>QNTS01002092.1:130966-163034 GCA_003317085.1 Hucho hucho | reverse complement strand
TGTCTTATCTGGAGCGTACAGGACGATGGCCTGTGGAAAAATGCTAGTGTTCAGAGGAAGTGGAGGCAGTCTTCTGAGATTGGGTGGCAAAGCACTGATTAGTTATGGGTCTCTCCTCGTCCTCACAGTCCTGTCTGCAGGAAGGACTTCCTGAGCCTTCAGAGACTGAGAAAGAGATATATGAATCAACCCCATAAAGTAGTCTCTATGGCTGCATTCTGCACAGACTGCCTATCTGTTGGGATTCTCCTATTCTACTGTGGCTGCTTTGTGGGGTTACTTGGGCCGCTGTGTTTGGCGGGTTGCTGTTGTGTTGGGCTACTCTGTATTGCTTCCCTGTGACATTGTTGTGTATGTATGCCCAGGGCAGCATGGAGATGTTCTCTTAGGCCCAATGCCTCTGAGCGGGGGAGAGAAGAGAGGTCAGGGGAGATCAACTGAGTTTACCATCACCAGTTGCTGATGCACCGCTTTGGCATGCCAGAAGCAGGAAGACAGACAGGCTGGCTATCTGGCAGAGCCTGCTTGGAAATAAAAGAGAGAGAGAAGGAGAGAGGGAGGGAGGGAGGGAAGGGAGTGGAGGGACTGAGGGAGGGAACGAGATAAAAAAAAAACAGGGAGTGTGAGAGACTGCCCAGGAGAGAGGAGTTGAGTTCTCACAGTGTTTTTGACAGCGGTTTGGAGCTCTAGGGATATCACTGGGACATTAGAGAAGAGGCTACTACACAACAGGGTCCATAAGGAGCACATGGTATGTACTATAGGAAATCTTTAGAACAATCTACTGAAGGAAAGCCTTTTGTACAGCAATATGGCTGATTTTACCAGGTGTTTCCTTGTTTCCTGTTAGCTGTAAGTTTCTTACTAGAGAGTGACTTGTTTCCGCAGTGCTGATAGAGCTTAAGCTCTGTGTACGCTAAGTTATTAACTGATAATACTGTGTTAGTACACAAGATATGGGATTTAGTAGCACAGTGAAGATTAATGTTGTTTAGTCTGGCCTCTTTTAATGTGGGGATTTAAGAGGCGGTTGTTTAGTTTGTTGATGTTAACAGGTTTTAGTATGCTCCCGTCTGTGTGTGTTTGTGCGTGTTTGTGTGTGTGTCTGTGTGTGTTCATGTGTGTCCCTTGCTAAGTTTCTTTTTCTTTGTTTATAGTATTTCATTTCACTCCAGATACAAACGTATACATACGAACAACAACTTACAGACGCACACAAACAATGACTTCATCTCCTCTGCCCAGACCCGCATGCTCACACCCCTATCCCTAGTGCCTGCATTATTGTTTGCCACTTGGCCTTAAATTGTATCCATTTGTTTTTCTCAGTCAACCATGCTATTTCAAAAGATTTTTCCCTTGTGTTAATGATTGGCGGATTGATTTCCAAGTTTTTAGTGTACGTTTTTTCAAGATGAGTGATGAGAAGAGAATTGTCCAGCCCATTGGGTATCTCACTACACCTCCATAAGTTTCTATATGTATTCCAGTAGCTTCCAATAGCTTGGCTCACGTGTATGTTCTGGGGGTCTGGATGAGTGTGTTTGTTTGATGATTTATAGAAGGGGGCTTGTCCTGGGTGTTATTAAATCCTAGAGAGTATATTGACGCACCTGTGCGTCAGTCTAAAAAAATCCCCATCACAATCCGTCAGTTTAAGCTAGCGATATCTGTTTTATGGGCTGCGTCTCAATCCGCCTCATCCTCCTATGTCGGCCTTCCGCATCTGCGGTGGAAGGTGGCCGAGCTACAGCGGTGTTTGTCAGACCATGAGACATCTCTAAAATCGGTGTTCTAACAAAACGTCTGTAGCGTCCGAACGGTTTGGCTTACACTGTGGAGACAATCACAAAGACAGGTGAAACAGATCAGGGCGTGACAAACACGAAGACCCCCACAAGTGTAACAGGACTCGTCTGAAGATAACACATGCAAATTAATGGAACTATGGAGGTAGTTTTATGCCAACAAAAATAAGGGATTAAATATGTATCCATAATAACAAAATTATTTCCTGAGCTTTCATATATCTCCTAGATATATGACAGACACTTCAAAACCTTATTCCTAATGATATATTTTTTGCCATTTCTGAATGTGTTTTTCAATGCGTTTCTATGGGCTATAATAGTAAAGGCTTGGACTTTTAGAGGTTTAATGGGTGCAGGTGGGACAGGGATGAGAAGTGGTTTGTGTGTGTTCATGGTGTGTGTGGTCATGTGTCTGTTTGAGGTAAGGGACTGTTTAGTTGAGCTGTTTTTGGAAATCTCTCTGGTTCTGTGTAGTCAGTCATTCGTTCTGTCATTATTAGGTTACGTCAAAACCAAACACAGCCAGTCATGACATGCCCAGACAGGCTGACACCCAGCCTTTTCATACACTTTCAGTTTGAAGTTCTGGCCTGCCCCACACACAATATAATAACCCACAGCACACAGTGTGTGTGTGTCTCTCTCTCACACACACACCTGCTGTATGTGCTCTGCCGGCACAGGGTGTGTGTGTGTGTGTGTGTGTACATTCAACAGATGAGTGAATAGTTGGACAGGTTGTACTGACTTTTGTCTCTGGCTGGCATGACAGTGCAGTTGGTTGGGATTGTGTCATATAGTCCCAAGGTAGAGTCTAAAGGTACTTTCAAATAAAACCATATCCCCATTAGACACCTTGCTTCCTGGTGAATTTCCAGCTCAGCTTGTCTTTTGTTGTGGGTAATAAGTCTGTCTGCTGATAAGAAGAAAGTGACTCCCTGGAGAAATAAATCATTCTATGGAGGGATTGAGTTCCATGGTAGACCATTGCCACCGCAATACATATTAAGTGCCACAGTGCTTATTTAAGAAGCAATACCTTAGGCAATAGTGATACCTGCTAATATAGAAAATATGTATGACAGGCAAAGAAGTAATCAGGTTTTAATGGGGAGGTTCCAGCCAGGGACTCTGTATCCTGGGACTCTATCCATCTGCCCAGATACAGATACAGAACAGTAACCCTGGTCTGGCCTGCTTCCACCTACTCCACCCTCACTTTGTTCCTGCTACTACTGGAATAAGTGGACACTTATCTAGGCCTCTGGTCCCAACCATGTCCCTTACACAAGTACATTGTCGTTATTAATCTGTACATAAAAGGGATTAAGTTCTATAGCACTTAAGATGCAAGCTGTTGAATTGCTTACCTATTTCTGCCACGTGTGCATGCACACACACACACACTACGCTACACTATCTGTAAATATAATAGCAAAAGGCTGACTGACTGGGTGGGTGGGTTCCTCCAGGGCCCACACACGACCTGTGCAGTCCAGCTAGTTTATTTCTGTCAAGCAAAACAAAAGTTTCCAAAATAACAACAATGACTAAAAATAGAACCCGGCGTGTCTGTTGTCACCAGTTGCCTAACATCCTGGGCCCTGCTGTGAAGGCCAGTGGTTCTTAGAGGATGAGGGAGTCAGTGTGAGGGCTTGGGTTAGGTGGCCTGCTGTTCTACAGTTGTGTAGTCAAATCCAATCAAATTGTATTTGTCACATGCGCCGAATACAACAGGTGTAGTAGACCTTACAGTGAAATGCTCACTTACTTTTTTTTTTATTTTTATTTTACCTTTATTTAACCAGGTAGGCCAGTTGAGAACAAATTCTCATTTACAACTGCGACCTGGCCAAGATAAAGCAAAACAGTGCGACAAAAACAACAACACAGAGTTACACATGGGATAAACAAACGTACAGTCAATAACACAACAGAAAAATCTATGTACAGTTTGTGCAAATGTAGTAAGATTAGCGAGGTAAGGTGTAGTTCCAATATGGCGTAGCAGTTGGTCGTGTGTTGTGTTTGTCTTTGTCTCATCCCGTGTCTTATCCTGTGTAAATAGCTGTTTTTTTTCTTGTTTTTTTACTCGTATACATTTTAATCTCACTTTCTATCTACAAACCAAATATACTTTCCTGCAACCCGCCTCACCCAATGTGGTACAGATCTGCTATTTTTATTCCTTATAACTGGAAACTCCATCAGGAGCTAGCCAGCTAACTAGCTACTATTCTTTGTTAGCCACGGCTAGCGGTCTTCTCCTTTTAGCTTGGACACCGCCAGCTTTAGCTCGGACAATTACATGCCAGTCTGCACAGCGCGATATCAACCCAGAGCATATCGGACTGTTTCTCTCTACCACATCACCGGATTCCTGACGCTCTGGATCATTACACCGGATCATCGCAGCTAGCTAGCTGCTACCGAGTGGCTACTGTTAGCTAACGTCTCTGTCACGAAGCAAGCACCAGTTAGCCTTGAGCTAGCCATGAGCTAGGCCCATATACCAGCTAATTCTAGAGCTACAATACCTCTTTTGCCAATTGGACTGGACCCTTTGTTGTCGACATGGAGCCCCGCCGATCCATCACGACTGGTCTGCCGACGTGGTCGCCCGATGTGGTCTCAACAGCCTTTTCCGTTGCGATGTCGCCGAAGACCCATCTTCTTGCCCCGGCCCGCTAGCTTTCTAAGCGTCGTGTCTCCCGCTCGCCTAGTGTATTACTGACTACTGAATGGCTCCCTGACTCACCTATTGCTGTTCTTTGGACCTATGATCACTCAGCTACACAGCTGATGCTCCCTGGACTGTTTCAATAACACGGTACCTAATTTTGTTTATTGGTCAGCCCCAGCCTCAAACTCAGGTCCTGTATGTACCTAACTGACCTGCTCGGCCCATTCATCGCCATTTACCCGTTATTGTATTAGCTCTCCCGATCAACACCTGTGATTGCTTTATGCCTCTCTCTAATGTCAATATGCCTTGTCTACTGCTGTCTCGGCTAGTCCTTATTGTTTTGTTTCACTGTAGAGCCCTCAGTCCCGCTCACCTTGCCTTAGACAGCTCTTTTGTCCCACCCCCCACACATGCAGAGACCTCACCTGGCTTAACTGGTCCCACCAGAGACGAAACCTCTCTCATCGTCACTCAACGCCTAGGTTTACCTCCACTGTACTCACATCCTACCATACCCTTGTCTGTACATTATGCCCTGAATCTATTCTATCACGCAGAGAAATCTGCTCCTTTTTTTCTCAGTTTCAAATGCACCAGACGACCAGTTCTTATAGCCTTTAGCCATACCCTTATCCTACTCCTCCTCTGTTCCTCTGGTGATGTAGAGGTTAACCCAGGCCCTGTGGACCCCAGTACCACACCTATTCCCCAGGCACTATTATTTGTTGACTTCTGTAACTGTAAAAGCCCTGGTTTCATGCATGTTAACATCAGAAGCCTCCTCCCTACGTTTGTTTTATTCACTGCTTTAGCACACTCCGCCAACCCTGATGTCCTCACTGCCTCATTGCCTGTGTCCGTAATTGGCACATGAGATGACGCTGGAGAGACTAAGCAGGTACGGGGAGTAAACATTTAATAAATAACGGACATGGAACGAGACAGGAACAGCGTCAGCAAACTAAAACTAAAGAGAAAAAACAATCAATGCAGCAGCGGGGAACAGAGCTGGGGAACTGACAAATTTAGGGGAGGTAATAAACAGGTGATGAGTGAGTCCAGGTGCTGAGTGAGCCCGCTAGCGCGCCGCTACTCCCTAAGTAGTTAAATAAGCATGCCCCATTCAATAAAAATAAAAACTAAGAACAGATATAGCCCTTGGTAGAACTAATAACAGATATAGCCCATCCTGTAGCACAAATTCCCAAAAGTTTTGGGACACTAAAGTCCATGGAGAATAAGAGCACCTCCTCCCAGCTGCACACTGCACTGAGGCTAGGAAACACTGTCACCACCGATATATCATCGATAATCAAGAATTTCAATAAGCATTTTTCTATGGCTGGCCATGCTTTCCACCTGGCTACCCCTACCCCGGCCAACAGCTCTGCACCCCCCGCAGCTGCAAAATCTGGAACCCTACAAATCAGCTGGGCTAAACAATCTGGACCCTCTCTTTCTAAAATGATCCGCCGCAATTGTTGCAACCCCTATTCCTAGCCTGTTCAACCTCTCTTCCGTATCATCTGAGATCCCTAAAGATTGGAAAGCTGCCGCGGTCATCCCCCTCTTCAAAGGGGGAGACACTCTAGACCCAAACTGTTATAGACCTATATCCATCCTGCCCTGCCTTTCTAAAGTCTTTCAAAGCCAAGTTAACAAACAGATCACCGACCATTTCGAATCCCACCGTACCTTCTCCGCTATGCAATCTGGTTTCCGAGCTGGTCATGGGTGCACCTCAGCCACGCTCAAAGTACTAACGATATCATAACCGCTATCAATAAAAGACAGTAATGTGCAGCCGTCTTCATCGACCTGGCCAAGGCTTTCGACTCTGTCAATCACTGCATTCTTATCGGCAGACTCAACAGCTTTCGTTTCTCAAATGACTGCCTCGCCTGGTTCACCAACTACTTCTCAGATAGAGTTCAGTGTGTCAAATCGGAGGGCCTGTTGTCCGGACCTCTGGCAGTCTCTATGGGGGTGCCACAGGGTTCAATTCTCGGGCCGACTCTTTTCTCTGTATGTATCAATGATGTCGCTCTTGCTGCTGGTGATTCTCTGATCCACCTCTACGCAGACGACACCATTCTGTATACTTCTGTCCCTTCTTTGGACACTGTTAACTAACCTCCAGACAAGCTTCAATGCCATACAACACTCTTTCCGTGGCCTCCCAACTGCTCTTAAATGCTAGTAAAACTAAATGCATGCTTTTCAACCAATTGCTGCCCGCGCCCGCCCGCCAAGCATCACAAAAAAAAAAAAATCTAAATCAAATTTATTTATAAAGCCCTTCTTACATCAGCTGATGTCAGAGTGCTGTACAGAAACCCAGCCTAAAACCCCAAACAGCAAGCAATGCAGGTGTAAAAGCACGCTGGCTAGGAAAAACTCACTAGAAAGGCCAAAACCTAGGAAGAAACCTAGAGAGGAACCAGGTTGTGAGAGGTGTCCAGTCCTCTTCTGGCTGTGCCGGGTGCAGATTATAACAGAACATGGACAAAAATTTTCATAAAACAGGCAGAACAGTTGAAACTGGAGAAGCAGCACGGCCAGGTGGACTGGGGACATCAAGGAGTCATCAGGCCAGGTAGGCCTTGAGGAATGGTCCTAATGCTCAGGTCCTCCGAAGAGAGAGAGAGAAAAAAAGAGAGATAATTAGAGAGAGCATACTTAAATTCACACAGGACACCGGATAAGAGAGGAGAAATACTCCAGATATAACAGACGGACCCTTGCCCCCCGACACATAAACTACTGCAGCATAAATACTGGGGGCTGAGACAGGAGGGGTCGGGAGACACTGTGGCCCCGTCCGACTATACCCCCGGACAGGGCCAAACAGGCAGGATATAACCCCACCCACTCTGCCGAAGCACAGCCCCCACACCACTAGAGGGATCTCTCCAACCACCAACTTACCATCCTGAGACAAGGCCGAGTATAGCCCACAAGATCTCCGCCACGGCACAACCCAAGGGGGGGGNGGGGGGGGGGGGGGGGGGGATCATGTCAGTGACTACTCTGGACGGTTCTGACTTAGAATATGTGGACAACTACAAATACCTAGGTGTCTGGTTAGACATTAAACTCTCCTTCCAGACTGTCATTAAGCATCTCCAATCCAAAATTAAATCTAGAATCGGCTTCCTATTTTGCAACAAAGCATCCTTCACTCGTGCTGCTAAACATACCCTCGTAAAACTGACTATCCTACCGATCCTTGACTTCCGCGATGTCTTTTCCAAAATAGCCTCCAACACTCTACTCAGCAAATTGGATGTAGTCTATCACAGTGCCATCTGTTATGTCACCAAAGCGCCATATACTACCCACCACTGCAACCTGTATGCTCTCGTTGGCTGGCCCTCGCTTCATATTCATCGCCAAACCCACTGGCTCCAGGTCATCTATAAGTCTTTGCTAGGTAAAGCCCAGCTTTATCTCAACTCACTGGTCACCATAGCAACACCCACCCGTAGAACGCGCTCCAGCAGGTATATTTCACTGGTCATCCCCAAAGCCAACTCCTCTTTGGCCGCCTTTCCTTCCAGTTCTCTGCTGCCAATGACTGGAACAAATTGCAAAAATCACTGAAGCTGGAGACTTATCTCCCTCACTAACTTTAAGTATCAGCTATCAGAGCAGCTTACCTATCACTGCACCTGTACACAGCCCATCTGTAAATAGCCCACCCAACTACCTCATCCCCATATTGTTATTTATTTTTGCTCTTTTGCACCCCAGTATCTCTACTTGCACAACATCATCTGCACATCTATCACTCCAGTGTTAATGCTAAATTGTAATTATTTCACCACTCAAGGCTAACTGGTGCTTGCTTCGGGACAGAGGCATTCGCCAGCAGCAGCTACTCGGTTGCAGCTAGCTAGCTGCGATGATCCGGTGTAACCCAGAGCTTGCGGAAAGAATACGGTGATGTGGTGGAGAAAAGCAGTCCGATATGCTCTGGGTTGATATTGCGCTGTGCAGACATGCAGGTAGTGACCGAGCTAAAGCTGGCTGGTTTCCGAGCTAAAGGTGTAGACCTCTAGCCGTGGCTAACAGTGACTACTAGCTAGTAGCTAGTTAGCTGGCTAGCTTCTGATGGAGGTTCCAGTTATAATGTATAAAAACAAGACGGGACAAACACACGTTCGACTGCTACGCCATCTTGGATTAAGTAATGAAAAAAGCTAGCCTTAGCTTTCCTAACTGACTGTGTATATTGGTTCCTGACTTCCCTGAAAAGTTGCATATCACGGGGGCTATTCAATGCTAATGCAGTACTTACAAGCCCTTAACCAACAATGCAGTTAAGAAAAAAATTGAAAAAAATAAATAAAAGTTAAATAATTAAAGAGCAGCAGTAAAATAACAATAGCGAGGCTATATACAGGGGGTACCAGCACAGAGTCAATGTGTGGGGGCACCGGTTAGTTGAGGTAATTGAGGTAATATGTACATGCAGGTAGAGTTATTAAAGTGACTATGCGAAGATAATAAACAGAGAGTAGCAGCAGCATAAAAGAGGGGGGGGGGGCAATGCAAATAGTCTGGGTAGCGATTTGATGATGAGATGTTCAGTAGTCTTATGGCTTGGGGGTAGAAGCTGTTTAGAAGCCTCTCTGACCCAAGACTTGGCGCTCCGGTACCGCTTACCCTGCGGTAGCAAAGAGAACAGTCTATGACTAGGGTGGCTGGAGTCTGACAATTTTTAGGTCCTTCCTCTGACGACACCGCCTGGTACAGAGGTCCTGGATTGCAGGATGCTTGGCCCCAGTGATGTACTGGGCCGTACACACTACACTTTGTAGTGCCTTGCGGTCGGAGGCCGAGCAGTTGCCATACCAGGCAGTGATGCAACCAGTCAGAATGCTCTCGATGGTGCAGCTGTAGAACCTTTTGAGGATCTGAGGACACATGCCAAATCTTTTCAGAATCTTGAGGGGGAATAGGTTTTGTCGTGCCCTCTTCATGACTGTCTTGGTGTGCTTGGACCATGTTAGTTTGTTGGTGATGTGGATACCAAGGAACTTAAAACTCTCAACCTCCTCCACTACAGCCCCGTCGATGAGAATGGGGGCGTGCTCGGTTCTCCTTTTCCTGTAGTCCACAATCATCTCCTTTGTCTTGATCACATTGAGGGAGAGATTGTTGTCCTGGCACCACACGGCCAGGTCTCTGACCTCCTCCCTATAGGCTGTCTCGGTGTTGTCGATGATCAGGCCTACCACTGTGGTGTCATCAGCAAACTTAATGATGGTGTTGGAGTCGTGCCTGGCCATGCAGTCATGAGTGAACAGAGAGTACAGAAGGGGACTGAGCACGCACCCCTTACCACTTGCGGGCGGGATCCAGTTGCAGATGGAGGTGTTTAGTCCCAGGGTCCATAGCTTAGTGATGAGCTTTGAGGGCAAAATGATGTTTTACGCTGTGCTGTAGTCCATGAATAGCGTTCTCACATAGGTGTTCCTTTTGTCCAGGTGTGAAAGGGCAGTGTGGAGTGCAATAGAGATTGCATCATCTGTGGATCTGTTGGGGCGGTATGCAAATTGGAGTGGGTCTAGGGTTTCTGGGATAATAGTGTTGATGTGAGACATGACTAGCCTTTCAAAGCACTTCATGGCTACAGACGTGAGTGCTACGGGTCGGTAGTCATTTAGGCAGTTTACCTTTGTGTTCTTGGGCACAGGGACTATGGGGGTCTGCTTGAAGCATATTAGAATTACAGACTCAGACAGGGAGAGGTTAAAAATGTCAGTGAAGACACTTGCCAATTGGTCAGCGCATGCTCAGAATACATGTCCTGGTAATCCATCTGGCCCTGCGGCCTTGTGAATGTTTACCTGTTTAAAGGTGTTGCTCACATCGGCTACAGAGTGTGATCACACTGTCGTCCGGAACAGCTG
Organism: Hucho hucho; assembly: GCA_003317085.1. Lineage (NCBI taxonomy): Eukaryota > Metazoa > Chordata > Actinopteri > Salmoniformes > Salmonidae > Hucho > Hucho hucho. The sequence continues at coordinate 152,619 of QNTS01002092.1, read as the reverse complement.
ATGCTCTCATGCATGTTTCAGTTTTATTTGCCTCAAAGCCAGCATAGAAGTCATTTAGCTCGTCTAGTATGCTTGTGTCACTGGGCAGCACGCGGCTGTGTTTCCCTTTGTAGTCTGTAATAGTTTGCAAGCCCTGCCACATCCGATGAGCATCGGAGCCTGTGTAGTACGATTCGATCTTAGTCCTGTATTGACGCTTTGCCTGTTTGATGGTTCGTTGGAGGGCATAGCAGGATTTTTTTATAAGCCTCCGGGTTAGAGTCCCGCTCCTTGAAATCTCCCTTTAGCTCAGTGCGGATGTTGCCTATAATCCATGGCTTCTGGTTGGGGTATGTACATACAGTCACTGTGGGGGCACTTATTGATGAAGCCAGTGACTGATGTGGTGTACCCATCAATGCCATTGGAAGAATCCCGGAACATATTCCAGTCTGTGCTAGCAAAACAGTCCTGTAGCTTAGCATCTGCTTCATCTGACACCTTTTTCATTGACCGAGTCATTGGTGCTTCCTGCTTTAGTTTTAGCTTGTAAGCAAGAATCAGGTGTTTATTACTATGGTCAAATTTCCCAAATGGAGGGCGAGGGAGAGCTTTGTGTGCGTCTGTGTGTGGAGTAAAGGTGGTCTAGAGTTTTTTTCCCTCTGGTTGCACATGCTGGTAGAAATTAGGTAAAACAGATTTAAGTTCCCTGCATTAAAGTCCCCGGCCACTAGGAGTGCTGCCTCTGGATGAGGGTTTTTGCTTATGCCCTTGTACAGCTCATTGAGTGTGGTCTAAGTGCCAGCATCTGTTTGTGGTGGTACGAAGAATATAGATGAAAACTCTCTTGATAGATAGTCTGGTCCACATTTTATCATGAGATACTCTACCTCAGGCGAGCAAACCCTAGAGACTTCCTTAGATATCGTGCACCAGCTGTTGTTTACAAATATAGACCGTCACCCCTTGTCTTACCAGAGGCTGCTGGTCTATACTGCCGATACATTGTGTAACCCGCCAGCTGTATGTTATTCATGTCGTTGTACAGCCACGACTCTGTAAAACATAAGATATTACAGTTAATGTCCCATTGGTAGGATACACATGCTTGTAGTTCGTCCACTTTAGTTCGTCCACTTTATGTTGGCCAATAGTACCGATGGCAAAGGCAGATTAGCCACTCGTCGCCGGATCCTTACAAGGCACCCTGATCTCCTTCTGCAATATCTCCGTCTGATGGGGATGAGGGCCTCGTCGGGGGTCTGGAGTAAATCCCTCTCTTCCGACTCATTAGTCTCAGTGCTTTTCTTAGCTGCTGACTCTGAATTTTAAATGCATTGAGGTCCATTGTTGTGTGGACATAGTAACGTTATGGTCAGCTAGGTTATTGGGAATAGGCTTTATGAAGTAGAATTCTGAAAACCAGGTCTCATCATTTCAGTGAAGCAGGGAAAGAAATACCTTTTTTTATTTCCATGAGTATTGTGAGGTATTACAATAAAATTAACATGCCCCAGTAAGAAACTGGGCAAAGGGCCTTTGAAGTTGATTCAAGCCCCAGTTTTCCTAACTGTAGAAACGTATACTCAGTGGTTCTCCAGATCGTGACAATAACTAATAGACCTATATAATATCCAACTCCTCAGTCTCCTGCCTCACTCACTGTATCATGCCACAAGGCGAGACGCAGATGCAGACACAGGAGGCAGATGGTTGGAGTCTTACAATGTTAATTAAATCCAAAGGGGTAGGCAAGAGAATGGTCGTGGACAGGCAAAAAGGTCCAGAAGGTACAGAGTGGCAGACAAGCTCGTGGTCAAGGCAGGCAGGTACATAGTCCAGAAACAGGCAAGTGTCAAAACTGGGAGGACTAGGAAAAGGAGAATGCAAAATGCAGGAGAACGGGACAAACGCTGGTTGACTTGGAAACATACAAGACGAACTGGCACAGAGAGACAGGAAACACAGGGATAAATACACTGGGAAAACAAGCGACATCTGGAGGGGGTGGAGAGAATAACGAGGACAGGTGAAACTGATCAGGGTGTGACAGTACACTGTGGGGATAGCAGAGACATCCACAGTCTTGCTAACACCCTGAGGAAAATGACTTGAGGAAGGCTGTGCTGCATGAAGGCAGTGGGAATGGCAAAATGGGCTCCAACCCAGGATGGAGCTTGTGGTCCAATCAATCATCGGATTGTGATTTTGAAGCCAGGAAAATCCCAAAACAACCGAACATGGGGAGATGTAATGAGGAACTGTATTGTCTCACTGTGGTTACCAGAAACCCGTAATTGAACGGGCACAGTACTATGGGTGACTTCCCCTATAGAGCGGCCGTCCAGTGCCCTAGCATCCATGGGCTGTGGGAATACCAAGCTCCGAAGCTATCGTGGCATCCATAAGATTTTCATCAGCCCCAAAGTCAATGAGCACTTGGAGAGACTTTGATTGGTCTCCCCACAGCACAAGAGCAAAAAGGGGTGTGCAGGTGATGGGAATTAGGGAACTCCCAATCTGACTCACCATAGTACTGATACCCACTAGAGACAAGGGTTTCCTAATAGGGCAGGTAGCTATAAAATGTCCTGCCCCTCCACAGTACAGACAACAGATAATATTCAACCTCCATGAGCGCTCCCAATCCAAGCCTAGTTCTTCCCAACTGCAAAGGCTCAGACGAACTGGCACAGAGAGACAGGAAACACAGGGATAAATACACTGGGAAAACAAGCGACATCTGGAGGGGGTGGAGAGAATAACGAGGACAGGTGAAACTGATCAGGGTGTGACAGTACCCCCCCCCCTCTAGGGACACCACTTGGCGTCCTACCTGGGCGCATACCTGTCGTAGATTCACGAGGGAGCTCACCCGTCGTAGATTCACGAGGGAGCTCGGGTGGCTTCGACTTCTCTTGGAAGAGCTTCCTTCGGAAACCTCTGGATTCCATAGGAGGTGAACGCTCCAAATCGGGTGCACGAGTGTGCCAGAGACCAGAGCTCCTCGCACTCTTGCGTTCCTTTAGGCGTCCATCGATTTTAATGGTTAAGGCGATAATGGAGTCTACGTCCACCGGCAGTTCCCGAGCAGCTAGCTCAACCTTAACCTCCTCAGATAATCCATGCAGAAAAGTATCGAAGAGAAAAGAGACTCCGGATTCCAGGCACTCTCGGCAGCCAATGTGCGAAAGTCCACCACGTAGTCTGCCACACTATGGGAGTTTTGACGTAAGTCAAGTAGTTTGCTGGCCGCCTTTCTGCCGGATACCGGAGACTCAAAAACGTTTGGGGGGCAGATTGTTGTTCCCAAACTGCCGTAGCCCAGGAGAGCGCTCTTCCCGACAATAGCGTAATTATATATGCTATCTTCAATCGGTCTGAAGAAAACTAAGATGGCTGTAGCTCAAAAATAAGCGAGCACTGAGAAAGAAAACCCCAGAAGGTACCAGGATTCCCCAAATATCCCTCTGGAGAAGGTAAGCGTGGTTCACGGGGAGTCGGGATAGGCTGTACAAACTCACCATAGATAAGGAAAAAATTACTGGGTGATTGGGTTTTTCAGAGGTGGCAGACAGTCTGAGCTAACTCCCTGATTTGCTCCATAATCGCCTTTAACCCATGGTCGTGGCGTTCCATCAAGGAACTGAGCCCTTCCAAAAGGCCCTGTAGCAACTCCTGATGCCTCCCAATGGTGGCTCCCTGCAGAGAGACAGCGTGGTGGAGCTGGTCCAAGTCTGCTGGGTCTGTCATGGCCAGTTCGTACTATCATGCCACAAGGCGAGACCCAGATGCAGACACAGGAGGCAGATGGTTGGAGTCTTACAATGTTTATTAATCCAAAGGGGTAGGCAAGAGAATGGTCGACGACTGGGAAAACAAGCGACACCTGGAGGGGGTGGAGACAATAACGAGGATAGGTGAAACTGATCAGGGTGTGACACACTGGGCCAAACCACTTCATGCGCCCTTTTGTCCGTTTCATCCCAACTCTTTCATCCGTTTACTTTGGAGACAATGCAGGAACCACATGGTTGCCAGGTAATTAAGACTCCATCACAGAAACCCTGCTACCCCGCTTCTCTGGTTAGTATGGGCCACTGGGCTGAGGACTGTCGCCAGGGAGATCAGAGGTGGGAGAATTCATTCTGGTAAAACAACAGGGGTTGATGGTGGTATATGGGTTAAGCCTTCTTTTCATGGCTTGCCAGTAGATTTTGGAATTCACCAGTCCAGCACTGGGGTACCTCATCTCAGAAATCTCTGAGTGAACTATACTGAACAAAACATAGAACCATTTTGGGATGTCCAATTGGTAGTTACAGTCCTGTCCCATCGCTGCAACTCCTGTACGGACTCGGGAGAGGCAAAGGTCGAGAGCCGTGCGTCCCCCGAAACAAACTCCGACAAGCCGCACTGCTTCTTGACACAACGCCCGCTTAACCCGGAAGCCAGCTGCAACAATGTGTTGGAGGAAACACCGTACACCTGCCGACCGTGTCAGCGTGCATTGCGCCTGGCCCGCCACAGGAGTCGCTAGTGCACGATGGGACAGGAACATCCCTGCCGGCCAAACCCTCCCCTAACTCGGACGACGCTGGGCCAATTGTGCGCCACCCCATGGGTCTCCCGGTCATGGCTGGCTGCGACAGAGCCTGGACTCAAACCAGGATCTCTAGTCGCACAGCTAGCACTGCGATGCAGTGCCTTAGACCACTGCGTCACTTGGGAGGCCACATACAACAATTTCTAATGTTTTACTCTGTTACAGTTTATATGAGGAAATCAGTCATCTGAAATATATTCATTAGGCCCTAATCTATGGATTTCACAAGACTGAGAATACAGATATGCATATGTAGGTCACAGATACCTGAAAAACAATGGGCCTGAAGATCGCGTCTGGTATTTCTGTGCATTACAATTGCCATCAATAAAATGTCTGTAGCTTATGCCTGCCCATACCATAACCCCACCGCCACCATGGGGAACTCTGTTCACCACATTGAGATTAGCAAATCGCTCGCCCACATGACGCCATACATGTGGTCTGCGGTTGTGAGGCCGGTTGGATGTACTGTCAAATTCTCTAAAACGATGTTGGTAGAGAAATTAAAATTCAGTTCTCTGGCAACAGCTCTGGTGGACATTCCTGCAGTCAGCATGCCAATTGAAAGTTCCTTCAAAACTTGAGACATCTGTGGCATTGTGGCCACTAAGGCTTTTTATTGTGCACCTGTGTAATGATCATGCTGTTTAATCAGCTTCTTGATGTGGTACACATCTCAGGTGGATTATTTTGGCAAAGGAGAAATGCTCAATAACTGGGACGTAAACAAATTTGTGCACAACATTTGAGAGAAATAAGCTTTTTGTGCGTATGGAACATTTCTGGGATCTTTTATTTCAGCTCATGAAACATGGGACCAACACTTTACATGTTGCATTTATATTTTTGTTCAGTGTAGCTATCTCTAACTAGACAGGGAGCGGTGGGTCGCTAGCAACCCACTCCCGACACCACCAGGTAAAATGTAAAGCGCCAAATTCAAAATCCCAAAGTTGAATTATTAAACATGCACCAATATACAAGTGTTTCATACTCATCAAAAGCTCTGTTTCTTGGCAATATCACAGCGTTGTCAGATTTCAAAAAGGCTTTACGGCGAAAGCTCTACATTTGATTGTTTGAGGGCAGCGCCTCACATACTTTCTCATAGCCATGAATTCATTAGCCAGCGTGGCACACACACAACACATTTCACAGCGAAAACAAATCAATTACCTGTTGAAGAACTTCTGCTGAGGTCATCCTAAGTGTCCAACGAAGACAATCCATGGTTCTTTTGTTAGAAAAAGTCATGTATTATATCCATAAATCTCCATTTGGTTCGCGCGTCATAGTCAGAAACGACAGCCTCCACTAGTCCATTGAAACGTGGCGCGAACTCGTTCATCTTATACCTATAAACTTGTCCAAGAACATTCAAACATAGTTTTAAATGTATCCTTAGGAACACTTTTACGTATATTTACTATTATAAATCAACCGGAATATAAACTGAGCTCTAAAGACGGTAAATAAGACACTGCGCGACTTCTCGGGCGCGCGCCCTGGGTACTGTTGNTTAACTAGACAGGGAGCGGTGGGTCGCTAGCGACCCACTCCCGACACCACCAGGTAAAATGTAAAGCGCCAAATTCAAAATCCCAAAGTTGAATTATTAAACATGCACCAATATACAAGTGTTTCATACTCATCAAAAGCTCTGTTTCTTGGCAATATCACAGCGTTGTCAGATTTCAAAAAGGCTTTACGGCGAAAGCTCTACATTTGATTGTTTGAGGGCAGCGCCTCACATACTTTCTCATAGCCATGAATTCATTAGCCAGCGTGGCACACACATAACACATTTCACAGCGAAAACAAATCAATTACCTGTTGAAGAACTTCTGCTGAGGTCATCCTAAGTGTCCAACGAAGACAATCCATGGTTCTTTTGTTAGAAAAAGTCATGTATTATATCCATAAATCTCCATTTGGTTCGCGCGTCATAGTCAGAAACGACAGCCTCCACTAGTCCATTGAAACGTGGCGCGAACTCGTTCATCTTATACCTATAAACTTGTCCAAGAACATTCAAACATAGTTTTAAATGTATCCTTAGGAACACTTTTACGTATATTTACTATTATAAATCAACCGGAATATAAACTGAGCTCTAAAGACGGTAAATAAGACACTGCGCGACTTCTCGGGCGCGCGCCCTGGGTACTGTTGACATCAAGGGGGGACCCACTTGTTTGGTCGTTTTCTCTGGTCTAATTCATCCAAAATGGAGGGAAACACCATCTCGAGGCTGCTGACATCATAAGGAAGCGATGTGTACTGCATTCATATGCCCTTATATGGTCATTTTCATGAGGGAGGGGTTCCCAAATGAGCAATGTGTCAAAATCACTTTTTCCAGGACAGAAATTCCTCGGGGTTTTGCCTGCCATATCCGTTCTGTTTCACTCACAGACAAATGGTTAACAGTTTTGGAAAATTCAGAGTGTTTCCTATCCAATGGTACTAAATATATGCATATCCTATTTTCTGGGCCTGAATGGGAGGCATTTTACTTTGGGCACGCCAGGCTCTCCAAAACCGTCACCTCGGGAGCTGCTCCCTGAGAAGTTAAGGGTAGTGTTTTTCCTCCAGAGTGACCAAATGTCACATATTACACAATTTCCCCCACTCCCTGCCTGTCCTGAAGTGACACGGTGTTGACACTGTCCTGTCTGAGGGTTGGGTTGATAGTGTGTCACAGCACGTCTGTGCAGAATGTCAATGTCACTTGTTTGGGACAACCACACACCACACATTTCCCACATTTGTCTCTCTTATCATTCTCTCCTTACTTCATCTCTGGCACACACACCTCTCTGTCTGTCTTCTACCCATCCGTTTCAGGTCTCCTTCCATCCTTTCTCATTCTCATCCTCTCTCCCTCTCTCTCTCTCTGTGTCCAGGCTGTACCAGTGAAGCTGTCCCTGGATGCTTTGCTGCAGATGTCCAGTTGTCAGGTGCAGGACACCATGAGACAGCTGGGCTCTGAACCAGAGGAGTGCTCCCGACTCACTGCTGCCCTCTCCTGCCTAAAGAGTGCCAGTGAGACACGTCAGTCACACCGTTGTGGTCTTTTTCTGTCATTAATAACAGTGCTTATTGATGCTGTGTGCTCTGTAGTTAAGTACTGGTTGTAACTCTAACCTCTGACTTCTGCTTATTGATGCTGTGTGCTCTGTAGTTTAGTACTGTTTGTAACTCTAACTTCTGACCTCTGCTTTAGGTGGGGAAATCAGGGAAGACCCAGGAACCTGGATATCAGAGCCGCCCCGCCGTGACAGTAACACCTTACCTCCTCCGGACCGTCGGCCCTCCACCCCCACCACCCTACCCCGTGGCTCCATCCTCAGTCCGCATACCCACGCCCGTTCTGTCTCTGTGACTGTCGTACCCTGTGTGGACGATAAGGGGCATCAAGTCTACACAGGAGGCATGTCGGACGCTTTCCCCTCCTCGCCGCTGCTCCTCTCCAATTCCCCTCCCTCCAAGAGACGCGCCAAGCAACCTCCACGCACATCCCCCTCCCGAAAATTGCTGCAACTCCCCTTCAATATCACCCTCACACGCAGCAAGAGCCACGAGTCACAGCTGGCCAACCGCATAGAAGAGCCAGTGCCCAACAACAAGTGGGTATTTCTCTATTCTGTGTTGCTCTATGAATTAAGGCAGCCATTTTGTTTTTTTCCTTTGTTGATTGAACCAGCTATTTTGTGTTTTCTCTATTGAATATGAGTGGCAATTTTCATAGCAAGTGTGGGTGTTTGAGTTAAAACCTATGGAATGAGTTGGTTTCTCTGTGAATGATGTGTCTGTTCTCTGAGTGACCCACACAGCTAGCCCTCTCTTTGTTCTGCAGGGGTGGGAAGAAGAACAAGCTGCTCCTGAATGTGCACATTAACAGTAGCAGTGGGAACGGGTGTGAAGACTCCACCCGGACCCCTGGCCCAGCCACCGCCCCCTACACCCTTCCAGGAACCCCTACGCTGCTGGAGCGTGAGTCCTGATTCCCCAGTGGAACCTGGGAACTGCCTTTCTGTTTCCCTCTCTACTTGATTGGAACTACATCACTTTTCTCCTCTTTCTTTCTCCCACTCTTTGTTTCTCTCTCTCTCTCTTCCCCTGCCTCCCACTTTCTAGCTCCTGTCCTCTGTTCCCCTTTCTGTCTAGCTCCTCTCACACTCCCTCTCTCTCTCATTCCCTTCCAGATAACCTGGCATTGCACCGGGGGTCTCCACAGATGATGAGGAGGGATATCGGCCTCTCTGTAACACACAGGTAGGACACCATCATCATCATCAAGACCTGTGTCACACCATACTTACGTATCTATCGTTTAAGCCCTAGAGGCCCTCTGGGTCTTAGTGGAGTATGTGATGGGACTGTGAAAAAAATACATCCCGGTTTTGAGCTCAGCGTTCTACCTTGGCACAGACCACAAACATTTCTTGCATCGGTCTGGTAAAAATGGCGTCTCAAGAATCTGAGAATTTGAGTTATGCAGACACTGTCAGACCAGTGTTTATCTGACTGGAAAGTGTGTATTTATTCATTTTGATATTGCGAAAAAGTTTGGGGAAAAGAAATAACAGATTCCAATGAAAACCATTTGGGATATGACAGAATTCCAACACACTTCACTTGAACATCCTAGTTTGTCCATTACCCAGTAGGCAACTCCAACATAAGACGTTGTGATATAACTGAAATATATTCATGCTTTGCTCTCTCTCCTTCTAAGGTTTTCAACTAAATCCTGGCTCTCACAGACATGCCAGGTGTGTCATAAGAACATGATGTTTGGTGTTAAGTGCAAACACTGCAAGTAAGAAGAAGCCTTCTATACATCGCCGCTTTCATTTGTTCACAAGTCATTCTTTGCTCCTCTGCGAACTACTCTCTCCTCTGCTTCCAGGTTAAAGTGCCATAACAAATGTACCAAAGAAGCCCTTCCCTGCAGGATATCTTTTCTCCCACGTAAGACCTGGTCCATTCCTGCATACAAAATGGCAAAAAATGCACACTGTAATGATCCTTTTCCCGGTACATCCCAAGAATGTAAATGTAGTACTGAGTCATTGTTCCCTATATTTCAGTCCCGCAAATCCGCCGGGCAGAATCCGTACCGTCAGATATCAATAATCAAATTGACCGTACGGCAGAGTTACCAATCCAGTTTGGCACTTTACCTAAGGTGCTAACCAAAAAGGTAGAAAAAAGTGTTTTAGCATATGTGTGTATGTGTATTAATAGCAGTGTCACCATACATGGAATCTCTCATTTGTCCTGAACCTTAATTTATGAAACCTTTCTGTTGAAAACCCTCTCTCTCAGGACTACCCTCCCATGCTGAGCCAGATGGATTCCAGCAGTAACCCCTCCTCCACCACTTCCTCTACGCCCTCCACGCCCACCCCCTTCCAGCAGAGCAACCCCCCCAGCGTCACCGTCACGCCGCCGCCAAACTCCTCACCCGGCCCCCAAGGGCCCCGAGACAGCTGCTTCCACTTCCCAGGTCGGGCCCTCACAATGACAGGCCCAAGCATGCTCTAGATTCCTACTCTGTTCCACAAACGTGTAACTCCAAAACTACAGTACTCCAGTATCTCTCACAGGCCCCCACCCCAAAGACTCTAGATTTCTACGCTGTTCTTCTAACTCACAACACTGAACTCCAAATCCACCCTAAGCCAGTAATAGAACATCTCTAATCATACTCTAATTCCTAATCACACTTCATTTGCTCTTTTACCACTAATCATATCCTATTATAACTTCTCCTTAACTGCTTGTGGCTTATCTAACCTTGTCTAACCCAATCATATCGCTCTCTCCTCTCCCTTTTCCTCTGGTGGTTGTTTCTCCTCTTGTCCTTTAGCTGGCTGTTATTTACAACCTAGACAACAGTTTATCTTCCCTGGTGAGTTAACACTGAGTTAATACCGCTCCCTCCCTGTGTGTCCTGTAGTCCCGCCCAACTAGTAAAGTACCATCCCCTTTTCATGTATTGTGATCTGCCACTGTCCTTTATGACAAGCTTTTAGCAAAGCCATAATATTACAGGCTGATAGCTTTGGCTTTTACAGTGCATGGCTGCCCTCTTGTGGACAAAGAGGTGAACTGACAGAATGCTGCTTGGCGCTGTGCACTGTATGGTCTGACAGTTAGAGGCAGCCATCACAATTTAGAGGATGCATGCTCTGAAGTGAAGTGAAGACAGATAGGGTTAGTTAAATAATAGTTTTACTATGAATCAGATATTTTTGTTATTTTGGTCAACATCCTCATTGTCCCACACACAGATGTTTCCTCTTCACCGTATCCTGTTGGACTCCACTCTGAAGGCTACCATGACACTGGGTAAGAGGCAACAGCTTAGAGTCCGAGTAAAGACCATTTAAAATGCTGTGGTTTTTCACCCACATTGTCTACTGTAAGTCCCACCATAGTTTCTACTAGACAGGGTTAGGTTAAAATTAGGAACCCCTGTTTATGGTGCTGTTTGTCCCCACAGAGACACGCAGCAGATGGCCCAATCAGAACCTCCATGTCAAGGACAGGAATGTGGAGCGGTGAGTACCCAAAATCCCTGGTGGCAGAAATATAATAATAATAGAGAAGAACATTAAGGCCTACTTTAAAAGCCCCAACCGTCTGAACAGCCCTGACATTATCAGGGAGGGAGTTCCATAGGTGTGCTGCTTGGAAGGAAAAGGCATGGTCCCCCATTATGCGGAGCCTGGTCCTGACGGAATGGAGGAGTTTAGAGTGGCTTGAACGTAGGGGGCATGGAGGTTCATGGGAGAGAGTTGGTCTAACAGGTGGGTTGGTCAGATGCCATTCAGGGTTTTTCAGACGAGGTGGAGAATGTAATAGTCAATTATTTGAGGAACAGGTAGCCAATGGAGCTCAGCAAGGATGGGGGGGATGTGGGCAGACTTTTTAGTTTATGTCAAGAACTGCGTTCCCATTATCAATTCTGGAGAAAATGAATGCATGGATTAGCTTTTCTGCGTCGTGAGAGAGGGGTCTTCTGCGTCAGATGTTGTGAGAGAGGGGTCTTCTGCGTCAGATGTTGTGAGAGAGGGTCTTCTGCGTCAGATGTTGTGAGAGAGAGTCTTCGGCGGGAGATGTTCTTCAGGTGAAAGAATGGTGTTTAACAGACTAATGTGGGCATTGAAGGAGAGAGCAGGGTCAAATTTCACACGCAAATTAGTGATGACTGACGAGGGGGATGATGTGGCTGTCTATGGCAGGCGAATGCAGGAGTTGATCTGCTGGGGGCTGTCTATCAGCATTGCCTTTGTCTTGCTGCTTTTGAGTTGGAGGAAGTTGTTCTGCTTTTAAGATTTGACCTCTTCCAGACAGTTGGACAAAGTTGACAGAGTAGATGTTGAGTCAGGCTTTGTTTTAACGTACACCTGTGTGTCGTCTGCGTAGCAGTGCAATTGGACACTGTGCTGTCTGAAGATCTGGCCAAGTGGGAGCATGTAGAGCAGGAAGAAGATAGGTGCTAACACCGACCCTTGTGGGACACCGCAGGCTATGGCGGACACCTCTGATCTTGCCTCACTGAGGGTGACATTCTGCTTGCGGTTAGAGAGGTTGGAGTTTAACCAGTTTAGTGCAGTCCCACAGATTGGCAGTGTGCTCTCTGAGGCGCTCCAGTAGAATGGTGTAATCTGTGTCAAAAGCAGCACTGAGGTCCCGAAGAATCAAGATGGTGGAGGATCCTGTATCTGCAGCCATGAGCAGGTCATTTACAACCTCCACCAGGTCTGTCTCAGTACTGTGCAAGGACCTAAAGCCAGACTGGTGAGTTTGATAAAGCAGGCTGTTACAAATCCCTTTTGCCCCGTAGTCTAGGGGGATGGAAACGAGACCCGCAACATATCTCATGCAAATCACCCCAGTGAAAAAGTAACAGTGAGAACAAAAATAAAACACAGACAACTTAAATCTACCGTCAAACACGAATGGTTTATTCCAAACACACGGTAAAAGGGTGTGGGGAAAAGGGGCTGAGCTGGACCCAAGGAAAGAAATAATAAATATTCAAAAACCCCTAAGATAATCTACCTGCGTCACGAACAGCTAGCTAACTAACCAATTAAATACAGTGGGTGGTCCGCCCAGTTCTAACTAATGTATTTAGACACAGGGTTTCCTACGGGTAATGTATGCCCATGGGCGACTTGTCTGGTTATCTCCTTTTACCACCAACAAACAAGCAAACACTACAACACAGCAATACATACTCACATGACAACAGCTAATGTGAGATCTAGGCGCAAAAACAAAAGAGAGATAGAGCGCACAAACAAGCTAACAGCTACTGGGTTTCAGCAAATCCAAACAGAGAGAGAGCGGTGTAGAGAGCTACAAAACAAGCCAGCTACTAAAACAAGAGAGAGAGAGCGAGACAACTGACTGGGGTTTTAAACCAAGGGAAAGGGGATGTGATTGGGTAAGGGAAAAGGAGCAGGTGTGTCTTCTGATTGGTGATTGATGACTGCTGATGAGTGGCACCTGTGACTAGGGCAGAAGGAGAGAAATCAAATACACACACAGGATACCTGTATCCGTAACACAGGCTATCACTGATGTGTGAGTGAAGCTGAGTTGCCTATCTTTTCCAGGACTTTAGATAAAAATGGGAGGTTGGAAATAGGCCTGTAGTTTGAGAGGAGGTCTTGGTTTCTTGAGCAAGGGGGTGATGGCAGCGATGTTGAACAGTGACGGCACCTGCCCATTGTGGAGAGAATTGTTGAACAGGTTGAAAGCAGCTGAGCATGTTTTGAACAGTGATGTTAGGATACAATGGAGGATACAGTGTTCTGTCCAATGGTGTTGATTTTAGCCTTGAGGAACTCAACAAATTGGTTGCATTGTTCGGGAGTTGCTGAGGAAGTGAAAAATGGGGAAACCACCCAGCAGCATTTACCTGATCAAGTGAGAGTTTTCTAGTCGCGTTAATTATGTGGTGCAATGATACTGATGATAATTTTACTATATAGAAAACTTAATAAAAGGCTGGTTCTCTGTTTCCCTAAGGAGATGGCGCCGGAGGACATGGCTGCCGTTTATTTACAGTCCCCTAACCAATTGTGCTATTGTGTGTGTTTTCTCGCGTTATTTGTAACTTATTTTGTACATAATGTTTCTGCCACCGTCTCTTATAACCGAAAAGAGCTTCTAGATATCAGGACAGCGATTACTCACCCCGTATTGGAAGAAGATTTTTTCTTTAATGAGTCGGTCGCAAAGGATTTACTCCAGACACCCAACAAGGCCCTCATCCCTGTCATTTGCAGAAGAAAGAGACGGAGATATCGGGGACATAGGTCTGGGTGCCTTGTAAGGATCCGACAGCGAGTGGGTAATCTGCCTTTGCCATCGGTTCTATTAGCCAACGTACAATCATTGGATAAAATGATAGACAAACTATGAGCACGTATATCCTACCAACATATATCCTACCAACATTAAAAACTGTAATATCTTATGTTTCACCGAGTCGTGGCTGAACGACGACATGAATAACATACAGCTGGTGGGTTTTACGCTTTTTCGGGGTGCGTCTATGTATTTTTGTAAACAACAGCTGGTGCACAAAATCTAAGAAAATTGAGGTTTTGCTCACCTGAGGTAGAGTATCTCATGATAAGCTGTAGACCACACTATTTACCAAGAGAGTTTTCATCTATATTCTTCGTAGCTGTCTATTTACCACCACATGTTGGAACTAAGACCGCGCCCAATGAGTTACGGCCATAAGCAAACAGGAAAACGCTCATCCAGAGGCGGCGCTCCTAGTGGCCGGGGACTTTAATGCAGGGAAACTTAAATCCATTTTCCCTAATTTCTACCAGCATGTTAAATGGGAAAAACCAGAGGGAATAAAACTACACCATCTTTACCCCACACACAGAGACGCATACAAAGCTCTCCCTCGCCTCGCCCTCCATTTGGCAATTCTGACCATAATTCTATCCACCAGATTCCTGCTAATAAGCAAAAACAAAAGCAGGAAGCATCAGTGACCCGGTCAATAAAAAAAGTGGTCAGATGAAGCAGATGCTAAGCTACAGGACTGTTTTGCTAGCACAGACTGGAATATGTTCCGGGATTCTTCCAATGGCATTGAGGAGTACACCACATCAGTCACTGGCTTCATCAATAAGTGCATCGATGACGTCGTCCCCACAGTGACTGTACGTACATACCCCAACCAGAAGCCATGGATTACAGGCAACATCCGCACTGAGCTAAAGGGTACAGCTACCGCTTTCAAGGAGCGGGACTCTAACCCGGAAGCTTATAAGAAATCCCGCTATGCCCTCCGACGAACCATCAAACAGGCAAAGAGTCAATAGAGGACTAAGATTGATCTATACAGGACTAAGATCATAATACACCGGCTCCGACGCTCGTCGGATGTGGCAGGGCTTGCAAACTATTACAGACTACAAAGGGAAGCACAGCCGCGAGCTGCCCAGTGACACAAGCCTACCAGATAAGCTAAACTACTTCTATGATCGCTTTGAGGCAAGTAACACTGAAACCTGCATGAGAGCATCAGCTGTTCCGGACGACTGTGTGATCACACTCTCCATAGCCGATGTGAGTAAGACCTTTAAACATGTCAACATTCACAAGGCCACAGAGCCAGATGGATTACCAGGACATGTACTCCGAGCATGCGCTGACCAACTGGCAAGTGTCTTCACTGACGTTTTCAACCTCTCCCTGTCTGAGTCTGTAATACTAACAGGTTTCAAGCAGATCACCATAGTCCCTGTGCCCAAGAACACAAAGGTAACCTGCCTAAATGACTACCAACCTGTAGCACTCACGTCTGTGGCCATGAAGTGCTTTAAAAGGCTGGTCATGGCTCACATCAACACCATTATCCCAGAAACCCTAGACCCACCCTAATTTGCATAACGCCCCAACAGATCCACAGATTATGCAATCTCTATTGCACACCACACTGCCCTTTCCCACCTGGACAAAAGGCACACCTATGAGAATGCTATTCATTGACTAAAGCTCAGCATTCAACACCATAATGCACTCAAAGCTCATCACTAAGCTAAGGACCCTGGGACTAAACACCTCCCTCTGCAACTGGATCCTGGACTTCATCACGGCCACCCCCAGGTGGTAAGGGTAGGTAACAACACATCCGCCACGCTGATCCTCAACACGGGGGCCCCTCAGGGGTGTGTGCTCAGTCCCCTCCTGTACTCCCTATTCACTCATGACTGCATGGCCAGGCACGACTCCAACACCATCATTAAGTTTGCTGATGACACAACAGTGGTAGGCTTTATCGACGACAATGATGAGACAGCCTATAGGGAGGAGGTCAGAGACCTGGACAACAACCTCTCCCTCAACGTGATCAAGACAAAGGAGATGATTGTGGACTACAGGAAAAGGAGGACCGAGCACTCCCCCATTCTCATCGACAGGGCTGTAGTGGAGCAGGTTGAGTGCTACAAGTTCCTTGGTGTCCACATCACCAACAAACTATCATGGTCCAAACACACCAAGACAGTCGTGAAGAGGGCTCGACAAAGCCTACTCCCCCTCAGGAGACTGAAAAGATTTTCTATTGGTCCTCAGATCCTCAAAAAGTTATACAGCTGCACCATCGAGAGCATCCTGACTGGTTGCATTACTGTCTGGTATGGCAACTGCTCGGTCTATGACCGCAAGGCACCACAGAGGGTAGTGCGTATGGCCCAGTACATCACTGGGGCCAAGCTTCCTGCCATCGAGGACCTCTATACCATTCGGTGTCAGAGGAAATCCCTAAAAATTGTCAAAGACTCAAGCCACCCTAGTCATAGACTGTTCTCTCTGCTACCGCACGGCAAGCGGTACCGGAGCGCCAAGTCTAGGTCCAAAAGACTTAACAGCTTCTAGCCCCAAGCAATAAGACTCCTGAACAGCTAATCAAATGGCTACCCAGACTTTTGCATTGCCCCACCCTTCCTCTTTTACGCTGCTGCTACTCTCTGTTTATTATCTATGCATAGTCACTTTAACTCTACCTACATGTACATATTACCTCAATTACTTTTGACTAACCGGTGCCCCCGCACATTGACTCGGTACCGGTACCCCCTGTATATAGCTTCGCTATTGTTATTTTACTGCAGCTCTATAATTATTTGTTACTTTAATTGTTTATTTAACACGTATTTTTCTTAAATCTGCATCATTGGTTAAGGGCTTGTGAGTAAGCATTTCACTGTGAGAAATACACATTTATTTTATTTTGGGGGGGTTTGTTTTTATTCCAATCTCTCTAACTGTGCTGTTGTGTGCAAATAAACCAGCAAAAAAAATCTAACAGACTTCTGAAACAGATTTCCAGAAATCTGCAATTGATTGAATATCACCCTGATTGTATGTTTTGTTTGGGTTGACATGACACAATTTGTGCATGCTTTGTCTCTGTGTATTCAGGAAGAGGAGGAATACCCAGGAGAGGAGGATGAGGGAAACGGTAGCAGGGAGGGCAGAGAGAAGGGCCACTCAAACGGAGAGTGTGATGGGGACGAGATAGAGGACCTGCCCAGCTACAGGGGCCGAATGGCCGGGGGCCAATGGAGGGGGCCCATCTCCCGTAAGGCCAGCCAGACCAGTGTATATCTGCAGGAGTGGGACATCCCTTACGAACAGCTGGAGCTGGGGGAGCTCATTGGCAAGGTGAATGACTCCAGCTTTACATAGTGGTAAATATGCACTCAGTGGTCAGTTTATTAGATACACCTACCCGTTCACGAAAATGGTTCGCTCCTACAGACAGTGAGTCACGTTGCCGTGGCTTGCTATATAATACAGGCAGACAGGCATCGAGGCATTAGGTTACTGTTCGATTGAAAGTTAGAATGGGCAAAACAAGTGACTTAAGTGACTTTGAGCGTGGTATGACCGTCGGTGCCAGGCGCGTTGGTTCCAATATCTCAGAAACGGCCGGCCTCCTGGGATTTTCATGTAAAACAGTGTCTAGGGTTTACAGAGAATGGTGGGACAAACAAAAAGCATCCAGTCAGCGGCAGTCCTGTGGACGAAAACAGCTCGTTGATGAGAGAGGGCGAAGGAGAATGGCAAGAATCGTGCAAGCTAACAGGCGGGCCACAAACAGGCAAATAACGGTGCCTTACAACAGTGGTGTGCAGAACAGCATCTTGGAAAGCACAACTCGTTGGTCCTTGTCACGGATGGGCTATTGCAGCAGATGACCACATCGGATTCCAGTCCTATCAGCTAAAAAGAAGAAGAAGAGGTTCCAGTGTGCACGTGATCACCAACAATGGACAATTGAGGAGTGGAAAAACATTGCCTGGTCCGACAAATCCCGGTTCCTGTTGCGTCATGCTGAGTCCAAGGCCCCATCCTGCCTGTTGTCAACGGTACAGGCTGATGGCGGTGGTGTAATGGTGTGGGGAATGTTTTCCTGGCGCACGTTAGGTCCTATGATACCAATTTTGCAATGTTGGAACACCACAGCGTCTGAACATTGTGGCATCCCTTCATGGCTACAGAGTTGTCTGACCCGGTACTAGATTGGTGTACCTAATAAACTGACAACAGCTGTATCTACACAGAGGTGGGATAGTAGGGCTCATATTCAAAGTCAATTGGTATCTGCATGTCTCCTTAAAAAAAAGGCCAATAGACTAAATTAGAGTTCCTTGAATGGGAACAGAAAAAAATAGCTAATAACACAAGTACCCATACATACCTCCCTATTCCAGGGCCGTTGGGGGAAGGTTCATAAGGGGCGCTGGCATGGAGAGGTGGCCATTCGGCTGCTGGAGATAGATGGTAATAACCAGGACCACCTGAAGCTGTTTAAGAAGGAAGTGATGAACTACAGACAGACCCGCCACGAGAACGTGGTCCTCTTCATGGGGGCCTGCATGGCCCCGCCACACCTCGCCATCATCACCAGGTTAGGGGGAGGGAAGTGGGAAAGGGAGGTGGGGATGTTTAGGGGAGTTGAGCAGGGAAAAGCTGGAACCCTTGAATCAATCTATGAAAGGTATTAAATGTGTCTTGGTTTAACAAATGAGGAAACCAGGAAAGGCTTTGTTTTGACATTTCCTCATGTTTTCTCTCAGTTTCTGCAAAGGTCGGACACTATTCTCTGTTGTAAGAGATGCCAAGAACACGCTAGACATCAACAAGACAAGGCAGATTGCTCAGGAAATTGTTAAGGTGTGGTACTACTCAACTTCTCTTGAATTATAAGTACATTGTAAGTAGCCTACTCTTCCTTTCACTGAAAGTGACTAAACTCTGACCTCTTCCTCAGGGTATGGGCTACCTTCACGCTAAAGGAATCGTTCACAAGGACCTGAAGTCCAAGAATGTTTTCTATGACACAAACAAAGTGGTAATCACAGACTTTGGCCTTTTTGGAATGTCCGGAGTGGTACAAGAGTACCACAAGAGGTAAGCAAAAAAAGACTTCGTCAAAAGTTAAACACTAGCCTCCCAAGTGGCACAGCTGTCTAAGGCACTGCATCGCAGTGCTAGCTGCGTTACTACAGATCCTGGTTCAATACCGGGCTGTGTCGCAGCCAGCCGCGACCGGGTTAGGGCAGGGTTTGGCCGGCCGGTATGTCCTTGTCCCATCGCGCTCTAGCGACTCCTGTGGCGGGCCGGGCGCATGCACGCTGATGCGGTTGCCAGGTGTACAGTGTTTCTTCCGACACATTGGTGCGGCTGGCTTCCGGGTTAAGCGGGCGTTGTGTCAAGAAGCAGTGCGGCTTGGTTGTGTTTCGGGGGACGCATTGGCTCTCGACCTTCGCCTCTCCTTAGTCCGTACGGGAGTTACAGCGATGTGACAAGACTGTAACTACCAATTGGATATGACAAAATTGGGGAGAAAAAGGGGGTCCAAAAAGAAAATATATAAAAAATAATAATAATGTAAAAAAAATTGTTAAACACAATGAGGAGTATACTTCTACATCTTTTCAGTCCAGATGAAGGATCAAAAATGTATGTTTGTCCATCTGTGGGTGTCTGTGTGTGTCTTGGTCTGTGTGTGTGTCCAGGCAAGAGAACGAGCTGAGGCTCCCTCATGGCTGGATCTACTACCTGGCCCCTGAGATCGTTCGCAGGATGGGCACTGGGAACCATGAGGACCGCTTGCCTTTCTCCAACGCTGCAGACGTCTATGCCTTTGGGTACACACCATTTCCTCTCATCTACATCCTGCCATAATAATAATACTGCATTTATACTGAACAGAAATATAGACGCAACATGTTGGTCCCATGTTTCATGAGCTGAAATAAAAGATCCCAGACATTTTTCATACCCACAATAAGCTTATTGCTCTCAAATTTTCTGCCAAGATAATCCATCCACCTGACAGGTGTGGCATATCAAGAAGCTGATTAAACAGCATGATCATTACACAGGTGCACCTTGTGCTGGGGACAATAAAAGGCCACTCTAAAATGTGCAGTTTTGTCACACAACCCAGTGGGGGACGCTGAGGAGTATTTCTGTCTGTATCATTGAAATTGTTGCATGTTGCGTTTAGATTTTTGTACAGTATACTTAAATATAGGACGTCTGAATGTTTTAAAAAGAAAATGTGGGCGATACATACATAAATAGGCTGAAATGTGGCTCCCCATGAAATTAATGTGTGAGTAGGTCTATGCTGTTTGTATACAGGGTTAGGACTCCAGTGCTAACCATACAGTATATTTCAATCCCCAGCACCATTTGGTATGAGCTGCAGGCCCGTGGCTGGCCACTCACCAACCAGCCGGCAGAGGCCACCATCTGGCAGGTGGGCAGCGGAGAGGGCATCAAGAAGGTCCTGGCAAAGGTCAGCCTGGGCAAGGAGGTTACGGTAAGGTCAAAGAGCAGTGTGATGTCCTCTGGAAAGCTTAGTGTACTGTATTGACATGATAATAAACCAAACAATATTATTCTCAGTGTGCGAGTGATATAAAACAGACTGACATCGTACAACCAGAGACAAAATGTTTGGATGGATTATCATCTACTGTACATTGTGTTTATAGCCATAAGGATGGATGTGGGATTAGATAAATACCCCCTCCCTCCTGTCCTGTAGGAGATACTGTCTGCCTGTTGGTCCTTCAAGCTGGAAGAGCGTCCCTCCTTCACACAGCTGACTGACATACTGGAGAAGCTGCCTAAGCTCAACCGCAGGCTTTCCCACCCAGGACACTTCTGGAAGTCAGCCGAGTATGTATCCTAAAGACCAGGATCCCATTTGAGATATACTGAATATACTCACTGTATGTGTGTGTGTGTGTGTGTGTGTGTGTGTGTGTGTGTGTGTGTGTGTGTATATACACTGCTCAAAAAAATAAAAGGAACACTTAAACAACACAATGTAACTCCAAGTCAATCACACTTCTGTGAAATCAAACTGTCCACTTAGGAAGCAACACTGATTGACAATAAATTTCACATGCTGTTGTGCAAATGGAATAGACAACAGGTGGAAATTATAGGCAATTAGCAAGACACCCCCAATAAAGGAGTGGTTCTGAAGGTGGTGACCACAGACCACTTCTCAGTTCCTATGCTTCCTGGCTGATGTTTTGGTCACTTTTGAATGCTGGCGGTGCTTTCACTCTAGTGGTAGCATGAGACGGAGTCTACAACCCACACAAGTGGCTCAGGTAGTGCAGCTCATCCAGGATGGCACATCAATGCGAGCTGTGGCAAGGAGGTTTGCTGTGTCTGTCAGCGTAGTGTCCAGAGCATGGAGGCGCTACCAGGAGACAGGCCAGTACATCAGGAGACGTGGAGGAGGCCGTAGGAGGGCAACAACCCAGCAGCAGGACCACTACCTCCGCCTTTGTGCAAGGAGGAGCACTGCCAGAGCCCTGCAAAATGACCTCCAGCAGGCCACAAATGTGCATGTGTCTGCTCAAACGGTCAGAAACAGACTCCATGAGGGTGGTATGAGGGCCCAACGTCCACAGGTGGGGGTTGTGCTTACAGCCCAACACCGTGCAGGACGTTTGGCATTTGCCAATCTTTG
>QNTS01002092.1:54416-116327 GCA_003317085.1 Hucho hucho | reverse complement strand
GAAAAAAAATCCAGAAAATCACATTGTAGGATTTTTAATGAATTTATTTGCAAATTATGGTGGAAAATAAGTATTTGGTCACATACAAACAAGCAAGATTTCTGGCTCTCACAGACCTGTAACTTCTTCTTTAAGAGGCTCCTCTGTCCTCCACTCGTTACCTGTATTAATGGCACCTGTTTGAACTTGTTATCAGTATAAAAGACACCTGTCCACAACCTCAAACAGTCACACTCCAAACTCCACTATGGCCAAGACCAAAGAGCTGTCAAAGGACACCAGAAACAAAATTGTAGACCTGCACCAGGTTGGGAAGACTGAATCTGCAATAGGTAAGCAGCTTGGTTTGAAGAAATCAACTGTGGGAGCAATTATTAGGAAATGGAAGACATACAAGACCACTGATAATCTTCCTCGATCTGGGGCTCCACGCAAGATCTCACCCCGTGGGGTCAAAATGATCACAAGAACGGTGAGCAAAAATCCCAGAACCACACGGGGGGACCTAGTGAATGACCTGCAGAGAGCTGGGACCAAAGTAACAAAGCCTACCATCAGTAACACACTACGCCGCCAGGGACTCAAATCCTGCAGTGACAGACGTGTCCCCCTGCTTAAGCCAGTACATGTTCAGGCCCGTCTGAAGTTTGCTAGAGAGCATTTGGATGATCCAGATGAGGATTGGGAGAATGTCATATGGTCAGATGAAACCAAAATATAACTTTTTGGTAAAAACTCAACTCGTCGTGTTTGGAGGACAAAGAACACCATACCTACTGTGAAGCATGGGGGTGGAAACATCATGCTTTGGGGCTGTTTTTCTGCAAAGGGACCAGGACGACTGATCTGTGTAAAGGAAAGAATGAATGGGGCCATGTATCGTGAGATTTTGAGTGAAAACCTCCTTCCATCAGCAAGTGCATTGAAGATGAAACGTGGCTGGGTCTTTCAGCATGGCAATAATCCCAAACACACCGCCCGGGCAACGAAGGAGTGGCTTCGTAAGAAGCATTTCAAGGTCCTGGAGTGGCCTAGCCAGTCTCCAGATCTCAACCCCATAGAAAATCTTTAGAGGGAGTTCAAAGTCCGTGTTGCCCAGCGACAGCCCCAAAACATCACTGCTCTAGAGGAGATCTGCATGGAGGAATGGGCCAAAATACCAGCAACAGTGTGTGAAAACCTTGTGAAGACTTACAGAAAACGTTTGACCTCTGTCATTGCCAACAAAGGGTATATAACAAAGTATTGAGATAAACTTTTGTTATTGACCAAATACTTATTTTCCACCATAATTTGCAAATAAATTCATTAAAAATCCTACAATGTGATTTTCTGTATTTTCTTTCCTCATTTTGTCTGTCATAGTTGAAGTGTACCTATGATGAAAATTACAGGCCTCTCTCATATTTTTAAGTGAGAGAACTTGCACAATTGGTGGCTGACTAAATACTTTTTTTCCCCACTGTATATTGTGATCACTACATCCTATGGATTTGGATACTGCTTTAAAGGAAATATCTGCAGCGTTAGTAAAAATGTGATCAATACATGTTGATGATTTAATTCCTGTGCTGTTTGTAACTACCCTGGTAGGTTGACTGACAACCTGATCCAGGTTGCAGGCACTGTTTACAGTTGTACGTTTTTTTCCTGAGTGGGCAGCTTGATGAGACCCAGTCAATGTTTAAATCACCCAGAAAAAAATACAAATAATTATCACACAGGTAGTAACAAGGGATGTAGTAAAGAGGAAAGAGTCAATGGCCTCTAGCCTACATACAGTATTGAGACCCCTTTACTTTTTCCTACTTTTGTTACATTACAACCTTATCCTAAAATTGATTAAATTGTTGTTTTTTCCCCCAGCAATCTACACACAATACCCCATAATGACAAAGCAAAAACAGGTTCCAACATTTTTGCAAAAAATTTATAAATAAATCACATTTACATAACTATTCAGACCCTTTACTCAGTACTTTGTTGAAGCACCTTCGGCAGCGATTACAGCCTCGAATTTCTCCCATTCTTCTTTGCAGATCCTCTCAAGCTCTGTCAGGTTGGATGGGGAGTGTCGCTGCAGAGCTATTTTCAGGTCTCTCCAGAAATGTTAGATCGAGTTCAAGTCCGGGCTCTGGCTGGGCCACTCAAGGACATTCAGAGACTTGTCCCGAAGCATTGTCACTCCCTGATCAAGGCCCTTCTCCCCCGATTGCTCAGTTTGGCTGGGCGGCCAGCTCTAGGAAGAGTCTTGGTGATTCCAAACTTCTTCCATTTAAGAATGATGGAGGGCACTGTGTTCTTGGGGACCTTCAATGCTGCAGAAATGTTTTAGGACCCTTCCCCAGATCTGTGCCTTGACACAATACTGTCTCTGAGCTCTATGGACAATTCCTTTGACCTCATGGCTTGGTTTTTGCTCTGACATGCACTGTCAACTGTCGGACCTTAGATAGACAGTTGTGTGCTTTTCCAAATCATTTTCAATCAATTGAATTTGCCACAGGTGGACTTGTAGAAACATCTCAATGGAAACAGGATGCACCTGAGCTTAATTTAGAGTTTCATAGCAAAGGGTCTGAACACTTATGTAAATAAGGTATTTCTATTGTGTATTTTTAATACATTTGCAAGCGTTTCTAAAAACCTGTTTTCACTTAGTTATTATGGGGTATTGTGTCTAGAGTGATGAGGAAAACATTTAATTTAATCCATTTTAGAATAAGGCTGTAACGTAACAAAATGTGGAAAAGGGGGAGGGGTCTGAATGCACTGTAATAGCTCTTTTTAATTGATCTATTCTTATACTATTCAGTTTATCATCAATGATTCTGTTTAATATCTGTCGCAGAGACTCCCTTTCACCGGCTCTATCCAAGGTGGGCTGCAGGAGGGAAAGACTATCACTATTACTGGGAGACTTCACCATGGGGCAGACAGGTGGGTCACCACTCACCAATATAAGCTTTGTTAACACATTTCCTCATTCTTTGTCTTCCAGAGATTCAGTGGTTGCGTTCTAGTCCAGAGAATGCATACTACACATTTTCTGTGCAGATTTAAACTTGTTTGGAGAACTGTTTAAAACTATCATTTTTTTTTTTTCACCTAAAATGACATACCCAAATCTAACTGCCTGTAGCTCAGGACCTGAAGCAAGGATATGCATATTCTTGATACCATTTGAAAGGAAATACTTTGAAGTTTGTGGAAATATGCAATTAATGTAGGAGAATATAACACATTAGATCTGGTAAAAGATAATACAAAGAAAAAAACATGCCTTTTCTCTTTTTTTGTTCCATCATCTTTGAAATGCAAGAGAAAGGCAAATAAATAACTTAGGAGTCTAGGAGCAATTTAGATTTTGGCCACTAGATGGCAGCAGTGTATGTGCAACGTTTTTGACTGATCCAATGAACCATTGCAATAATGTTCAAAATGTTGTATCAAGCCTGCCCAAATGTGCTTAATTGGTCAATTGATACATTTTCAAGTACATAACTGTGCACTCTCCTCAAACAATAGAATGGTATTTTTTCACAGTAATAGCTACTGTAAATTGGACAGTGCAGTTAGACGAACAAGAATTTAAGCTTTCTGCCCATATAAGACATGTCTATGTCCTGGGAAATGTTCTTGTTACTTACGTCATGCTAATCGCATTAGCACACGTTAGCTCAACCGTCCCGCGGGGGGACACCAATCCCGTAGAGGTTAACATCTCCGGAACCACATTCTCGCTCTCTCTCTCGCTCAGGTTCCATGTGAATTTGCAGTGTGGTTCTAGGGCAGGGGCGGACATTGCCCTTCACTTCAACCCACGCTATGACAGTCACCCTGGATATGTGGTGGCCAACACCTTGCAGCAGTCCAGATGGGGGACAGAGGAGCGGAAGCAGCATTCCCCCTTTCAGCATGGCTCTGGCTTCAGCCTCGTGATCACCGTCCAGCGGGACGGCTTCCAGGTCACCCAAACCCTCCCATACTATAGTATATGGAGTATAGAGATGTAGGATCTTAATTAAAGCCAAAATAATCCTGCAGCAACAAGAAATGTGAATTATTATGTGGATTTTAATTAATGGTGTTTATACATTTTCCGTGAGGACAAATCAAGTCTGACATTTTTTAAAAGGGAAATTACAAACGTTAGATTTTTTTTAAAACCTTGAATACACTAAAGGTTTGCTTTTCCTGCTGTGTAGGAAAATTCTCAGCAACAAAAGAGTGATCAGATTAAGATCCTACATCTGTACATTCTGACTACACAATAACCCTTTCTGTCTGTTTGTGTGAATGATTGTAAATGATTATGCTTACAGAGCTCCCCCATGATCTTAATGAAGTCAGTGACTCATGATCAAAAATGGTGGTTCTCTTGTTTTCTTGAAATTGTATGTTATGTTATTCTATCTTTATTCTTTTTTTTAATCTATTTTACAGTGTGACTCAATTTATTCTAATCTGTTAAGGAGTTAAAATGGATTTCAATTCATGGGTTGTAAAATAACTTGGAATACTCACTGTCCTCAGGTCCATAATGACTCTGCTCATGGTCGTTCTCTGTTCTCTGCCTTCAGTTGAATGCGAATGGGAACCATTTCATGACCTTTAAGCACCGTATCCCGTTTGACGCAGTGGACACCATCTCAGTCGAGGGAAAAGTGGAGGTGACCTCCATCGCCTTCCAGAACCCTGCAGTGAGTATACATTAATTAGATGTACAGAGAATTTGAAGGTAGTTCAACTGATTTCATAAAGAGATTTCATCTCTTTTAGCCCACCTTTCCTGCACAGCCAGGATTTCCGGCACAACCTGGATTCCCTTCTTATCCGGGATTTCCGGCACAACCTGGATTCCCTTCTTATCCGGGATTTCCGGCACAACCAGGATTTCCTTCTCACCCGGGATTCCCCGCTCACCCGGGATTCCCCGCTCACCCGGGATTCCCCGCTCAACCGGGATTCCCCGCTCAACCGGGATTTCCCGTGCAACCGGGATTTCCTGCGCAACCAGGATTTCCCACGCAACAAGGATGTCCAGTAAGTTAATCTGGATCTGAATCAGTAATGATAATTTATTGGCCAACCACTTGGTTATCGGATTCATAATTTTTTTTCGGGCAGATCTGTGATTTGTATTCCTTTCATTGTCTTTATCTCTATATGTTGGTTTTATGTTCAGTTGTACTAATATTGCCCGTGATGGGGAATTTTAAGATCACTAAAGTTAATATTTAGTTTAGAGTGATCTACTTCCTCATTCAGTAGTCAGTGACTGTATCGTTATGTGAGTATAACCCGTCATTGTCTTTAGGCAGTAAATATACAGTAACCTGTTTACAGGAAAATGTAGTACATTAATCAACATGCTGTCAAGATCCCTCTCTCCTGTTGCTCCTCACAGGCTCCTCCTCCATATGTCCAGCCACCATTCTTTGTAAATGACCTTCTACTTACTGTATCACATCAATGTCTGTTGGTCATAATGAGTGATTTATTCAAGTCTTCAATTTTCATCCAGGCTGTTCCATACAAGAACATGATCAATGGTGGACTCCACCCTGGACGCACCATCAACATCCAGGGAGTGGTTAAACCCAATGCCAATAGGTCTGATCCTGTCTTATTGTCTTCACTGTAAAGGGGAACCACAGTGAGACATTCACTTCCCCTGGAGTTATAGGCACAATTATAAAATCATAGTATATCTTTTAATGTTGAAAAAAAAGTATAGAAGAACTTTGGCAATTCTAGTTCACCTCATTTGCATGGTATTGCACGTGTGTGTCAATGAGCCCCTGGCTTAGAAAGAGGTAGGCTTACAAAACATCCTGGAGGGTGCAACTATAGCAGTTCTCCTGTCATGGTTTCTCCCCAACACTGATCTTATCCTTTTCTCCTTGCCTATAGGTTTAATGTTAACCTACTCTGCAACTCTGAGATTGCGCTGCACTACAACCCCCGATTTGACGAGACCCTAGTGGTACGCAACAGCAAGCTGAGGGACCAGTGGGGAAAGGAGGAGCGCTCTGGTGGAATGCCCTTCCACAGGGGCCAGGCCTTCACGGTAAATACCCACCATGAACATGAAGCAGCTTGTATACGTTCTTAGTTTCAAGGCTGAATAATTATTTCTTGTTTCAGCACCAAGCATGCCACTCAAGCCCTTTCCTGATACAGATTTCCTTGCTGGTTTAGTCACTCAGACTGTGGCATGACGCTCATTCGAGAGATGATCCACTTTAAAGATTCCGGACTGTTTCTCTCTCTATATCAGAGACTGAGTACTAATAAGGCTAGTATTGTATTTTCAGCTGTCTATTTCCTGTGAGGCTCAGTGCTACAAGATAGTGGTCAACGGGAATCAGACGAGCACCTACAAACACCGCCACACCCTCCTCCAGCAGGTCAACGTCCTGGAGGTGGATGGAGACCTCAGTTTGACCTCCGTGATGGTTTAGGGCTGTGGGTCACAACTGTGACTCAGCCACTTGTTTAATTTTGTGTCACCTCTGACCCAAACCACCACGTTTTTTTATCTGTTCTTGTTGCAATAAAATTGACATTCACTTTGTTTCCTTACTGCTAGCAGTGCCTGTTTGACTACCCCATTTGCACATGTATTATTAGTGAGTGCCGTGCCATCGACTTCAAGGAAATGTGTTCCTGTTTGTCATAAATCGAGGTAGAAA
Organism: Hucho hucho; assembly: GCA_003317085.1. Taxonomy (NCBI): domain Eukaryota; kingdom Metazoa; phylum Chordata; class Actinopteri; order Salmoniformes; family Salmonidae; genus Hucho; species Hucho hucho. Next base: position 109,629 of record QNTS01002092.1, on the reverse strand, counting down.
GCCATTAGAAATCACATTATTTGATAGAATGCCAGACCTGACATTATCTCTCATGAGAAGTACCCAGAGGACAATGCCTAGTAATTCCATATGTAGCCTAGTTTATCACCAGTGGTCTCTTGACTCTTTTTTTTTTTTTTAACATTAAGTTACAGTATATACAGTATTAAGTCTGAGAATATGTTGCGTGAGACTGGCTATGCCAAAAACCTTGTTCAAAGTGGACTGCAGTATGTGTTCAGACAGCAGTGATTTGCTGACATGGCTACGCTAGTTGTCATAGTAACAAGGGGTGTGTGCACCGTGGTGTATGCTGATTGGTGGTGCTCGTGCTTCCTATCACTCAGAAGTTATGTAGCAAGCTGAGGTTACAACAATGCCTGCCATGGACTTTTCCCAGTTGCTTTGAATGTTCAAAATCATAGTGCACCGCTACTGTCTGTGGGCAGACTGCTCTCCAATGTGATGGTGCAGTGCAGGCAGAAACTGTTTTCCATCTGATCCTGCAACTAGGGTTGCAAAGGGTCGGAAACTTTCCGTTAAATTTTCTGAATTTTTCTGGAAATTTTCCATGGGAAGTTAAGCCTGGGAATTTTGGGAATTTTGCTTAAATTCATCAAAATAGTTAGCTTATAACAGTGAACCTTTTTTGTGGGAAACACATAAGGCAATTCTAGGTCTTGTGGCATATTTTGGTTAAACTATCCCCAATTCAATGGAATTGCAACCCTCTGCATGCACATGTGCAGTGCACTCTTCCATCACATGTACAGCTGATTCTCAAGATCTTGCACACTATTGAGATGCTATAAACCCACACTACTATACTGTCTGAGCCAAGGACTACAAGCTTTCTGCTAAGTTTTGATTACAATACTGGGTGGGGTGAATATATTTGATATGACATTCATGACTTTTTGTTAACTAGTAAATAGTAGCCTACAACAAAGTGTGTTTAAATCTTGTTAACAAGTTAGTTTTTGCTACCATGTGGGTTTTAGCTTGCTTGAGCCTGCTAACTGAAGAGTGCTAATTCACCTGTTTCCATGTCTCAATTTAAAACATCTTACAAAGGACTTGTTTAATCTAACTGCTTAACTATTTATCTGTACATGGAATTGTATTTGTTTTTTCTTGCTCATTTTTTTCTAATCTTTACAAGAAAATGCCACAGGCACTATCTGATGTGTGGAGACATTTCACTGCAGCTAATGTAGAAGGAAAAGCTGTGTACATTTGCAAATTCTGTGCCAAATCATATGTGAAGAATGTAACAAAGATGCATAATCATCTGGCCAAGTGCATAAAGTTCCCTCAGCGCTCACAACAAGCAACCTGACACCACGATAGCAACAGCTCATGGTCCTCCTGGAATCAGAAGTTGTTTTGACTCAATGAAGGAACGTAGTCAGAGAAATGCTGATGAACGTCTTGCTCGAGCTGTGTATGCAACTGGTTCACCTCTGATGCTCACAGCAATGTGTATTGGAAGAGATTTCTGAATATTCTTCATCCAGCATACACCCCCCCAACCAGACATGCTTTATCTACTCATTTGCTGGATGCAGAGTTCAGAGTTCAAATAAAGGTCAAGCAAATCATAGAGAAAGCAGACTGTATTGCAATCATCTCTGATGTGTGTTCGAATGTTCATGGGCAAGGAATAATTAACTACATCTCCACCACTCAACCAGTATTCTACAAGAGCACAGACACAAGGGACAACAGACACACCGGTCTCTACATTGCAAATGAGCTGAAGGCCGTCATCAATGACCTTGGACCACAGAAGGTATTTGTACTTGTGACAGAAAATGCTGCGAACATGAAGGCTGTTTGGTCTAAAGTGGAGGAGTCCTACCCTCACATTACACCCATTGGCTGTGCTGCTCATGCATTGAATCTGCTCCTCAAGGACATCATGGCACTGAAAACAATGGATACACTCTACAAGAGAGCCAAGGAAATGGTTAGGTATGTGAAGGGTCATCAAGTTATAGCAGCAATCTACCTCACCAAGCAAAGTGAGAAGAATAAGAGCACCACATTGAAGCTGCCTAGCAACACCCGTTGGGGTGGTGTTGTCATCATGTTTGACAGTCTCCTGGAGGGGAAGGAGTCTCTCCAGGAAATGGCCATATCACAGGCAGCCGATATGGACAGCCCCATCAAGAGGATCCTCCTGGATTATGTATTTTGGGAGAGAGTGATAAGCAGCCTGAAACTCCTGAAACCTATAGCAGTATCCATTGCACGGATCGAGGGAGACGATGCCATCCTGTCTGATGTTCAGACTCTGCTTGCAGATGTAAGAGAACAAATCCCTACTGCCCTACCCACTTCACTGTTGGTCCAAGCAAAGGAAACTGCAGTTCTGAAATACACCGAAAAGCGTGGCATGGCTAAACAGATTGAAGATGTTGTAACAAAAATGTGCAGTCTGCAACACACACAAACAACAACCAAAGAGAGCCGCTCATGTCTCATCCAGTCCCAGAGAGAGTTTGGGCCGAAGTTGGAGTGGATCTCTGCCACTACAACGACACAGAATATCTACTATGGGTGGATTACTATTCAAAATACCCAGAAATCTCTAAGCTCAGTGGGACAACAAGTAAACACATCATTACAGCACTAAAGTCAATCTTCGCAAGGCATGGGGTGCCCGACGTTTTGTGCTCCGACAATGGAAGACAGCTGGTGAGTCATTAAATGTCAAAGTTCTCTACCAGCTGGGAGTTCAAACATGTCACGTCGAGCCCTAGATTTCCACAGTCAAACGGCCAAGCTGAGAGAGCATTTCAGACTGTGAAGAACCATTTGAAAAAAAGCACAAGACAGCAACGGAGATGTTTACATAGCTCTCCTTGAGTACAGAAACACACCCCTGGATGGAGTAGCTTTCCCTCCTGCACAACTACTAATGGGAAGAAGGCTGAAGACAAAGATTCCGACATCAAAGAGATTATTAAAGCCAGGACTCTATCAGCATGTCAAGAGCAGTCTCACAAGCAGACCAGACAAAAACATTATTTTGACCAAGGTACACGTAAGATTTTGGTGATGAAGGTATGAGAACGAGTTAGGATCAGACAAGACAACAAATGGCAACCAGCAATTGTACAAATGGCAACCAGCAACATGACCAGCCAAGCTCATACATAGCACAAACACCAAATGAGAGAATCTACAGAAGGAACCAGAGACACCTGTTAAAAACACATGAAACCACACACCCAGAGAGACACTCAGAAACCAAAATGGACTTACCTTATCCTGTGGAAAGACAACCTGAAAAGTGTCAGCCTGGAAGAAAACTACTCACCTGTGTGTTCTCCAGCACCAACAACACCAAAACAAACAGCGGAAAGCAACAATATACACACTGAAATCAACTTATTTTTTTTATTTCACCTTTATTTAACCAGGTAGGCAAGTTGAGAACAAGTTCTCATTTGCAACTGCGACCTGGCCAAGATAAAGCACAGCAGTTCCACACATACAACAACACAGAGTTACACATGGAATAAACAAATGTACAGTCAATAACACAATAGAAAAAATCAATATACAGTGTGTGCAAATGAGGTAAGATTAGGGAGGTAAGGCAATAAATAGGCCGAAGTGGCGAAGTAATTACAATTTAGCGATTAAACACTGGAGTGATAGATGTGTAGAATATGAATGTGCAAGTAGAGATACCGGGGTGTAAAGGAGCAAAAAAAAAAATAACAATATAGGGATGAGGTTGTTGGATAGGCTATTTACAGATGGGCTATGTACAGGTGCAGTGATCTGTGAGCTGCTCTGACAGCTGATGCTTAAAGTAAGTGAGGGAGATATGAGTCTCCAGCTTCAGTGATTTTTGCAATTCGTTCCAGTCATTGGCAGCAGAGAACTGGAAGGAAAGGCGGCCAAAGTAGGGATAGGCTTTGGGGGTGACCAGTGAAATATATCTGCTGGAGCGTGTGCTACGGGTGGGTGCTGCTATGGTGACCAGTGAGCTGAGATAAGGCGGGGCTTTACCTAGCAAAGACTTATAGATGACCTGGAGCCAGTGGGTCTGGCGACTAATATGAAGCGAGGGCCAGCCAACGAGAGCATACAGGTCGCAGTGGTGGGTAGTATATGGGGCTTTGGTGACAAAACGGATGGCACTGTGATAGACTGCATCCAATTTGCTGAGAAGAGTGTTGGAGGCTATTTTATAAATGACATCGCCGAAGTCAAGGATCGGTAGGATAGTCAGTTTTACGAGGGTATGTTTGGCAGCATGAGTGAAGGATGCTTTGTTGCGAAATAGGAAGCTGGTTCTAGATTTAATTTTGGATTGGAGATGCTTAAAGTGAGTCTGGAAGGAGAGTTTACAGTCTAACCAGACACCTAGGTATTTGTAATTGTCCACATATTCTAAGTCAGAACCGTCCAGAGTAGTGATGCTGGACGGGCGGGCAGGTGCAGGCAGCGATTGGTTGAAGAGCATGCGTTTAGTTTGTCTTGCATTTAAGAGCAGTTGGAGGCCACGGAAGGAGAGTTGTATGGCATTGAAGCTTGTCTGGAGGTTAGTTAACAGTGTCCAAAGAAGGGCCAGAAGTATACAGAATGGTGTCGTCTGCGTAGAGGTGGATCAGACAATCACCAGCAGCAAGAGCGACATCATTGATGTATACAGAGAAAAGAGTCGGCCCGAGAATTGAACCCTGTGGCACCCCCATACAGACTGCCAGAGGTCCGGACAACAGGCCCTCCGATTTGACACACTGAACTCTATCTGAGAAGTAGTTGGTGAACCAGGCGAGGCAGTCATTTGAGAAACCAAAGCTGTTGAGTCTGCTGATAAGAATGTGGTGATTGACAGAGTTGAAAGCTTTCGCCAGGTAGATGAATACGGCTGCACAGTATTGTCTTTATCGATGGCGGTGAAGGGTTAAAATTGATTTGGGGGTCTTGTAAAGACCCCCACCATTGATTATATTGTTATTAATTTTCTTACGTGCCATTATACTTATGCTCACTGTATAGCTGAATATTGAGGCCTCTCTCTGTGTCTAGATTTCTGCCAAAACCCGCAGCCCCGCGTCTGTGAGAAGAGGTGAGAAAAGGGACTGAGGGTGATAGCAAGACAGAGAGACAGCGTCTGTTTTTCTATGAAACAAGGGCAGATTTGCATACTGCTGAGACAGGTTCTCAGAAACTTTGTGTTAAGAATAACTTGTTCTTTTAGCTGCACATGCAGGTTTTGACATAGGAGATCACCCCATAAGGTGTGATCTTGGGTATGTAAGATCCTGTCTTTCTTTTGTTCGGGGCAGAACTTAGGAGAGACATAAGTTGTATGTTGATCTTTGACTTCTGTCTACGGCTGTATTCTAATTAAAATATCTTAATTTTATATATGCACATTTTGAGTATTCCTTATTTGTTAAGTAAATAACGGAGCCCAGAAAAGTGGAACCAACAGCATTTATAATATTGTTTAGGACCTTGAGCGTGGCTGAGGTGCACCCATGACCAGCTCAGAAACCAGATTGCATAGTGGAGAAGGTACGGTGGGATTCGAAATGGTCGGTGATCTATTTGTTAACTTGGCTTTCGAAGACCTTAGAAAGGCAGGGTAGGATAGATATACAGTGGGGCAAAAAAGTATTTAGTCAGCCACCAATTGTGCAAGTTCTCTCACTTAAAAAGATGAGAGAGGCCTGTAATTTTCATCATAGGTACACTTCAACTATGACAGACAAAATGAGGAAAAGAAATCCAGAAAATCACATTGTAGGATTTTTAATGAATTTATTTGCAAATTATGGTGGAAAATAAGTATTTGGTCACATACAAACAAGCAAGATTTCTGGCTCTCACAGACCTGTAACTTCTTCTTTAAGAGGCTCCTCTGTCCTCCACTCGTTACCTGTATTAATGGCACCTGTTTGAACTTGTTATCAGTATAAAAGACACCTGTCCACAACCTCAAACAGTCACACTCCAAACTCCACTATGGCCAAGACCAAAGAGCTGTCAAAGGACACCAGAAACAAAATTGTAGACCTGCACCAGGTTGGGAAGACTGAATCTGCAATAGGTAAGCAGCTTGGTTTGAAGAAATCAACTGTGGGAGCAATTATTAGGAAATGGAAGACATACAAGACCACTGATAATCTTCCTCGATCTGGGGCTCCACGCAAGATCTCACCCCGTGGGGTCAAAATGATCACAAGAACGGTGAGCAAAAATCCCAGAACCACACGGGGGGACCTAGTGAATGACCTGCAGAGAGCTGGGACCAAAGTNGTGTAAAGGAAAGAATGAATGGGGCCATGTATCGTGAGATTTTGAGTGAAAACCTCCTTCCATCAGCAAGGGCATTGAAGATGAAACGTGGCTGGGTCTTTCAGCATGACAATGATCCCAAACACACCGCCCGGGCAACGAAGGAGTGGCTTCGTAAGAAGCATTTCAAGGTCCTGGAGTGGCCTAGCCAGTCTCCAGATCTCAACCCCATAGAAAATCTTTAGAGGGAGTTCAAAGTCCGTGTTGCCCAGCGACAGCCCCAAAACATCACTGCTCTAGAGGAGATCTGCATGGAGGAATGGGCCAAAATACCAGCAACAGTGTGTGAAAACCTTGTGAAGACTTACAGAAAACGTTTGACCTCTGTCATTGCCAACAAAGGGTATATAACAAAGTATTGAGATAAATAAGTATTTGGTCAATAACAAAAGTTTTCCACCATAATTTGCAAATAAATAAATTAAAAATCCTACAATGTGATTTTCTGGATTTCTTTTTCTCATTTCGTCTGTCATAGTTGAAGTGTACCTATGATGAAAATTACAGGCCTCTCTCATCTTTTTAAGTTGGAGAACTAGCACAATTGGTGGCTGACTAAATACTTTTTTGCCCCACTGTAGGTCTGCAACAGTTTGGGTCTAGTGTCTCCCCCTTTGAAGAAGGGGATGACCGTGGCAGCTTTCCAATCTTTGGGGATCTCAAATGATACGAGAGGTTGAACAGGCGAGTAATAGGGGTTGCAACAATTGCGGCGGATAATTTTAGAAAGAGAGGGTTGTCTAGCCCAGCTGATTTGTAGGGGTCCAGATTTTGCAACTCTTTCAGAACATCAGCTATCTGGATTTGGGTGAAGGAGAAATGGGGGACGTTTAGGCAAGTTGCTGTGGGGGCTGCAGGGCTGTTGACCGGGGTAGGGGTAGCCAGGTGGAAAGCATGGCCAGCCGTAGAAAAATGCTTATTGAAATTCTCAATTATCGTGGATTTATTGGTGGTGACAGTGTTTCCTAGTCTCAGTGCAGTGGGCAGCTGGGAGGAGGTGCTCTTATTCTCCATGGACTTTACAGTGTCCCAGACCTTTTTGGAGTTTCTGTTTGAAAAAGCTAGCCTTTGCTTTCCTAACTGCCTGTGTATATTGGTTCCTAACTTCCCTGAAAAGTTGCATATCGCGGGGGCTAATCGATACTAATGCAATACACCACAGGACGTATTTGTGCTGGTCAAGGGCAGTCAGGTCTGGAGTGAACCAAGGGCCAAATCTGTTCCTCGTTCTACATTTTTTTGAATGGGGCATGCTTATTTAAGATGGTGAGGAAAGCACTTTTAAAGAATAACCAGGCATCCTCTACTGACAGAATGAGGTCAACATCCTTCCAGGATACCCGGGCCAGGTCGATTAGAAAGGCCTGCTCGCTGAAGTGTTTTAGGGAGCGTTTGACAGTAATGAGGGGTGGTCGTTTGACCGCAGACCCATTACGGACGCAGGCAATGAGGCAGTGATCGCTGAGATCCTGGTTGAAGACAGCAGAGGTGTATTTAGAGGGCAGGTTGGTCAGGATGATATCTATGAAGGTGCCCGTGTTTACGTATTTGGGGTTGTACCTGGTAGGTTCATTGATAATTTGTGTGAGATTGAGGGCATATAGCTTAGATTGTAGGACAGCCAGGGTGTTAAGCATGTCCCAGTTTAGGTCACCTAACAGTACGAGCTCTGAAGATAGATGGGGGGCAATAAATTCACTAATGGTGTCCAGGGCACAGCTGGGGGCAGAAGTTGGTCTTTAATAAGCGGTTGATTGCAACTCCGCCCCCTTTGGCAGTTCTTGTCGGAAAATGTTATAGTTAAGGATGGAAATTTCAGGATTTTTGGTGGCCTTCCTAAGCCAGGATTCAGACACGGCTAGGACATCCGGGTTGGCAGAGTGTGCTAAATAGTGATTAAAACAAACTTAGGGAGGAAGCTTCTAATGTTAACATGCATGAAACCAAGGCTTTTACGGTTACAGAAGTCAACAAATGAGAGCGCCTGGGGAATGGGAGTGGAGCTAGGCGCTGCAGGGCCTGGATTAACCTCTACATCACCAGAGGAACAGAGGAGGATAAGGGTACGGCTAAAGGCTATAAGAACTGGTTGTCTAGTGCTGTCGGAACAGAGAGTAAAAGGAGCAGGTTTCTGGGCACAGAAGAATAGATTCAAGGCATAATGTACAGACAAGGGTATGGTAGGTTGTGAATACAGAGGAGGTAAACCTAGGCATTGAGTGACGATGAGAGAGGTTTTGTCTCTAGAGATCATTTAGACCAGGTGAGGTCACCGCATGTGTGGGAGATGAAACAAAAGGGCTAGCTAAGGCATATTGAGCAGGGCTGGAGGCTCTACAGTGGAATAAGACAATCACTAACCAAAATATCAATGGACAAGGCATATTGACATTAGGGCAAGGCATGTGTAGCCGAGTAATCATAAGGACCAGTGGGTAGCTAGGCGAGCTGGAGACACGGCGATTCAGACAGGTAGCGGGCCGGGGCTAGCAGGCTAGCAGAAGGGCCTTAGGGGGACATCGCGACGGAAGAAGTCTGTTGTAGCCCCCTCGGACAGTTACGTCGGCAGACCAGTCGTGTTGAATCGGCAGGGCTCCATGTAGGCAGTAAAAGGGTCCAGGCCAATTGGCAAAATAGGTATTGTAGCCCAAGAAATTGGCTGATGGTCCTCTTCAGCTAACAGTCCGATATGCTCTATACAGCTAGTGGGCCATGGCTAGCATGCTAGCGGATGGGCCTTCAGGGGACATCGCGATGGAGGAGCCTGTGGAAAACCCTCGGGCGGATTACGTTGGTAGACCAGTCGTGATGGATTGGCGGGGCTCCGTTTTGGCAGAAAAAGGGGTCCAGGCCAATTGGCAAAATATGTATTGTAGCCCAAGGAGTGGCTGATGGGCCTCTTCAGCTAGCCGGGAGATGGGCCTAGCACGAGGCTAGTTCCACTGATGGGCCTAGCACGAGGCTCACTGGTGTTTGCTTCGGGACAGAGACGTTAGCCAGGGGGTAGCCACTCGGATAGCAGCTAGCTAGCTGTGATGATCCAGGTGAAAAGGTTCGGAGCTTGTGGTAGGAAAGATGTGGAGAAAAAGCAGTCCGGTATGCTCTGGGTTAAATCGCGCTGTGCACACTGGCAGGAGTTGACCGGGCTAAGGTTAACTGATGACCGCTAGCAGTGGCTAACTGACTACTAGCTAGTAGCTCGTTAGCTGGCTAGCTTCTGTTGGGGGTTAGGTTCTAAAGTATAGAAAATAGCAGATCCATACCACATTGGGTGAGGCGGGATGCAGGAGAGTATGTTGAAACTGAGGTTAAAAATATATGAAATATATACGAAGGAAAAAAATATATTTACACTGGACACGACAAAGACAAAGACGTCTGAACTGCTACGCCATTTTGGAATAGTTATGGAAGATGTCTATATAAAAAGAGTATTGTTTTGCATATTGTTAGCATGTCTATAAAAAGAGTTTATCGTTTTGCATATTGTTAGCATTGTGAAACACTGAGTTGAGAACTTTTTTAATTGGCTAAAGAAAGAGAGATGTCATCTATGTACATGTACTTACCTGGAGTGCCTGAGGGTGGCGCTGTTACTAATTACTACGTGATCATCTGTACTTGCACTTGACCATTGATAAACTTTGTTCTTCTACCTGCCTCAGTGTGCTAATATATTACATGAGGTTTAAAAGTCTTCTGAAGTTTGTAATTTCCACTTTGAAATGTCAGACTTGATTTGATCTTGTATCAACCCCTACAAAAATGTACATTAATTATAATCCACATAATCATTCACATTTCCTGTTACTGCAGGATTATTTTCATGCTGTAGCAAATTAATATCCTACATCTGTAGTTTACCATTACTATATCCAACCCAACTCCATTTGTTGCCACTATCATGTATCTCAGTGGTTTTCAAACTTTTTGACCCGCGACCCCCCAAAAGGAGCTAGTGGTACAACACTTGCGACACAACGCACACAAATGCACATGTGCACGCGTGAATATGCAATCACCATCTCCGCAAATGTTGCCCATCACTACAGCCATAAACAGTGATGCATTTTCAAAATGCAAGATAGGCTAAAACTGCATTTTACACCTGTATTTAGAGCTGAAAGTCATATTAGCCAATATCAACTACGATATATCATGGGATATATAACTTTTCTGGAAGCCAGAGCAAAATCACATGGCTTATTTGTAGCAGAGGTTGCGGATAGGGCTGCACATTTTGGGGAAAATTCATTTCCTTGGCTCTCTTGTAGAGTGTATCGATTGTTTTCAGTGCCATGATATCCTTGAGGAGCAGATTCAATGCATGAGCAGCACAGCCAATGGGTGTGATGTGAGGGTAGGACTCCTCCACTTTAGACCAAACAGCCTTCATGTTCGCAGCATTGTCTGTCACCAGTGCAAATACCTTCTGTGGTCCAAGGTCATTGATGACTGCCTTCAGCTCATCTGCAATGTAGAGACCGGTGTGTCTCCTCTTGTAGAATACTGGTTGGGGGGTGGAGGTGATGTAGTTAATTATTCCTTGCCCACAAATATTCGACCACCCATCAGAGATGATTGCAATACAGTCTGCTTTCTCTATTATTTGCTTGACCTTTATTTGAACTCTGTTTAACTCTGCATCCAGCAAATGAGTAGATAAAGCATGTCTGGTTGGAGGGGTGTATGCTGGGCGAAGAACATTCAGAAATATCTTCCAATACACATTGCCTGTGAGCATCAGAGGTGAACCAGTTGCATACACAGCTCGAGCAAGACATTCATAAGCATTTCTCTGACTACGTTCCTTCATTGAGTCAAAAAAACTTCTGATTCCAGGAGCATCACGAGCTGTTGCTATCGATTAGGTGTCTGATTCATAATTTTCACCTCGAATAGAAGGGACTTTTGTCAGAGGTTGCTTGTTGTGAGCGCTGAGATGATTCTGCATCTTTGTTCTTCACACATGATTTGGCACAGTATTTGCAAATGTACACAACGTTTCCTTTTATATTAGCTGCAGTGTAATGTCTCCACACATCAGATAGTGCCCGTGGCATTTTCATGTAAAGATTAGAAAAAAGTGAATAAAAAAAAACTCAAATACAATTCCATGTACAGATAAATAGTTAAGCAGTTAGATTAAACAACTCCTTTGTAAGATAAATGTTTTAAATTAAACATGTATGGAAACAGGTGAATTAACACTCAGTTAGCTGTCTCAAGCAAGCTAAAACCCACATGGTAGCAAAAACTAACTAGCAGAAATTGTTAACAAGTTAGAAATTATTTAAACACACTTTGCTTTAGGCTATTATTTACTAGTTAACAAAAATAACGCATGTCATATAAACTATATTCACCCCACCCAGTATTGTAATCAATTCTTACCAGAAAGCTTGTAGTCCTTGGCTCAGACAGTATAGTAGTGTGGGCTCAATAGCATCTCATTAGTGTGCAAGATCTTGAAAATCAGCTGTACATGTGATGGAAGAGTGCACTGCACATGTGAAATTAGAATGCACTGTGCATGCAGAGGGTTGCAATTCCATTGAATTGGGGATAGTTTAACCAAAATATGCCACAAGACCTAGAATTCCCTTTTGTATTACCCACAAAAATGGTTTGCCGTTATAAGCTAACTTTTTTAAATGAATTTAAGCAAAATTACCAAAATTCCCGGGCTTAACTTCCCATGGAAAAATTCTGGAAAAATTCTGGATATGTACCGGAAGGTTTCCAACCCTTTGCAACCCTGTCTGGCCATCCTTTTTAACTGTTTTTGTGACCAGTCTTAACTCTTCATCTTCTGCTGTTGCTGTTTTGAATTGCTGCCTTTCTCTTCTAAAACTGGAGGTTGATGAGCGATGTACTTTACATCCAGCTCACCATCCAGCAATTTCTCTCTCTGTTCCTTCAGGTATGCTTAGCTCAGTGCATCAGCGATGTGCATCTCCTTTCCTGGTTTGTATGTCACATGTAGACAGTATCTCTGCAGTTTAATCACCTTTCTCTGCAGTCTGGCTGGTGCTTTCTGGAGCAGCTTCTGGAAGATAGTTTCCAAGGGCTTGTGGACTCCACCTGGATCTGGTTTCTATACAGGTACTGATGAAACTTCTCGCAGTCATACACCATCGCCAGTAGCTCTTTTTCAATTTGAGAGTATCTCTTGACAGTCTGAGGGATCTTGACCCATATGCGATTGGCTGACCATCTTTCAGGATCACAGCTCCCAAGCCTTCTGAGCTTGCATCCACAGATAGTGTCGCTGTTTATTTTTATTTATTTTTACATCTTAGTACTTTAACACTGGTGCATTGCTGACAAGTGTTTTCAAGCTTTTGAAGCTGTTACTGTGAAGATTCCCAGCACCACTGAACATCTCCTTCCAGAAGTTGTGTCAGTGGTGTGCTGATATCTGAGAGATTTTGCAAGATACTGCAACATTCCCATGAACCTCTGAAGTGTTGCTTTGTCCTCTGGCCCTGGCATTTCTTGTATTTCTCTGACCTTTTCAGAGTCTGGTTTCAGGCCTTTGTTTAATTTAGTGAATTTCTGTCATTCTGGTTTTGCACTTTCAGTTTCAAGTTGATGCTTCTCAGTCTGTCTAGTTGTCTCAGTCTCCGGTTGTGCTGCTTTGTGTCATCATCCCAGACAAGAATGTCATCCATGATGTTTACGACACCTTCCAAATGCTGGGCGAGGCACCTCTGGAACACCTCTGGAGCGGACGTGATTCCAAACAGCTGTCTCTTGAATGAATACCTCCCAAACGGCGTATTGAACGTGCAGAGTCGGGAGCTCTCTTCATCCAGTTGATTTGCCAGAATCCTTGGTTTGCATCAACTACTGAAAATACCTTGGCGTTAGACATTTCAGCATCTACCTCTTTAATGGTACGTAAAATATAATGTTCTCGGTCTGTCCATGCATACCTGTATTTTGTTTGACTTCACGATTGTCACCAAGTTGTTTACCCTTTCAGTAGGCTCAGTTTGCCTGACGACATCCATGTCACTTTTCTGGGTGACTTCTGGGTTTATTTGTATGTGATGAACTGTTGGAACACATCCAAGTCTTGTGAATAAATCTTCATATTCACTCAAAATGTCAGTCTCTGTCCTTTGTTCCATCTTGAATATTCTCTGTATTAAGCTCATTTGCAGACAAGCTGATCTTCCAAGTATTGCAGGTGCATCTTATTCTATCACTTGAAATTCCAGTTCTAACACGTTCTCGTTGTATTGACATTTGAGTGTTTTCTTGCCATTTGGCTCCATCTGGTGGCCTGAATACATCACTAGCAGTTGGATGTTTGCATGGAATCGCCATTCACTGTCAGCGTTTAAGTCTCTCACAGACGAGACATTATACTCAACTCCTGTATCCAGCTTAACAGTAAGTTTGTGGTTGTATATTTTCAGTGTTTCTGGCCACTGCTCATTCTCAGTATTTTTCTCATTGACATTCACTAGCCACATTTGTCTTGGCTCACAATACGTTCAGAAAAGCTATTTTAATACATCCAAGTCATCTACATCATCATCAAAATCAAAAGTATTGAAAAGGTTGATTGCATCATCTCTGGCTACGTGCAGCAATGTGGCACATTTCACTTTTTCAGATTTCTTCGAGATGCCATTGGCGATGATATAAAGGTTGAATTTCTGGATCCACATATAAAAGGTTGAATTTCTGGATCCACACTCCAATTTTCGACTACATTTCCCTCTAGGTTCAGAGTAGTTGGCGGTCTCATTTGTTTGATGTTTCGGAATGTTGAGCTTTCTTTGTATTACTTTTTAACTTCTGACACCATGTAATATAATAGCACACTGAGGCAGGGATTCGGGTAGAATAACAAAATGTATCAGATGTCAAGTGCAAGTACAGATGATCACGTAGGAATTAGTAACAGCGCCACCCACAGGCACTCCAGGCAAGTACATGTACATGACACCTCAGTACATGACACCTCAAATACCTCAAATACATTTCCATACATTTCCTGCATTTCAGGAAAGTACACCTGCAACAGGGTGAACAAATGAAGATCCTACATATGTACAGTATTTCTTACACTCTTCTTTTTTGACTGGAATTGTGTTGTTCGTTGTTAATAAGTGTAGCAATTATTCCAGTTTAAAATAGTTTAGCAAAATACTTTACTCATCAGATTGTGCTGCTGTCTCCTCTAGTTGTAATAAAACGAGTCTGAGACCACGGTTGCGGGACACATTTTTTGGGTGTGCCCTTTTTTTTGTTTGTGTACATGGCCCCCAAAAGGTCTTTGCACAGCACTGATGGGCAGTGAATTCTATTTGTGACAGCCAGGTAGGTGCTAGCCTCGGGATTCGCTAGCGAGCGCTGTTTCGTTCCTCAGGAACGTGAGCAAACCATAGACAAGTGCTTGCAGCGTGCATTCGTAGAGGGAACAAAAATAAAGACTTCGGACGCACTTGTGTTGGAGCGCACCAAAGGTCCTTTCTACACCCACACAGCCTACGGCGGTGAAGAGTATCTGGTCACAGGTCAGTATATCGTTAAACTGATACATCAGTCATTCAGCCAATCCATTTTCATCAGGAAACTACTCGAAATGTAGCTATGTGTTAAAACATCTATCTGTGTATGTTGACGGGAGAATGTACAGACAGCTAGTGAGGTTGCTAAGGAAACACATCCAGAGCTCTTTAAAACAATCCTTGCTGTAGGCTAGGTTGGGGATAATAAACATTTTTGCCTTCCTGTGTCTGTCATCCTCATCAGAACACTTTGGGACAAACAGGTATGTTCATTTTCTTTTGCTACTGCAAGAAAAAGAGAGTTTGTAACACACTGAATCATGAATACAGTGTTGTATAAGCCCATTGCCCATGTGAGCTGGGCATCATGAAGATGCAAGACTATTAAATAAATACAAAGCCCGTAGGCTTATGCCTACACAAGTTAGCTGGTCTAGTTGGGCATGCTCTGCTACACTTGATTAGGCCTACCTACCTTTTGTTGAAATGAAGGATTATTCAAAATTCTCTCTTAACTTGTTAGGGAGTAGCAGCTGAGGGGTCGGTTTTGGAGAGTCTGGCGTGCCTAAAGTAAAATGCTTGCCACTCAGGCTCAGAAAATAGGATATGCACATAATTAATACTATTGGATAGGAAACACTGAGGTTTCCAAAAGTGTTAACATTTTGTCTGTGAGAGTAATAGAACTAATTTGGCAGGCAAAAACCAGAGAAATTTCCATCCGGAAATGTCATTCTGGTGGCTTATGGCTCACTTAGAGAGACTGCCTATTGAAAAGTATTTATACCAGGACACTGAATGTAGTACCTATTGCTTCCACCGGATGTCAGCAGTGTATAGGTAAAGTTTAACGGCAATCGGAACCATTGTGTTCAATCGGTAGAGGTTTTAGTCAGGGGAGCTATTTTTCAATTGCATGTTTTTGGGCGCACGTTTGGCTGAGCGGTCCACTTTATTTGACTTATATAACGTTTAGGTGACCATCCAAGTGAAAGATTATCACTTTTATTCATAAAAGATAAGCTAAGGATGCATTTTAATTGGTTTTTGTTTTGTTGAGGGAAAGTTTATAGGTTTAAATGAACGCGTTCTCTTCACGTTGGATTTTCTGAACACAAGGTGCCAACCAAACGGAGATTTAAGGATATAATAAATTACTTTTTCTAACCAAATACCCATGGATTGTCTTCGTTGGACACTTAGGAAGCCCTCTGCAGAAGTTCTACAAAAGGTAAGGCACAGGTTTTCCCTGTGAAATGCATTTTCTATCGATCGCGCTGGCTAAAGATTTCATGGCTATGGAAAATATTGAAGGTGCTACCCTCAAACAATCAAATGTAGTGCTTTCACCGTAAAGCCTTTTTGAAATCCGACAACGCTGTGATATTGCCAAGAAGCAGAGCTTTTGATGAGTATGAAACACTTGTATATTGGTGCATTTTTAATAATTCAACTTTTGGATTTTGTCTTGCATTTCACCTGGTAGTGTCGGGAGTGGGGCGCTAGCGCACCACTTATCCCTTAAAGCAGTAGGCTATATATTCTTAAACTATTCACTTTGTATTTCTCTTAGGCTACCTGCTGATTTCGAAAATATGGAATTACATTTTTGGTGTGTGTTTGTTAGGTCTTTTCAGAAGTGAAAGTGCATGGTTCCCATGGCCACCCAAGGTCTTGGATTGATTGGCACTGGCTTAGTACAGGCGATCATGAACGAGGCCATGACATTGGTGCCACATGGCCCTAATGCTTCCCACCCAGCATACACGAGCCCCTGAGTCCCTCTACCCCCAGGCCTCTACCCCGCACCCATGAGCGCCGGAGTCCCTCTACCCCCAGGCCTCTACCCCGCACCCATGACCCCCAGAGTCCCTCTACCCCCAGGCCTCTACCCCGCACCCATGAGCCCCAGACTCCCACTACCCCCAGGCTTTGTGCCCCCTAAGGATCCGGTGATGATGCCTGCCCCTCTCAGACCACTAGCCTGCCCTCCAGGACTAGAAGACCTGACTCAGATCAATCAGCTCCTCGTCCATCAGAAAGTGAATCTGGCTGAAGTGGTTCTGGGCTGGGAGGTGAAGCATAACTACATTGTAAAGAACAGTGTCGGGCAGCAAGTGTTTGCTGTAGCAGAGGAGAATGACTGCTGTACTCTACAGTTCACACCAGACACTCTCGCCACACCATCCAATTGCCTAGAATAGTAACCCACTGGTCTTTGTTTCCCACCCATGGTCCTGAGTCAACACAGAAGACATAAACCCATTCTTCTTACACACACACAAACAGATTGAAAAGGGTTTAGCATGTGTACAGGGAGACCCAGACATGGAGAAGTAGTCATGAGTTGTTTTAGTCAGGGCAGTCAGTCATTCATGGGTCCATTTTATCTTCTCATTCATAGCCATCTTGTGACCGTAAATTAGATCTAAGAGAGGCTGGACAACCTCGGCATAGTCAGGCAGCCACGCCCTACAGTACCATGTCATACCAGTCTGTGACATCATGTGTCGTTTGGTAACAGGCTGTGGGACAGAGAGAATAGCTTGTACTCTCTCCGGACCCAGCTGTCTGCCATTGGGAGTGATATAATTTCCCAAAATACTTCACAGTTTGGGAGAGAAGTTGCAACTTTTAATTTTAATATAATATATTTTTAATATACACTGCTCAAAAAAATAAAGGGAACACTAAAATAACACATCATAGATCTGAATGAATGAAATAATCTTATTAAATACTTTTTTCTTTACATAGTTGAATGTGCTGACAACAAAATCACACAAAAATTATCAATGGATATCAAATTTATCAACCCATGGAGGTCTGGATTTGGAGTCACACTCAAAATTTAAGTGGAAAACCACACTACAGGCTGATCCAACTTTGATGTAATGTCCTTAAAACAAGTCAAAATGAGGCTCAGTAGTGTGTGTGGCCTCCACGTGCCTGAATGACCTCCCTACAACGCCTGGGCATGCTCCTGATGAGGTGGCGGATGGTCTCCTGAGGGATCTCCTCCCAGACCTGGACTAAAGCATCCGCCAACTCCTGGACAGTCTGTGGTGCAACGTGGCGTTGGTGGATGGAGCGAGACATGATGTCCCAGATGTGCTCAATTGGATTCAGGTCTGGGGAACGGGCGGGCCAGTCCTTAGCATCAATGCCTTCCTCTTGCAGGAACTGCTGACACACTCCAGCCACATGAGGTCTAGCATTGTCTTGCATTAGGAGGAACCCAGGGTCAACCGCACCAGCATATGGTCTCACAAGGGGTCTGAGGATCTCATCTCGGTACCTAATGGCAGTCAGGCTACCTCTGGCGAGCACATGGAGGGCGGTGCGGCCCCCCAAAGAAATGCCACCCCACACCATGACTGACCCACCGCCAAACCGGTCATGCTGGAGGATGTTGCAGGCAGCAGAACGTTCTCCACGGCGTCTCCAGACTCTGTCACGTCTGTCACGTGCTCAGTGTGAACCTGCTTTCATCTGTGAAGAGCACAGGGCGCCAGTGGCGAATTTGCCAATCTTGGTGTTCTCTGGCAAATGCCAAACGTCCTGCACGGTGTTGGGCTGTAAGCACAACCCCCACCTGTGGACGTTGGGCCCTCATACCACCCTCATGGAGTCTGTTTCTGACCGTTTGNGGCGAGCACATGGAGGGCTGTGCGGCCCCCCAAAGAAATGCCACCCCACACCATGACTGACCCACCGCCAAACCGGTCATGCTGGAGGATGTTGCAGGCAGCAGAACGTTCTCCACGGCGTCTCCAGACTCTGTCACGTCTGTCACGTGCTCAGTGTGAACCTGCTTTCATCTGTGAAGAGCACAGGGCGCCAGTGGCGAATTTGCCAATCTTGGTGTTCTCTGGCAAATGCCAAACGTCCTGCACGGTGTTGGGCTGTAAGCACAACCCCCACCTGTGGACGTTGGGCCCTCATACCACCCTCATGGAGTCTGTTTCTGACCGTTTGAGCAGACACATGCACATTTGTGGCCTGCTGGAGGTCATTTTGCAGGGCTCTGGCAGTGCTCCTCCTTGCACAAAGGCGGAGGTAGTGGTCCTGCTGCTGGGTTGTTGCCCTCCTACGGCCTCCTCCACGTCTCCTGATGTACTGGCCTGTCTCCTGGTAGCGCCTCCATGCTCTGGACACTACGCTGACAGACACAGCAAACCTTCTTGCCACAGCTCGCATTGATGTGCCATCCTGGATGAGCTGCACTACCTGAGCCACTTGTGTGGGTTGTAGACTCCGTCTCATGCTACCACTAGAGTGAAAGCACCGCCAGCATTCAAAAGTGACCAAAACATCAGCCAGGAAGCATAGGAACTGAGAAGTGGTCTGTGGTCACCACCTTCAGAACCACTCCTTTATTGGGGGTGTCTTGCTAATTGCCTATAATTTCCACCTGTTGTCTATTCCATTTGCACAACAGCATGTGAAATGTATTGTCAATCAGTGTTGCTTCCTAAGTGGACAGTTTGATTTCACAGAAGTGTGATTGACTTGGAGTTACATTGTGTTGTTTAAGTGTTCCCTTTATTTTTTTGAGCAGTGTATATATATTTTTATGATTGTAATTTTTTTGTTGTTGATATTTTGTGGCCATTCTCTGCCAGAAAGATCAAAAGAGCTTGAGTGTCAGTTTCACACGCCTCAAGAGTTTCAGAGCACAATAACAAGTCATCAACGTACTATATTAGAGTGCTCCCCGACGGGGGAATGAAACCCTCCAAAATTTGTGCCAATGTGGCTGAAAAAAATTGCGGGGGACTCAGTGTACCTCCTTCCGAGGAACGTGAAGCAAACCAGAACTGTGACTCTGGTGCAACGGGAATACTAAAAAAAGGCATTAGCCAAATCAATCACAGAGAACCACTCTGCTGTGGGTGGTACCACACCCAACAGAGCAGTAACATTAGGAACCACAGGGGCATGGGCAAAAACTGCATCGTTCACAGGCCTTAAGTCCTTCAATCACCTGAAGGTTTTCTAACAGGCAAGATAGGGGTGTTACAGGGTGATTCTGGACAGGGAATTAAAGCGCCATTAGCTAACACGGATGCATGAACAGGAGTAATACCTGCTATTGCCTCAGTACTGAGTGGATACTATGCTCTAGACGGGTGCCTGGTATCTTTAGGAGTGACTACCACTGGCTCAGCTCCCTTCATTCTCCCAAAATCATACTTGTCCCTTGCCCATAGGCATTCAGGGACCCCTCTCAGGAGGGGTGAGTCTTCACTCAACAACATGAAAATGGTAGAAAAAGAAACCTGATCAACACCATGCACACCCCTCTCAGTTGGCATTTCCCAACTGAGTGGGTAACAACTTGTCAGTGTGCTGTGTGAATTTTTTGACTCATCAGGGCGCATCTCCCAGTCAATAGCATCAACCAAGCATTTCATCCACATTCCAGTATCCGCCCATTCTACTCTGTCTGATTTTTCCAGGGACACATGTGGTGCGCTACCCTCAAACAGTTAGAGCTCTTTCTGTGCAGGGGTTAGATGAACCCCTAAAGCACAGAAATCACTGCTACAGTATAAACCCTCACAATGCACTGACTCATCCTGTAATGTGGCACACAGCCATTGCTTCTCATAATGGAGATCTCTTGTCAATGGTGAAAAATGGGAGGTGCAATGTATGCCCGCTTCAGACTTGAAACTGCCCTCGTGGCCCCAATGGGTTTTCGTCATTGAGAAAACAAGAGCAATATTGGGCACCTCATTATCAATATCCACTGAATAGTACCAGTCACAGTTCTTACATCAGCATCAATTGCTCCCCCTCCTCCTCCTCCTGTACTGTACAACTGTTAGCCCACTGGGCCCACACGTTATGTTAATACCCAATTTACATAGGAGGTCTCTGCCCATGGGATTGACAGGGCAGTGATCAGAGAAGAGGAATTGATGCTGACATTTCTTTTCACAAAAGGAGACAGGCAGAGGCATAGTTACATGATCTCTGAATGGGAGGCCTGAATCCCCTACAGTTTTGACTGTTTCACTAGACATGGGAGGCTTCTTATTAGCCTTACTGTTAATCACAGACATTGTAGCTCCCGTATCAACAAGAAAATTATTGACTCACCATTGACGCAAGCCTCCACGGTTGGCACTACTCCTCCTCCTGTCCCTGTCCTGGATTGTACAGGGTCGTCTGTGCAGGCAGCCCTATCTGCCAAGCCCCAGGTTGGCCTCTGCCTTGAGGGACTTCTTGTGGGCCCCACTGTTGCTGTTGCTGGACCCCATGAGGTAGCCCGCCCTGCCATTGGTTGGGAGGTGGCTGCCACGGCTGTTGTTGAAAAGGGGGCGTCCATGCAGGTGCTCCACTTCCCTCTCCTCTGGGGCCCCCCTTCTCAGTCCGCCCGCCTTTCCTCTTCTGTGGCTCAGAGCAGTCAGAAGCAAAATGACCCAGCTTCCTACAGTTGTAGCACTTGTGCACGGCACCCCCACGTCCTGCCCCCGGAGCTGCACCCTGGTAGAACGTCAACTGAGCAGCCTGCAGCTTCTGTGTCTTCACCTTTTCTTCTTTCCTTCAGAGTACCTTGTTGTCTCTTAGCATGCTTGCAGTGCTGTACTTCTGTTGCTAATCGCTCAGTCTCCCAACTGATACAGGTAGTCCTCACAGCTTTCTCCAGGTCAGGTGTCAGACCCCTAACCAGGGCGTCTTTCAGAAGATCCCCATATGCATGTTAGTTTGGTCTGATACCACTATGTAGCCTGAAACAGGTCTCAAGTCTCTTTCTGAAAGCCTCCAGGCCCTCATCTTTCTTCATATGGCATTCTATGATGGCAGTCCAGTCGGTCTTGGTTGGATACATCTCGACAATCCTGGTCAGCAGCTCCGTTATCTGGTCCTGATTCGCACCATTCTCAGCCCACAGGTAGTTGCAATCAAACTGTCTCTGTACATCCGCCCACCTGAATCCCAATCAAACTGTCCCTGTACATCCGACCACCTGAGTCCCAGTTTCTTTTTACAGATATGGGCTATCTCAGCAGCAGATCGTTTGTACTGACCCACCAATACCCTCATCTCTGCTGAATATTTCACAGCATCCTTACTTGGGTCTGGTAGGTCTTCTACAATGTCTTTGATTTCATCATGTCTCCACGTCCTCTGGACATACACAATTGGATTCCAGGCTGTGGCGGCAGCAGCATTGGCATTGGCCTGTCCCAACCTTCAGCCTCGACCTGACATCAGAGGATATTGTTGATACAGGCCTGATGCTGGGTCATACGGGGAGAGGGTAGAGGCACGCCTCTCCGTCCTGGCCCGTAGACGGTCCTTCAGCGGGAGAGTCAGCAGGAGTGCCCCTCTGTCCTCACTTTCCTCACTGGAGCTGGGTGGAGGATTGTTGGTCTTCATTCCCTTCTGGCATGCCCCCCCTACTGCGTCTTCAGTGGGACGGGCCGGGGTCACCCCAGACCCTGTCAGGACTTCAGTCAGGCTCCGCGCCAGATGATCAATCACCGGGAGAGACAGGGGGTGGGGCAGCAGGTTGCAGTGGTCTGGCATCTGGCGGAGGAGGCGGCAGATTCGGCAACACTGGATAGAGAGTTTGAGGAGTAGCGTAGGGAGGGGGACAGTCTCTGTCATCTTTCCTATTCTTTTTGACTGTTTTGGATTTTCCCTTCTTTTCTTCTTCCTCAGTCTGAACTATCATATTCTGACGGGGCTTTCCCCGAAATGGGTCCCGTCTCTCCTTTCATTTGTCAGCTTCCTTTTCCTATTTCCTGAATTCTACCCAGTCTATTTGATCAATTTTCCCTAGTTTACCTCCTTCTTTCTCTACCAATTTCTGTCTTACCTTGTCTAACAGCGTCACACTTAGTGTCCCTGTCAAAGGAAAACCACCCTCTCTATGCCATAGAGATACCTGTTCCAAAATATCCCTTCCCCACTTATCTACCATGACCTTCAAGGCTCCTGTTGGAGGGTCCGGAATGCCTGGTTCTTTGCTCCCACATGGTTCCTATTCCACACACACTTAAAGATAACACAGACACACACAAGGGTAGACAAACAAAGAAAACCAGTTAGCACTGTTTATGATTTTAGATTTAATCCATATGAACAGGGAAATTCATATCTTAAAATACTGCCTAGTTAGTGGCCCCAGAACTGGGTATTATCTCCACACGAGGATATCGCCCACTGCGATTACTGTGGTATAGATTCTCTAATGTCTATCCAAATGTACAAAACTACTTACAGAGTACCGTGTCTTCTATCTAATTGTGTAACACGGTCCCAAAAATCCAATCTTACCTTGTATCTTTTAACCTCCACCTCAGGTGAAGTGCCCGGAATAACAAAACACTCACAATAACATCTAACTATCATAACCCAGGGCATACCTGGCTAGCACATTTAAAATAAATGGATTTCACCACTTCTGGGGATCACTCAGACACCCACTTCAGAAAGCGGTCCCTCATCCAATGGGACTTCACTAGGTACAGTGCTTCCCACAGATCCCACAGTCACCCTGGCCCCTGGCCCCTCGCCCCTACAGACCGCACCAATCGCCACTGTAATCAATTCAGTGTCAGGACGGCTCTAGGTCGCCCGCAACCAACCAGTGACAGAGAATCTTTGAGTCAGCAAACTCTCCGATTACGCTCCTCTGACTCGACCCTGCTTACGCCTCCAAGGTGCCGCCTCACACAGGACCACACTCAGAGCCGACATAAGAGGCTTTTCTTAACTTGACTTTGTGTGGTTCGCTCACCTCCTTTTCAATAATGAGGAGAGACAAGGTCATTCATCAATCAGGATATTGGTGGATCATCTTGCTCCCCTCTCTCAATACTATGTTTGGGATCTGGTATCCACCCGTGCTCGCTTCCTCTCAGATCTTAGGCGGTCCAGCTGCTCCTTCAGGAGTACGGCTCCCCTGAGATGCCAAAACTGACTGTACGCTTGTTTATTCCCTGTGCACAGTTTACTCAGATCTTCAGGAGCGACCAACAGGTGAAGTTACAGATCCCATCCTCGTCGCCAAATGTAGTGGAATTTCTAAATACTATCAAATGAGAGACAAACTTATCACACAAGTCAGAGTTATACTTATACTAAATCTTAATTCACTTATTAATAAGGGAGCAGGTCACAACAAACACAAATGAATGGAGTGAGTGCTCACTGAGTGGAGTGAGCCTCTGGGTTAAATACGATCTCAGGATAGGTCAGAATAGGTGCAACCTCAGAGATGACGTACAATGGTTCCAGACACTAACCCCACACTTTCTGTGCCAGACCTTAGGCCTCAAATACAAGGAACTTGTTGTTTTGTTCAGTACTAAGAAATTTGTTGTTACTTAGATTCCACCTTGAGCTAGGGGAGAGAACAATCTCCCCCTAGGAGGAGTTGACTGATGCACAGACACTGTGGAGGCAAGTGATTGGCTCCCCATTACTCACGCCATCCCTTCACAGGGTTTGCAATAAAGACACACAGTTCGCATATGGAAACAATGTTTGCTTCTGACCTCCTTTGTCATACTCCTTGCTGATATTCTGCATAGCAACAGGGACATGTTATAGATAAGCCTGACTTCTCCCAACTCTGGACCCAAGATGACTGAGGTCCATTTGAGGGAGGAAGTGGAGCTGCCAACACCTGAGTCCGAAAGGAGACATTCTAATGACAAGAGTTTCAACAGTTCAATCATATAAGTATATTCTGCAGATAAGATCTTAATTATCTATGTTACTTAGCTGTCTCCACCACAGGGGGCATAAAGCCTGGGGGTAGTGGGACTCTGGGGCTCGTGGGTGGGGTGTAGGCAGCATTATGGCCAGGCGCCTCTACTGAGTTAAAGGGTGCCTGGGGTATCTGTCCTGAGGAAGTGTCAATCCATCCTTGGGTGGCCATATGGAACAAGGCACTTCCACTATTGAAACTCGATCTACCATCAAACATACAAAATGCAAAAATGAGTTTTCTTTCCTATTTTTCAGCTATGACGATGACATTTACTAGACAATTTAGGAAATTGTTGTTCAAAACTTCAGCTTGTTTCAAACTCCTTTGTGAGTCTACAGAATCCAAGGGTCCTCTCTTTCACGTAGGTCAAGTTACAGCATCACACAAAGGCCTATTTCCCTTAGCAACGCTGCCTTACCAGTAACGGAGTAACTGTCTGGCACATTTATATCCAGCAGTTTACAGTCGAGACGTAAGCTTCAAAGAAGCCTAGGCCTACTATTTAATAAAGTTTGTTTTACCTTTATAGTTTATGACTTTACCATGCATAATGTTTCCACCTTTTAGGCTTACAGTTGATGCAGCAACCAGACGTATAGGCAAACCATTCTGTATACTTCTGGCCCTTCTTTGGACACTGTGCTAACTAATCTCCAAACGAGCTTCAATGCAATACAGCACTCCTTCCGTGGCCTCCAACTGCTCCTAAACGTTAGTAAAACCAAATGCATGCTTTTCACCCGTTCGTTGCCCGCACCCACCCGCCCGACTAGCATCACTACCATGGACGGCTCTGACCTAGAATATGTGGACAACTACAAATATCTAGGTGTCTGGTTAGACAGTAAACTCTCCTTCCAGACTCATATTAAACATCTCCAATCCAAAATCAAATATAGAATCGGCTTTCTATTTCGCAACAAAGCCTCCTTCACTCATGCTGCCAAACTTACCCTAGTAAAACTGACTATCCTACCGATCCTCGACTTCGGCGATGTCATCTACAAAATAGCTTCCAATACTCTACTCAGCAAACTGGATGCAGTCTATCACAGTGCCATCCGTTTCGTTACCAAAGCCCCATAATGCCACCCACCACTGCGACCTGTATGCTCTAGGCGGCTGGCCCTTGCTACATATCCGTCGCCAGACCCACTGGCTCCAGGTCATCTATAAGTCTATGCTAGGTAAAGCTCCGCCTTAACTCGCTACTATAGCCTATTTATTGCCTACCTCCCCACGTCATTTGCACACACTGTATATAGACTTTCTTTTGTTGTCTTTTTTTTTCTATTGTGTTATTGACTGTACACTTGTTTATTCCATGTGTAACTCTGTGTTGTTGTTTGTGTCGCACTGCTGTGCTTATTGTAAATGAGAACTTGTTCTCAACTAGCCTACCTGGTTAAATAAAGGTGAAATAAAAATAAATAAATAAAAAAAGAATAGGCAAACAGTTCACTGCGCATGAGCGAAGGTCTGGTGTGAATTTCCACTACAGGTAAACCGACACCACAAAGACGGCCTGGGCTATAAGCAAAATAAACAACTGCTTAGCCCCCCCCCAGCTAGGGCCGGTGATAAAAGTATTGGTAACCTGGTACGAAATGGTGCCTAATAGTGCTTGTTTGAATGAATCCCAAATAAACAAACCAGTCACTCCTAGGTTATTAACTGTGTATGTATTAATACTTTACCCAGAAAATATAAAATGCAACCGCAACCAATAGAAATCTATCACCATAAAGTACTAATCTAATAATCTTCCATATGTAGTTCATCCTCTGTCCAACTTGCAATAAACCCAACTGGCCAGCAGGAATCCCTATTCGATAGATTTTCAGTGATGTTGCATGCGTACTGTAACCAGCCATCTAGCTAATCATAAACAGTCAACGCAGCTGCTTTCTAGCGCGAGCTGCATCCCATCAACACAGCTGCCTCGGATTCGAACACACCAGTGTCAACCCACTGACACAGAGGAAGAACACACTGAAAACGGTGAGTCAACTATAATTTCATGAAGATGGAATCGATGCACCAATTTGAGCTAAACATTGAAAGCAGAATGGCTTAGCAAGATAGCTATAAATAGAGGTCTCAGAAAACCCAAAATATTTCCCAGTGCTGTAGCAGCTAGCTAACGTTGCCGATAGGCTACACCAGAATTAATGTTGGCAAAGAACAGAGGCTTGGGATGCCAGCTAATCGTGCAAGCTAACTAAAGGCGTATTGGTAGATTCAAAATATCACTTTTCTCAATGGGGTATTGCAGCCAGGGCTTTTCTCTGGCATTCAGGTTTAGAGGAAAATACTTTACAGTTGTAGTAAATAACAATGGCCTGTAAAATAGTATAATTCCCAATGTGACATTAGCTAGCTGGCTAGCTAGTAGTTTTCTCGCTTTTTGTTCTCCCCTGTCCATTGTGTGAATGGGGAACGATGACACCTCACTCGCTAGCGCAGTGGAGAGTGCCTGTTATTTCAGCGGGCATTTCATTGTTGTAACTAACATAAAGCCTTGATGTAAGTGGCAGAATTATGTGCCCATAGCATCCCTGCGGTGGTGGGAAGAAAACAGTGTAAACATCTGTAGCAACAAGCAAGATTGGTTATAACCACGAAAGTGTATGACATATGTCAACTGATAATGAATCTGTTTGGGAGCTTCATGCAACTTTGATTCTATGGCATTTTTTGCTGACATGATGCCATATAGTGAGCTATATGTGACTATATCATTATTAATAATCAATTTCAATCAATACATCTTCTTATTAATGATTTAATAATGAACTGTCTTTAAGATAGATTACTTAGCCCAACCTTTTAGTAGCCTACCTCCTGTAAAGGGTGACTGATGTGAAGTGTTGCAATTGTCAGTATATTTCTAACTGTGCATGTGGTGGTAGCTGCCAAGCCCGTTATTAGAAGTGAATAAAGCTTATATGTATTGTGTAGTATATTCACATAGCTATGGTATGTCCACCATGCTTGTTGTCAGGTAATTTTCTCCTACAAGGAGGAACATATTATTTATTTTTTATTTTTCTGCTTGAGGTTATCCTCCAGACCATTTTATAGCAGGTCCTGAAAAAAACTTGCTTCCTGTTTTTTTGGGGGCAAGAATCTGGCCCCTTGTTAGAGGCTTGTTTAGATGTAGGGGTCTCCTGCTGCTGGGAACTCTGGGGATGTCAGATAGAACTGGAACTTTGACACCAAAGTTTCACCCCATTGACTACCAGAGTGGGACTGTGTGCATTCTGACCCATTTTGAGTGCCCCCATCCCTCGGTGGAACAACAGTTAGTCTAAACAGTTATTTCACATTCAAAATATCTGCTATCACTCAGGTAGAGGTAGGTTTAAGTCAATTTGGGTTTTGGCTTACATTGACTGTGATTTACACACGTGAAACGGAGGAGGAAATATAGCTTAGGCCTACATAATTTGGGGATAAAGCCTTAGGCTGTTTGGGATTCTATGCTATGCTACACCATGGAGAGGGTGGTCTGCATAGGGCTGTGGCGGTCAGGAAATTTCCTCAGCCGGTGGTTGTCAAGGAAATAACTGTCTGTCTCACGGTAATTGACCGCTAATTAACATAAACACATTTAGCATCTCCTGGCTTCCACACATAGACTTTTCAAAATGGATTGTAGGCTAATAAATCAATGTAATATAGCCTACACCTTCACAATAAATCCATCATTTACTTTAGACAAGTCTTAAGAAGCATGATATGAAGAAAATGCGGTCTATTTCAGAAGAAAATAATAGCATTTTCTGAGTTGTCCTTATGTTAGGTCCTGATGTGGTTTACGCCAAATGGCTACACTAGTTCATTTAGAAGACAAGATTTGCTTATAATTCTGTGGCAATATTTTATAGTATGAAGAATACAATTGAACAAAGCTGAATAAATTATAAATATTTTCTGAGGGAGTGCGTTCATGTGGCTATTCTGTGTTGAATGGTTAACAAATAAATAGGTACTCCTATGCTTAATTTAGAGTTATTAATGTAACTTTAGTTGTTCTACAAACGTTGGGCTATATGTTTGGATTTTAATACATTGTAAGGCTGCATGATGAGACTAATGATGATTTGAAAAAAGTCACTTGAAAGGCATGAGCTCTGCTTTGTTTTTTGCGCAGGCTGGACACACTCCAATAGTCTCTCATTCACAATTTGACAAGCACTTGATAAAGTCTCGAATTTCATGGCGGCATGCCCTTTGTAGCCATAATGCACCCTAACAAAATCCATGCCTTTTGCGGCCCGGAGTGCTGTGTTGTGCCCTTCTCCCTGAGTGTGCAGCGTAATCCGTCACGTGATCGGGTCTTTCTCACAGGCTACAAGTTAAGGCAGACACATCGGGGACGGAACTGTGCGTGTACTTATCCAATTCCGAGGTGCATATTGAAGATATTGGAAAAACTGTCCACATTTACTTTTCATCAGTCAATAGGATGAGTAGGCCTAACGAACAACAAAAGCACTAGCCTATGTCAATCTACTGTTTCCTATAGTACAAAAGTCTACCTTTTCTGTGCGAGAAATAAATATTCCAAACATAGTCTGGGACAGTTGTGGGATGCGATAGATCCCAAATTAATACAACTACTAGCATCTCCCAAAAATGTTTTTGCAATGTGGCCGACGCAACAGATCAGAACATTTAGCTTTTTTATTTAACCTTTATTTAACTAGGGAAGTCAGTTAACTACTTAGGGAGCAGCTAGCGCCCCACTCCCGACACTACCCGGTGAAATGTGAGGCGCCAAATTCAAAATCCAAAAGTTGAATTATTAAACATTCATAAATATACAATTGTTGCATAGTCATCAAAAGCTCTGATTCTTGGCAATATCACAGCGTTGTCAGATTTCAAAAAGGCTTCATGGCGAAAGCACAACATTTGATTGTTTGAAGGTAGCACCTCTAATATTTATGCATTAGCATAAATCCATATGCGGGTCTCACAAAATGCATAAAATCGCTAATATAAAATCGCTTACCTTTGATTAACTTCTGCTGAGGGCTTCCCAAGTGTCCAACGAAGACAATCCATGCTTCTTTGGTTAGAAAAAGTCATTTATTATATCCATAAATCTCCGTTTGGTTGGCGCGTTATGATCATAAAATCCACCGTTGAGTCGCCCATTGAACCGTGAAGAGAACACGTTCAAATTATACCTATACACTTTCTACAAACAAATCAAACATAATTTTTTATGTATCCTTAGGTATCCTTTTGGGTATATTTGCTGTAATATTTCAACCGGACGATAACGTGAACGATTGGAAAGGAAAATAAAGTGGTGCGCGTTCACAATCGCGGACGCGTCAAACCTTGTTTACAAAAGTGGTCGCCTGACAATTTCCTCTCCCTATCCGTTCTGGTCACTCCTAGAATTCACAGTCTTTGACTGTTGACTTCTAGTGGACGCCATAGGTACTGCAGTCTCAGTCCTACATAAAGTTGTATGCAATAGGCACAATGGAGAAGATGCTCATTTACAAAAAAAACTGCAAATCCGGATGGATTTTCCTCGGGTTTTCGCCTGCTATATCACTTCTGTTATACTCACATACATTATTTTAACACTCTTAGAAACTTCAGAGTGTTTCCTATCCAATAGTACTAATTATGTGCATATCCTATTTTCTGGGCCTGAGTGGCATGCATTTTACTTTGGGCACGCCAGACTCTCCAAAACCGTCACTTCGGGAGCCGCTCCCTAAGAAGTTAAGAACAAATTCTTATTTACAATGACGGCCTACCTCAGCCAANAACTGCAAATCCGGATGGATTTTCCTCGGGTTTTCGCCTGCTATATCACTTCTGTTATACTCACATACATTATTTTAACACTCTTAGAAACTTCAGAGTGTTTCCTATCCAATAGTACTAATTATGTGCATATCCTATTTTCTGGGCACGCCAGACTCTCCAAAACCGTCACTTCGGGAGCCGCTCCCTAAGAAGTTAAGAACAAATTCTTATTTACAATGACGGCCTACCTCAGCCAAATGGGACTCCCAATCACAGCCGGATGTGATGCAGCTTGGATTCGAACCAGGGACTGCAGTGATGCCTCTGGCACTGAGATGCAGTGCCTTCGACCGCTGCGCAACTCGGGAGCCCAAAATGTTATACTATTTCTTCACATTATTGGCGCAGCAATGCGCACATGGTAGTAGACTATAAGTGTGAATGTTCCATTAGCGGAAAACACCATTATCAAAAGTGACTGCAAATGCAATTATGCATGTAATGCTTTTATTACAAAAGTGCATATTTATGGTGAAAATTATCTTCCCCAAACTTGAAACTCATGCGCTGCTTATATATGCCAGTTAGGCTCTACACCCCTTGTAAAGCAGATTAATGTGCTTAATTTTAAAAGGTTATTTGGCCACTTTAGTTGTTATACAAACTTTATTCAAACATTGGAGGTGTACCTGTGGATGTATTTCAAGGCCTACCTTCAAACTCAGTGCCTCTTTGCTTGACATCATGGGAAAATCTACCTCTAAAGAAAAATTGTAGACCTCCACAAGTCTGATTCATCCTTGGGAGCAATTTACAAATGTGCTAATCAATCCCAGAACAACAGCAAAGGACCTTGTGAAGATGCTGGAGAAAACAGGTACAAAAGTATCTATATCCACAGTAAAACGAGTCCTATATCGACATAACCTGAAAGGCCGCTCAGCAAGGAAGAAGCCACTGCTCCAAAACCGCCATAAAAAGCCAGACTACGGTTTGCAACTGCACATGGGGACAAAGATTGTACTTTTTGGAGAAATGTCCTCTGGTCTGATGAAACAAAAATAGAACTGTTTGGCCATAATGACCATCGTTATGTTTGGAGGAAAAAGGGGGAGGCTTGCAAGCCGAAGAACACCATCCCAACCGTGAAGCATGGGGGTGGCAGCAACATGTTGTTGGGGTGCTTTGCTGCAGGAGGGACTGGTGCACTTCACAAAATAGATTGCATCATGAGGAAACTTCTGACCCACTGGGAATGTGATGAAAGAAATAAAAGCTGAAAGAAATAGTTCTCTCTACTATTATTCTGACATTTCACATTCTTAAAATAAAGGGGTGATCCTAACTGGCCTAAGACAGGGAATTTTTACTAGGGTTAAATGTCAGGAATGTACTTAAATACGGAATGGAAGACGCTTTTTCCCGTGGTTTATTTTTATGCCAGCCAGGTAGGATATACTCCTGTTGTAAATATGAGCAATGTGCTTAATATTAGGAAAGTTGAGAAATAAATATAGTAGGCCTAGCCTATAGAAAGCTGATCCTCCTATTTTTAATAGAGGCCATCACTCTGTTTTCTCCCGCAATTGCATAGCCTATAGAAATGTTGCGCAACATGAGCTTATTGGCTCTCATGCAGTGTTTGATTGATTAGATTTTTGAAAACATTTGTGTTGATGTCAGTGATTAGTGGGACAATAGAGTGCTGAGTACCAGACAGTAAGCAAGTTTGATAGGCTACTAATGACCATCAGCAGCATTGGAGCTTGGAGAAGCCTAATTATCGTGACTAAACGGTCATGTGTCATGTCTTCATGACTCTTGAACGCCGGTGTGGCGGTAATACGGTCATTTCAACAGTCCTAGGTCCGCGTAGCACCCCTGAGGCAGAAGAATAGTAATAATACCCAGATTTTGGGAACGTGCTCCTGCCTGCCTTCTGCAGTATGTTGAGAGTGGCTCTTTGGCAAAAATATCTTCCTTGATTTTTGTGGTTTTGGCAAACACAGCTCTAATGGAGGCTAGGAATGTTTCTCTTTTGCCAAGATCACTTAAACTGTTCCTTGGTTGTGTTCAAATAAGCGACTAGTGCTTTGTGTGGCATGCTAATGGACTGTTGCAAAAGGTTAAGTCGTGGGTCGCTCTGTCTATAGTCCTACTCAAAAGGCATTTCGCTATACCCACAATAAAATCTGCTAAATATGTGTATATGATGTTTGGTTAGGAGGAGAAATAAAACGGGTGTTTATTAAATGCACAATTTTATTTTCTGTGACAAATTCCTCACTTGTCCTCTGCAATGGATTGTATTTATGAAACATAATACGCTCTGTTACTCATTCTCTTATGCCAGATGTGAATATTGACTGAACGTGTTTTTTCTCTCCCTCAGGGCATTTGAATTAGTGGCAGCTTAACCCCTTTTTAGAGGTTACGAAAGACTGGACCCCCCCCCAAAAAACTGGACCTCTGCATCTGTATGGAAAAATCCACCTTGCCTGAGGAAACAGGAGCCAAACCGGTAGGACAACCCACTGTGTGGAGCAACACAGCAGGCACACCACCATGTTCAGCCTGATCAAAAAGGACAAGGAGAAGGATGGAGGGAAGAAGGAGAAGGATAAGAAGGACAAGAAGGAGAGGATGTCTGCGGCGGAGCTGCGCAGCCTGGAGGAGATGAGCATGAGGCGTGGCTTCTTCAACCTCAAGAGGGAGTCCAAGCGGGATTCCAAGAACAAGCTGGAGATCTCCAACCCCATCCCCATTAAGGTGGCCAGCAGCCACGAGCTCAGCCTCACTGACATCGAGTCAGATGGCCTGAGCAACCGCAGTAGCATGGTGCTGGACGCAGATGGCCTGAGCGCTGCCAGCTCCACCGACGACCTAAAGGGCGATGGGGGTGGTGGTCTGGACAAGGACCGTGGCTCGGTGCGAGACCGCGTGGCCCACTTTGGCTCAATGGCCAAGCACAACTCCTCTCAGGTCATGAAGCGTTTCTCCTTCTCCCAGAGGAGCAAAGAGGAGAGCCCCTCAGAGACCTCCATGCCCTCTGGACAGAACTCAGCCACTCCGTCCCCGCAGGTGGAGAACAAGGTGTTCGAACCGCAACACAAGCACAGCCTCCAGCAGCCGGGGCCGGGGGTCGGGCCAGCGCCTTGGCCAGTGCCGGGCAAGAAGGCCCGCATCCCTGAGGTGGTGGACAAGACCTTCCCTGCTGACCTGAGGCTCCCGGCCGTCATCCCTCCACAGTCTCCGGAGCCGCGGGAGCTGGAGCTCCAGCGCCGCAACACGGGCGACTTCGGCTTCTCCCTGCGCCGCACCACCATGCTGGACCGCGGAGCCGACGGAGGGGTCTACCGGAGGGTGGTGCACTTCGCCGAGCCCGGGGCTGGCACTAAGGACCTGGCCCTGGGGCTGGTGCCGGGAGACCGTCTGGTGGAGATCAACGGGGGAAACGTGGAGAACAAGACCAGGGACGAGATTGTGGAGATGATCCGTCAGTCTGGGGACACGGTTAGGCTGAAGGTGCAGCCCATCCTGGAGCTGAGTGAGCTGAGCTGCTGCTGGCTGAGGAACACAGACGGCCAGCGACGGGAGGCTCTGGATGTAAGTTACCCCCAATCACTCCTCCCCTTATCACCTAGATAGACATCCCATTCATACCTACAACTTCTAGAGAGGCAACCCACAAGCTGATTCTTTTATACGGTAGGGTTGAATTGGACCCAACCCTCCCAACACATCCCACTTGTCAGTGTGGGTGTGAGCAAAGTCAGTGTGGTAACTTGGTGGAGTGATTCACCAATGCCAAGGTTGTGTTTCATGTTTTAGCAGGATGGGTGTTGTAACTCTGGAACTGTCTGATGATGATCACTGTTGCTCCTCTCTATCTAGGTCTAACAAACAACCACATTTCCCTCCCAGTTCGTTTACAGGTGGCCCAACCTATGGAGTGGCCCAGACACTTAACAGTCTCTCATTGTTTCCACAGTGCACTTCAATCCAAGTCCAGTGTGTTTTTTGTGTAAAGTATTAAAAAAAAAAAAATATACCGAACAAAAATGTTCTGTTGAGAAAAGTTAGTGAGGAACTTCTCACAGCTCTGATGGATTGAAGCAGTTTCTATGAGGCTCTGCTTGCTATGTTTTTTCCTCTCCTTACAGACCTTCTGTAACGTATAGGTTTCAGCCATGCTTTCCTGTGGGTGTCTGGGCTTGATGTACAAATGTCACCTTGATGTGTGCAGCCCAGCCCCAGATGTTGAAGAGTCAACTCCTGCCCGGACTGCCCGGTTGATATTAAACGGAAGCTGTTGAGGCTAATCTTGTATTTTATGCTCTGCTTCCTCGTTTGTTTTTATATAAGAAGGGCATTCTGCCCAGGTTGGAGCTTCTGTGAGGGTAGATAGGTATGTAAGTGTGTGTGCTTCAAACACTATGTCTGCTTGCTGAAATAAGTAAAGGGTGTGTCTGTGTTTGTGTGAACAGGCTACTGTTCTGGAACTGCTGTCCAGTTCAGAGTTCAGACAAAGATAAAGTGTGGTCAAGGCAAACAAGGCTCTACAACTCCAGGTGTGTGTGTGTGTGTGTGTGTGTGTGTGTGTGGGTTGGATAAGACTTAATTCTTTAATCACATTAGGGTTAGGAAAGATGGCCCACACCCTCCTCATGCAACATTTAAATCAGTTTGTGATGACTTCCATGTATTACACTGCTATAAACAGTGTGTGTTTTGTGTTCACCATGTCCTGTAACCACTCAAGAACAGCAGACAATGTATCATGTTTGTTCAGTCTGCAAATAGTTATACTGCTGCGTAAGTTATGTATCAATTATGTTTTTAAATGATATTCCTATCCAAGAATTTTCCTTGTTTGTAATATTGTGGACTGGATGTTTGTGATGTTGGTTAGTAAGACGGTTATGTTACTGTTCCAGTGCAGTAGTGGATTGTTGTGGAGCGGTGAAAAGGGTGTGTTTTTGGTTGTGTGTGTACAATTATGTGTCTAGATACTTGCTAGTGTGTTGTGTGTTTATGTGTGTGTGTAGTGTGGTAGGCCTTGTCCCTGGTTAGGTGGCACACAGTGGTCTGATTGCACTTAGGGTCAGGGAGTGTTTTGAAACATGAAGGATACTCTGTGCCTAATAACTAGGTTTACTAAATGGTAACACATACACTGGCAATTCATGGCCATTTCTGTTGTCACCCAACATCAAACTGCTCCTCTTGATTTTTGTATCTGACCTTCAGCCCGGAATAATTGGTTATGTGAAGCTTGAGGGCATCAAATGGGCCAATCTTAATGCACAGGTAAAAAGTCTACACTCTTAGAAAAAAGGGTTCCAAAAGGGTTCTTTAGTCTAGTCTGTGAAAGGACATGGAATACCAAGGCACAAGCTTGTCTTAGCAAACCTGTCTAAGCTACGCAGTGAAGACATGG
This sequence comes from Hucho hucho, assembly GCA_003317085.1. NCBI lineage: Eukaryota > Metazoa > Chordata > Actinopteri > Salmoniformes > Salmonidae > Hucho > Hucho hucho. Next base: position 73,820 of record QNTS01002092.1, on the reverse strand, counting down.
CTGGCTACTGAGAACCTTGGGTCATGAGAAATAAGCCACCTTGGAGATACTTGAAAAACACTGGAGAAATGATCCATTCCCCCAAAATGATCCGTTCTCCCCACCCCTCCTGTCTTCCTCACTCCGGAATTTTTGGCATTGTTCTATTCTGGAATTTACCAATAAACAAAGAAGGACTTTGCTGTGCTGTTCAGTTTGAGGCCAGCCTCTCTCTTTGTGCTTTTCCTGGCTCTGCGCCTCCCTCCCTGTGTAGTGTAGCCTAACCCACTGATGTCTCCTAGAGCAGAAACAGGGAGAGTAGATCAGAATCAGATCCCAGGCGCAGACTGACTTCCACTGCTGTCTCCTAGAACAGAAACAGGGAGAGTAGATCAGAATCAGATCCCAGGCGCAGACTGACTTCCACTGCTGTCTCCTAGAACAGAAACAGGGAGAGTAGATCAGAATCAGATCCCAGGCGCAGACTGACTTCCACTGCTGTGAGAGGGTTAGAGTCTCAATCTGACAGATCATGATGATGCAGTCAACAGCCTGAGAAATGTGCATTGGTGTAGGCCTGGGAATTGTCAGGGACCTCACAATATGATATTAGTAAGATACTTAGATGCCGATTTAGACGATTTGTATTTCTTTTTAATTTAGTTTATTTGATCATTTTAAACAAGGTACACATACAACTTTATGCACTTGATTAAGAATCATCAAGGATAAACACAAATCTAGAAATTATTTCTATTGTGTTCCTCTTTCATGATAGCATTTGGCAAGTGTGGCATATGTGGTAGGAAATATGTTGGGATTCACACCATGTATTGCAATTCGATACAGTGATTTTATTGCAATTTGAAGTTCCAAACATATTGTCTGCTCCAGAGAGACAAGCGAGAGCATGAGATTTTTTTTGTTGATCAGTCATGGAAATAAATGTGCTGAAAACATGTTGACTCACTATTTAAAAAGAAGATGGAGAACAAGCTATAGGATGAAAAATACCATAGGTACAGCTGACTATCGATTATAAGTATTGATTATAATATTGTTTAAAAAACCTTGCAATATGTAACTATCGACCCCCCCCCCCCACACACACACACACACCTTCTTTGTTCTCTGCAATCAACCCTGCTCCCTTTCTGTTCCACACCCCTGCCAGCACTCTCCCTCTTCCATCTGTCATCTTCCAGCTGATGCCCTCTCTACAATACTGAGTCTTTGTTATCGCTTGTCATGTAGCTCTATCACGTAGCGAGCGGTCCTCTCCCCTAAGGGGGGTAGGGAGGCCAATTTGGAGCTTTTTGTTTGTGTCCTTCAATTGGCTGAGGTACAAGGGCCCTTGTGACACAAAGTCCTAATGAAAGTCTAATCTGCCCAAAACACAATGGAATTAATCTGCTGAGAGCGAGCCGTGTTCTGGCCACATGTTGTTCTCTGGAGTTTTGGGGAGAAAAATAAAGAATGTATTTTCTTGCGGAGATGGAAAGTGACTCTGAGAATGTGGGCCCTCCCTCCCTGGGCACTAGAGTTGGTTTCTTGTTAAAAGAACCTTTGAGTCACAGGGTGGCCGAGCGCTCTGTTTCCATCACGCAAACAAGAAGTGAGGGCTGCTTTGGGGTTGGGGTGTGTGTAAGTGTGGTTGTGTCCGTTATTGATTTATATGTCCCAGTCTCACTAAGCAGAAGGCCATTTCTCCATCCTTTTGTCTTTTAAAACAAACATCAACAGCATGTACGGTCGGGTCATCCGTTCAATTGAAGGTGAACCAACAGAACGGTAATTTCTCAGTTCAACAAAGGCTGTAATAGCGCAACACAGCCAGTAGGCACGCTTCACATTCTCTTGATTTAGAACCACTCTCCAACGGGTCTCCAGGCCCATGGTAGAAAGACATTCAATGCAGAGTCTGTTTCATAAACATTAACTACCATGGAGTTTTTTTTAAACTAAAAGTTAATGAAGGAATGTGCAGCCTCAGCTGTATGAATGAGAACAACATGTTGAAATTATCCTCTTCCATAGCTAAGGTATGTGAGGACAGGAAGCAAGAGACTGCCCTGGAGTATGCTCTGAAATGGGTCTTTAAAAATGAACACACACACGTGGGCACAAGTTGCACGTGAGTATGCTCTGAATATACACACACACAAGGTGATTTACCAGTGCCCCAGACAGACAGGAAGCTCCCATTCTCCCAGTCAGTGGTTCATGTGGAAAGGATATCCTGCAAGGAGCAGGATTGGAATAAGGGATAAAGTATTGCTGTTCACAGGAACAAACAAGATACATAGTGTCACGTTTACTCCCGCTCTCTGTTGTCTCATCATTACACCCACCTGCCACCATCGTTACACGCACCTGCGCCTCTTGACACTCACCTGGACTGTATCTGTCACTCCCCTTGGTTCTTTCCTCAGGTGTTATTGACTCTGTTTCATGTCTGTACGCTTTTCGTGTTTCTTGTTTGTTTTATTCTATTTATTATTACATTTGCACTCCCTGTACCTGCTTCCCGACTTCCAGCGTACACGTTACAGAATAATGCCTCACCAAAGGGAAGCAACAGGGATTTTATATTTTTTATTTTTTATTTTTTTACTGGTGATGTCTGGTCCAAGTGTCGCTGCCGAAGCAACCGGGGATGACTCAGCTGGCTCGTCAGGCTTCCATGCCTCAGCTGGTTCGACAGGTTCACAAGCCTTGGTTGGCTCGGCAGGCTCCCCATGCCTCAGGTTCCCCCGCCTCAGCTGGCTCTACAGGTTCCCGCACCTCAGCTGGCTCTACAGGTTCCCGCGCTGAGGAGGGTCCACCCAGAAAATGGGCCCATACAGGAATGTGTGAGTGAATAGGATTTAATTATAAACTTAGGCAAAAATGCAACCCGGTTGAGTAACTTTGTTTGAGGCTGCCAGTTTGTAGGACTTTTAGAAACAGGATTCCTCCTCCCATGATGGACTGCTCTCTTGGCCTCAGCTGCCCATTTCTTTTACACAGGCCTGTTTGCTCAGCTGAAGTCATTTCAGTCCACGGTCCAACCCCAACTAGGCCCAGCTGGAGTCATTTCAGTCCACGGTCCAACCCCAACTAGGCCCAGCTGGAGTCATTTCAGTCCACAGTCCAACCCCAACCAGGCCCAGCTGGAGTCATTTCAGTCCACAGTCCAACCCCAACCAGGCCCAGCTGGAGTCATTTCAGTCCACGGTCCAACCCCAACCAGGCCCAGCTGGAGTCAATTCAGTCTACGGTCCAAGGTGGCTAAGGGATCCAACACGTTTATTTTCATCCTATGTTATTAGGATGACAAGCCTTGGTTGGCTCGGCATTTTATGATGCACAATAGTTTAATAGCTGCATGGCTGCCGTTTCCTTTCCTCGTCTCCAGTCCTTCTACACTGATCAAAAATATAAACGCAACATGTAAAGTGCAAAAGATCACAGAAATGTGTGTTTACATCATTGTTAGTGAGCATTTTATCCTTTGTCAAGATAATCCATCCACCTGACAGGTGTGGCATATAAAGAAGCTGGTTAAACAGCATGATCATTACACAGGTGCACCTTGTGCTGGTGACAAAAGGCCACTCTAAAATGTGCAGTTTTGTCACACAACACAATGCCACCGATGTCTCAAGTTTTTTTAGGGAGCATGCAATTGGCATGCTGACTGCAGGAATGTCCACCAGAGCTGTTTGGACAGTATGTCCAACTGGCCTTACAACCGCAGAACATGTGTAACCACACCAGCCCAGGAGCTCCACATCCGGCTTCTTCACCTGTGGGATCGTCTGAGGAGGGGAGGGTTGGAGGTGCTGTAGGACTATTTCTGTCAACAACAAAAAAAGGCCTTTTGTGGGGAAAAACTCACTCTTATTGGCTGGGCCTGGGTCCCCAGTGGCTGGGCCTATGCCCTCCGATGCCCATCCATGGCTGCACCCCAGCATGTGAAGTCCATAGATTAGGACATAATGAATATTATTATTTCCTTAAATTAACATTAACCCAGCAAAATCATAGAAATTGTTGCATTTATATTTTTGTTCAGTATAGTTTCTAGATGTGTTGGGACTGTAGAGCATCGTTGTGAGTCAGTATGCGGATGTGGCCCTGTACCTTTTAATAGTCCTCTCTGGACTCGGGTATAATATCCTCTGAAAAAAGAGTTGTTCTGGGACCTGTCTGGGTGGGCCCCAGGCTAGCTGGCTAGTTCTCCACAGTGGAGGTAGGAGACTGCTGTGGAGAGGAGACTCACTACCTTGTAAAGATGCAGCATGGCTTGTTACTGCAGTGGTGCCCACGGAGAGGTTGTCTAGGGCTGGGGCTGGTCTCTCCCCCACAGCTGTGTACCAGATGTGGGCAACACACACACACTCCCGCATGAATACACACACACTCCCGCATGTATACACACTCATGCACACAATACAAATGTACATATACACACACACACTGGCTGAATCTGCACCTAGAATGGTTATGGGTAATCCCTGGGGAGTCCATAGTCCCATTTGTTGTCATCCCCTCTGTTGTCCTGGAGGGACCTTGTTTTTCACAGCCCTAGATCCCCAGCCTGAAACAGGACAGCATCTCTGCCATAGGAACAAAACAAATGCACCTCGCCACAGTAATTACTCACTGCCACAAACACTCCACTGACTAACTAGTGTGTCCCACTCCCAGCCAGCTCTTCTCTAGCCACGCTGCTGTTTGTGTGCTGTTTGTTGTCAGTTTGAAGTTAGCCCAGCAGAGAGACGCTTCGCTTGGGAGCGGCCTGGTGTGTGTGTGTGTACTAAACACAGCTCTGGAGGACTGGCCTGCCATGACACTGACCCGCAACACAAAGCCTTCTGGGAACTTTCCGCCACATTCCACCACGGCCATTTGGCCACGCTATGTTGCTTTGCTCTGTAGAACAATACCAGCACTGGTTATTATTTTGTGATTCAGCCAATTCTTTTGACCAATTGATTGGTCAACATTTTTAAACATGTATTTTTCCATATATACAGTACCAGTCAAACGTTTGGACACCCCTACTCATTTCAGGGTTTTCTTTATTTTTACTATTTTGTACCTTGAAGAATAATAGTGGATCCATCAAAACTATGAAATAACACGCATGGAACCATGTAGTAACCAAAAAAGTGTTAAACAAATCAAAATATATGTTATATATGAGATTCTTCAAAGTAGCCACCCTTTGCCTTGATGACAGCTTTGTACACTCTTGGCATTCTCTCAATCAGGTTCATGAGGTAGTCACCTGGAATGCATGTCAATTAACAGGTGAGCCTTGTTAAAAGTTAATTTGCGGAATTTCTTTACTTAATGCGTTTGAGCCAATCAGTTGTGTTGTGACAAGGTAGGGGTGGTATACAGAAGATACCCCTATTTGGTAAAAGACCAAGTCCATATTATGGCAAGTACAGCTCAAATAAGCAAAGAAAAACAACAGTCCATCATTGTGAATGGATTATCTCCGCATGTGTGGTTCCCACCATGAAGCATGGAGGAGGAGGTGTGGGCGTGCTTTTCTGGTGACACCGTCTGTGATTTATTTAGAATTCCAGGCACGCTTAACCAGCATGGCTACCACAGCATTCTGCAGCGATACGCCATCCCATCTGGTTTGCGCTTAGTGGGACCATAATTTGTTGTCAGGATAGTGACCCAAAGGATAACACACCTCCAGTCTGTGTAAGGGCTATTTGATCAAGGAGAGTGATAGAGTGCTGCATCAGATGACTTAGCCTCCACAATCACCTGACCTCAACCAAATTGAGATGGTTTGGTATCGGGTATCAAGGTAAGACCCAAGTGCAGACTGTGTGAAGTAACAATGTTTATTGTAACAACCGGGGAATGCAAACGACAGGTCAAGGGAGGCAGGGGTCGATAATCCAAAGTAGGAGCAAAGGTACAGGACGGCAGGCAGGCTCTGGCCGAGTGGTCAGGCGGGCGGGTACGAGGCCAGGACAGGCAAGGGTCAAAAACCAGGAGGATGAGAAAAAGAAGACTGGGGAAAAGCAGGAGCTGAGACAACGCTGGTTGACTTGAACAAACAAGATGAACTCGCACAGACACACAGAAAACACAGGTATAAATACCCAGGGGATACGTGGGGAAGATGGGCAACACCTGGAGGGGGTTGGAGACAAGCACAAGGACAGGTGAAACAGATCAGAGCGTGACAGTACTCCACCCTCTAGGGACGCCACCTGGCGTCCTACCTGGGCGCATACCTGGTTGAGCGGGGTGCCGACACTGGAACTCAGAGATGAGGCCTGGGTCCAGGATGTCCCTAGCGGAGACCCAGCACCTCTCCTCCGGGCCATAACCCTCCCAGTCAACCAGATACGGGAATCCCCTGCCCCGAGGTCGAACCTTCAGGAGACGTCTCACCATGTACGCCGGTCAACGGTCAATGAGACGGGGGGAGAGGGGTGGGCCTGGAAACAGGAGACAAGGGGCAGTCACACATGGTTTTAACTATAGACACAGAAAAGGTAGGAACAATATGGAAGGTACGGGGCAACAGAGGACAAACAGCAGAGGGGCTAATGATCTTGGAGCGGGGGAAAACGTATTGGCTTCCGGGGTGTAGCCGCGGCACTATAGCGGCGTGCCAGCGCCTCAGACTTTACCTTCTTGGATACCGGTTGGTGCTGCGGAAGCGAAGTGGCCCGGGCCTTACTGAACCCCTTCCGGAGGTCCTGGTACTCTGCGGAGCTGGCGGAGAGGTCCCGGGAAATTTCCAAGCCCCCATGAAGACGTCCCGGGGCAGGCAGAGCTGACTTCAGGCAATGAGTGTGGCAGGACAGGCTCCAGCCCACGGTGGCACCAGTAGCCCAGTCAATGGAGGGATTGTGTTGTTGGAGCCAAGAGAATCCCAATACCATGGGAACCTGCGGAGACTCAACCAGCAGGAATTGGATCGTCTCGCTGTGGTTCCCCGACACTCTTAGGTTGACGGGGGTGGTCTGGTGGGTGACCCGACTGTCCAGTGCGCTAACACCCATGGGAATGGAGAGGGGTTGAGTGGGGATAGCCAGCTCGGACGCCAGGGTAACGTCCATGAGACTCACATCGGCCCCCGAGTCGATGAGTACCTGGAGAGACTTGGACTGGTCGCCCCACAGCAGGGTGGCAGGGAGAGGTGAGTCGAGAGTGAGTCGAGATCCGGCGGTAGTTCTCTGGCTGACAGCTCATCCTTTTCCTCCGATAATCCGTGCAGGAACGTGTCGAACAGCGCTTCCGGGTTCCAGGTACCCTCCGCTGCTAGCGTGTGGAACTCTACCGCATAGTCTGCCACACTGAAGGTGTCCTGCCAAAGCTGGAGTAACTTCCGGGCAGCCTCTCTCCCGGACGCCGGAGCCTGTAACTTTTCTCACCTCTGCCACAAATACCTCCAGACTGAGGCCCAGGCGAGTGCCCTCCCGGACATCAGCGTAATAATGTACACTATCTACGAGCGGTCTGAGGGGAATGACGAATGCTTCAGCTCGAAAACGAGGGAGCACTGGGAGAGAAAGGCCCGGCAGGTTCTGGAATCTCCATCGTAGCCCCCGGGGGAGGTAAGTGGGGTTCCTGGGAAACCGGGGTGTTGGCGCTGCTACCAGCCAGGTTACAGAGGGGCTGGGAGGTTACTGTTGTGGTAGGCTGCCTAGTAGGCAACCTACGGAATTGCTCCCGCAATGCATCCAAGGCTGGTCCAGGTCTGCTGGGTCAGTCATGGCCAGTTCGTACTATCAGGTATCAAGGTATGTCCCAAGTGCAGACTGTGTGAAGTAACAATGTTTATTGTAACAGGGTCGGGCAATCCAGAGTAGGAGCAAAGGTACAGTATGACAGGCAGGGTCAGGGACAGGCGGAGTTCAGTACTTAAGAGGTTGAGCAAAGGTACAGGACGGCAGGCAGGCTCAGGGACAGGCAGAGCGTTGAGCCTTCCGGTTGCAAGTCCAACGCTCAACGCTCTAACCACTAGGCTACCTAAGATAACCAGATGAAAAAAAACTTTACCTGTCCCAACCATCCTCCGGCTTCTACGGTCTTTCGTAGATTCTGCCATTACTCTCCTGAAGTCGCTGGTAATAGGCTACGAGGAGTCTGCAAATGTTCTCATGTGGAATGCCAATTCATCTCACGATTTCTACTAAGCTGTGTGCCAGTTATTGTTTTCATATGAGATCGACCGCTCGTTTCGGTCTTATGTAGCAAAATTCAACATTTTTGTTTTTTACATTGTATAAAAGTACAGATTACAAATAGTATATCATACAGTTCAGGAACAATGGGAAAGTAATTCTGCTTTGAAAGTTGATAAACTTGTAACCCCACTTTTGAGAAAATGACGCTTGAATGTTTTGGTACACCTACTGGAGCTCTTCTTTCTCTACACCCATTCATTATTGTTCACACCCTCTTAAGCCTTAGCCCCACCCATCTCTTTAAGGATTCACATGTGAGGTTAAACAGAGAGTACTTTAGTGTACTAAACAACCAAAGATTTCAAGACTAAAGGCTGGTTTATACTATGTCTATCGACATGTCTGTATACAGTTGTCACAGTGACATCATGAACATTCTATTGTCGTCCGACATCAAACATGTCAGTGTCGTAAGGAAAAAGTATGAACACAAAAATCACAGGTTGCATGACATCAGCAGCCTGGTGGTCCAAAATAGCATAACTGCTGTATTTTAACACCAATAAACCTATCCGTTTTAAAATGAATTTATTATAAGTCAATCTAGCAAACCAGGCAACTAAAAGCAAGTATCTAAACAATGTTTTCATTAGTTTCTAGCTTGTTAAATTAGCTGGCTAGCCAGGTCAAGTAATGACCATATCATATTGCTTTTAACGTCTTCATTATTATTCATTATTACAGGAAAATAAACTCATAACAACAGAATTATTTACAAGTTCATATTTTTCACATGCACAGGGTACAGAAGGTGTAAACAGTACAGTGAAATGGTTTCTTGCATAGTCTTTTTTGCTTAGACATGTAGCTAGCTAGCTAAACAATAAACCATAATCCCAACTCATAACGTTACTACCCTGCATGAATCTACAGGTAGCTAAAGCTAACCAACTAGGTAAAATTTTAGCTAGCTATCTAACTTTAGGCTATAGCTAGCAATGCAAATGGCTCAGAGATACAAATAACATTAATACACAGATCATACACGTAACGTTAGCTTGCTAGCTAACAGTACATTTGAACTTGCAATGAAAATGACTTTCTGTGAAATTCGAAAAATATAATATCTGACAATGTAGCTAGCTAGACTCTCTTACCCGCACACATAAATGAACACTTCTCCCTCTCTGTCACGGATGCCATAGTTGCCCTTAGTTTGAAGATGTATAAAACACCCGTCTCCGGATTACAACAGCCTTTGTGTGTTCTCTTTTCGACTCCCTCCGCATAATCAAACGCCTGAATTTTCACCATCTCCTTTGCTATCATACTCTGCTTCCACCTGGCATTCCACTGATTTCAGAACTCACTCCTCCATAAAGTGAAGAGCATTAGCAACATTATCACAGTTCTTTGTAAAAAAGATGCGTTAGAAAGGATTACCTACACATACTGAGCAGCTCATGCAGTTCAAATTAGAGATGCATCGATAGGACATTTTTGGCCGGTATGATATCCAATATTTTCCTTGCCAAACAAAACGATTCCGATAATCGATATTGAATTATTATTTTTTGCGGCCTTTTAAGCATTCTAGTACAGTTAAATAGTTGAAACGCACACATACACACGCACACTGACCAAAAAGTTATTTTGTTGGCATTTACATATGTCCCCATTACCAGTAAAACATAATCAAAACCTATTTCTTTCACTTACTTGCTGTGCTGTTTCGTTGTTCAGTCGTTTCATTCTCAACCAGGATTTCATCATACATGTCAAGCAGTGAAGTTTCAGCTCTGTCTGTCCGTGGCCTCTCTTCTTCGGTGTGCACTTTCACTGTGTCCGTTTCCATCTTGTCCAGCTGTGTCTGTAACATTTCACGTAAACTATGTTTCTTGTCTGCATTGAAGTAGCGGTCCTTGTACCTATCATCGAGCGGCTACACAGTAAAGAGTCTCGGAGAGAATGCCACCAAATCGCTTGTTCACAGCCTCTAGTAGAGTACTTTTCTAAGTTAACCCCACGGTCTGTGTCGGCAGTTTTGTTGAGCAGGCATGTCAATGCCATGACAGAGGGCATCACGTCTGTGGCAGACGCAGTTGATGAGCTTATTTCTCAAGTCAGTTGTTCGAATAGAGCTAGGAGTGTGTTCATGTTTCAAACATGTTCTCAAATGCCATTGAAATGGCAGGAGTGGTATGAGAACCAGCACATTCTTGAGCATGCAATACGGCTTCCCCCAGTACGAAATCCTCGTCGACCCACTGTGCTGTCAGGCTCAGCATGCTCATGGGGCTGACATCGCTGGTCCAAATGTCGTGAAGCTAATAGCAGTGACGCCCATAGCAAGTAGCTCAGGGATGTGCGTTTCAACAATACTGTGTAACTCCGGTAGGGCAACATCTGAAAAATAGCGCCTTCTTGGTGGTGTGTACCGGGGCTCGAGGTTCTTGACCAGTCAGCGAAAGGCAACATCATCCACGACAGAGAACGGTTGATTGTCAAGGGCAATGAATTCCATTATCTTGGCGTTAATGGTTTTTGACTTTGAGTTGTCTCGCTGAAATTTTCTTACTCTTTCAAATGACTGCTCGACTTGTTGACTGCTCGACCCACACAGCAGACATTGTGGGCTAGGTTAGGAATGCTGTGTTGCACGTGTAGCGCTATATTTTTTTGTGGCGTCATTACGTCATTTACCTTCTTATTTAACCTTTATTTAACTAGGCAAGTCAGTTAAGAACAAATTCTTATTTACAATGACGGCCTACCAAAAGGCAAAAGGCATCCATAAAATACCAGCTAAATATAGGACAAAACACACATCACAACGAGAGACAACACAACACTACATAAAGAGAGACCTAAGACAACAACATAGCAAGGCAGCAACACAACATAACAACAACATGGTAGCAACACAATATGATAGCAGCACAAAACATGGTGCAAACATTATTGGGCACAGACAACAGCACAAAGGGCAAGAAGGTAGAGACAACAATACCTCACACAAAGCAGCCACAACTGTCAGTAAGAGTGTCTTTGAATGAAGAGATTGAGATAAAACTGTCCAGTTTGAGTGTTTGTTGCAGCTCGTTCCAGTCGCTCGCTGCAGTGAACTGAAAAGAGGAGCGACCCAGGGATGTGTGTACTTTGGGGACCTTTTAACAGAATGTGACTTGCAGAACGGGTGTTGTATGTGGAGGATGAGGGCTGCAGTAGATATCTCAGATGGGGGGAGTGAGGCCTAAGAGGGTTTTATAAATAAGCATCAACCAGTGGGTCTTGCGACTGGTTTACAGAGATATACCCAACCAGTTTTCAGAGGAGTATAGAGTGCAGTGATGTGTCCTATAAGGAACATTGGTGGCAAATCTGATGGCCGAATGTTAAAGAACATCTAGCTGCTCGAGAGCACCCTTACCTGCCGATCTATAAATTCTGTTTCCGTAATCTAGCATGGGTAAGATGGTCATCTGAATCAGGGTTAGTTTGGCAGCTGGGGTGAAAGAGGAGCGATTACGATAGAGGAAACCAAGTCTAGATTTAACTTCAGCCTACAGCTTTGATATGTGCTGAGAGAAGGACAGTGCACCGTCTAGCCATTCTTCCAAGTACTTGTATGAGGTGACTACCTCAAGCTCTAAACCCTCAGAGGAAGTAATAACACCTGTGGGAAGAGGGGCATTCTTCTTACCAAATCACGTGACCTTTTGTTTTGGAAGTGTTCAGAACAAGGTTAAAGGTAGAGAAAGCTTGTTGGACACTAAGAAACCTTTGTTGTAGAGCATTTAATACAGAGTCCGGGGAGGGGCCAGCTGAGTATAAGACTGTATCATCTGCATATACATGGATGAGAGAGCTTCCTACTGCCTGAGCTATGTTGTTGATGTAAATTGAGAAGAGCGTGGGGCCTAGGATCAAGCCTTGGGGTGCTCCCTTGTTTTTTTTTTTTTCCACTTTTATTTAACCAGGTAGGCCAGTTGAGAACAAGTTCTCATTTACAACTGCGACCAGGCCAAGATAAAGCAAAGCAGTGCGACAAGAAACAACACAGAGTTACACCAAAAAGTACAGTCAACAACAATAGAAAAATCTATATACAGTGTGTGCAAATGGAGTAAGGAGGTAAGGTAATAAATAGGCCATGGTAGCGAAGTAATTACAATTTAGCAAATTAACATTGGAGTGATAGATGTGCAGATGATGAGTAGAAATACTGGTGAGCAATTTTTTTTAAAATAAAAACAATATGGGGATGAGGTAGGTAGTTGTATGGGCTATTTACAGATGGGCTGTGTACAGCTGCAGCGATCGGTTGACAGGCAGTGGCTGAGACAGCAGATTTTCTGACTTTATACACTGCACTGTTTGAGTGAGGTAGTTAGCAAACCAGGCCAAAGACCCCTCAGAGACACCAATACTTCTTAGCCGGCCCACAAGAATGGAATGATCTACCGTATCAAAAGCTTTGGCCAAGTCCATAAAAGTAGCAGCACAATATTGCTTAGAATCAAGGGCAATGGTGACATCATTGAGGACCTTTTAAGGTTGCAGTGACACATCCATAACCTGAGCAGAAACCAGATTACATACCCGCGAGAATACTATAGACATCAAGAAAGCCAGTCAGTTGATTAATGCCAAGTTTTTCCAACACTTGATAAACCAGGCAAAATAGAAATAGGCCTATAACAGTTGGGATCAGCTTGATCGCCCCCTTTATTTAAAGGACGAACCGTGGCTGCCTTCCAAGCAATGGGAACCTCCCCAGAAAGGAGAGACAGGTTAAAAAGCTTGGCGATAGGCTTGACGATGATAGGGGCAGCAACCTTAAAGAAGAAAGGGTCTAAACCATCTGACACAGATGTAGGTTTTTTGGGGTCAAGTTTAAGGAGGTCCTTTAGCACCTCAGACTCAGTGACTGCCTGCAGGGAGACACTTTGTAGTGGGGCAGGGGAAAAATAGGGAGAAGCATCAGGGATAGTCACATTAGAAGGGGTGGGAGATGAGGAAATGTTGGATGGGCAAGGAGGCATGCCTGAGTCAAATAGGAATCCTGACTTAATGAAATGTTGATTAAATAGCTCAGCCATGTGCTTCTTGTCAGTAACAACCACATCATCAACATTAAGGGACATGGGCAGCTGTGAGGAGGAGGGTTTATTCTCCAGGTCTTTAACTATTTTCCAGAACTTCTTGGGGTTAGACCCATAGAGAACTGCTCCTTAAAGTAACTAACTTTGGCCTTCCGGATAGCCTGAGTGCACTTGTTTCTCATTTGCCTGAACGATAGCCAGCCTGAGTATGTGTGTGCCAAGCCTTTCGCCAAATGCAATTCTTGAGGTGGAGTAACTCTGCAAGATCACTGTCGACCCAGGGGCTGAACCTGTTTTTAATTCAAATTTTCTTTATGGGGGTGTGTTTGTTAACAATACCACAGAAAAAAATCTAAAAATAAGGTCCAAGTGTCTTCGACAGAGGGGATCAAGCTGATTCTATGTGGGATTGGTAATAATCTGAGGAAGATTTAGGTAGTCCCATTGCTTTAGGACTTGGTCAGGTGGTTTAAGCATGTCCCAGTTTAGGTCACCTAGCAGGATGAATTCAGACTTAGTGTAAGGGGCCGGTAGGGTACAGGCCGGTGCTGATGGAAGACAATAGCACCCAGCAACAGTCAACAAAGAGCTATTTGAAAGTTTAATGCTTAAAACCAGACAATCAAATTGTTTCGGGACAGACTAGGATGAGACAACCGAGCACTGAAGGTGATCCTTGTTAAAGATTGTCACTCCCCCACCTTTGGAAGATCTGTCTTGCCGAAAAAGGTTATAACCAGAAAGGTTAACATCAGTATTCAAAACACTCTTCTTTAACCACGTCTCAGTAATGACCAACACATATGGATTGGAGCTGTGAACCCACACTTTTAATTGACCCATTTTAGGTAATAAGCTTCTAGTGTTAACGTGCAGAAAACCCAGGCTTTTACGGGAGCAGAAATCAGTGAAGCAGATATCGGAGCACAAGTCAGAATTGGGGCTAGCAACAGTAGATGAGCCAGGGTGTACATGCACATTTCCAGATATCATCAGCAGAAATACAATCAAGGCACGGCATAGGACATGGAGAGCTCTGCAGTGCTGATTTATGACATCTGAATGTGCATCAGATGGCAGCAAAATCATATTGTACAGAAATTTCACAAGGTAACATGAATACAAAGCTGGCGAGAGGTGGTTAGAATAGGATGGGAGGCCAAAAGTCTGTGTAACCAATAGAGAGTCAGAGTCCCGAGTGTGGGAACAAACATAGTCTGTCCCACGTTTGGAGAAAAAAAGTTTGTAGTCAACAAAGTATGCAGGAATCATGAGGCAAAATGCACAATAAATTTTAATATATAATGACTTGGGGCTATCCATTGTATGTTCAGAGTCACTCGCCCTAACAGGGCGTGTGTGCTGGAGGTGAGCGAAAGCTCGGGAGAGAGGGGTGAGTGTGGTGGGGGTACCTGTACCAGACAGGCGGAGACAGGCCAGGGCTGAAGGTGAACAGATCGCCAGGTGGAATCCAAGCAGCAGTGCAGCAGGCAACGGGAGTAGGTGTCACATCCACTTGGGAAAAGCTTTTATTTCTGGAGGCATATTTCTTGTAGAAAATGCCAGTGGATGGTCTTTGAAAAGCAGGATGGGGCTTCAAAGACTCCTGCCACTTGTTGGGCCCAAAGGCCTCCACACCTTTTACTTCACACCTTAGTGCTAATTGAATTTGTATCTGGTCTGTCCTTTTTTATTTATTTTATTTCACCTTTATTTAACCAGGTAGGCCAGTTGAGAACCAGTTCTCATTTACAACTGCGACTTGGCCAAGATAAAGCATAGCAGTGTGACAAAAACAACAACACAGAGTTACACATAAATAAACGTACAGTCAATAACACAAAAGAAAATAAAAAAAAAAAAATCTATGTACAGTGTGTGCAAATGTAGAAGAGTAAGGAGGTAGGCAATAAATAGGACATAGAGGCAAAAATAATTACAATTTAGCATTAATACTGGAGTGATATATGTGCAGATGATGTGCAAGTAGAGATACTGGGGTGCCAAAGAGCAGGAGGGTAAGTAATAATATGGGGATGATTTATTTACAGATTGGCTGTGTACAGGTACAGTGATCGGTAAGCTGCTCTGACAGCTGATGCTTAAAGTTAGAGAGGGAGATATGACTCCAGCTTCAGACATTTTTGCAATTTGTTCAAGTCATTGGCAGCAGAGAACTGGAAGGAAAGGCGGCCAAAGGAAGTGTTGGCTTTGGGGATGACCAGTGCAATATACCTGCTGGAGCGCGTGCTACGGGTGGGTGTTGCTATGGTGACCAGTGAGCTGAGATGAGGCTGGGCTTTACCTAGTAAAGACTTATAGATGACCTGGAGCCAGTGGGTTTGGCGACGGATATGTAGTGAGGGCCAGCCAACGAGAGCATAGAGGTCACAGTGGTGGGTAGTATATGGGGCTTTGGTGATAAAACAGATGGTACTGTGATAGACTACAATTGAAGTCGAAAGTTTACATACACTTTTCAACCACTCCACAAATTTCCTGTTAACAAACTATAGTTTGTTAGGACATCTACTTTGTGCATGACACAAGTAATTTTTCCAACAATTGTTTACAGACAAATAATTCACTGTATCACAATTCCAGTGGGTCAGAATTTTACATCCACTAAGTTGACTGTGCCTTTAAACAGCTTGGAAAGTTCCAGAAAATGATGTCATGGCTTTAGAAGCTTCTGATAGGCTAATTGACATCATTTTAGTCAATTGGAGGTGTACCTGTGGATGTATTTCAAGGCCTACCTTCAAACTCAGTCCCTCTATGCTTGACATCATGGGAAAATCAAAAGAAATCAGCCAAGACCTCAGAAAAAAAGTGTAGACCTCCACAAGTCTGGTTCATCCTTGGGAGCAATTTCCAAACGCCTGAAGATACCACGTTCATCTGTACAAACAATAGTATGCAAGTATAAGCACCATGGGACCACGCAGCCGTCATACCGCTCAGGAAGAGATGAACGTACTTTAGTGCGAAAAGTGCAAATCAATCCCAGAACAACAGCAAAGGACCTTGTGAAGAGGCTGGAGGAAACAGGTACAAAAGTATCTATATCCACAGTAAAACGAGTCCTATATCAACATAACCTGAAAGGCCGCTCAGCAAGGAAGAAGCCCCTGCTCCAAAACCACCATAAAAAAGCCAGACTACGGTTTGCAACTGCACATGGGGATCATATTTTTGGAGAAATGTCCTCTGAACTGATTAAACAAAAATAGAACTGTTCGGCCATAATGACCATTGTTATGTTTGGAGGAAAAAGGGGGATGCTTGCAAGCCGAAGAACACCATCCCAACCGTGAAGCATGGGGGTGGCAGCATCATGTTGTGGGAGTGCTTTGCTGCAGGAGGGACTGGTGCACTTCACAAAATAGATGGCATCATGAGGAAGGAAAATAATGTGGATATATTGAAGCAACATCTCAAGACATCAGTCAGGAAGTTAAAGCTTGGTCGCAAATGGGTCTTCCAAATGGACATTGACCCCAAGCATACTTCCAAAGTTGTGGCAAAATGGCTTAAGGACAACAAAGTCAAGGTATTGGTGTGGCCATCACAAATCCCTGACCTCAATCCTATAGAAAATTTGTGGGCAGAACTGAAAAGGCGTGTGCGAGCAAGGAGGCCTACAAACCTGACTCAGTTACACCAGCTCTGTCAGGGGGAATGGGCCAAAATTCACCCAATTTATTGTGGGAAGCTAGTGGAAAGCAACCCTAAAATATATCATTGTAATGTACTTTTTTTTTTTTTTTTATCTACCTACGTTATATAGGTATGCACGTCAGCTTTGACATCGGTTTTGCACGTCGGCTTTTAACTAGACATCGGGCCTATGCCGATGTTGTCATTTTTAGCTAATATTGTCAGATTCTGATATGTTCAAATGCTTCTCCTGTGAAGTAGTGACGTGCAACATACACCTAGTTTCCTGAAACGAGTCACATAGGCACATTTTCGTGGAACAGTTTCATTTAATTAATAATTACGTCTTAGTATCTCAATCATTGTCATGTGGTTACTAAAAATTATATCCAATTCTAAATTTAAAATAATACAAACATAATAATAATAACAAATATCCTATAAATCACATTGGCTACAAATGGCCTGTCTGCAATGGACTTGAACTGTTGTGTCAGCTATTAACGATCTGGTATATCTTTTATATCAATAGCAGTCAATTATTAATCGTCACCTTCTTCAGTCTCATCTGAACGTAAACTTCTTGGTTATGTTCACGAACCCTAGCTAACAAGTTGAATCAGCAATACAAAATTTGGTTTACTTGTTTATTTACTAAATACCAAAATAATCACACAGAATTACATATACATAGGATGGATCATACATTGATTACTAATTATGTCATAAAAGAAAACATCCTAGCGGATGAAACTGATATGACGGCTGGTTACACAAAGAAAGGGGGTTGGATTTGAATGAAAGAGCGGCAAGACTGAGGAACAAAAAGATTGGGTCTCTATCAGACCTTATGAAGCTATGCTATCGTAAATACAGAATCTTATGCATTCTAAATATCTGCCCATTCGGAAAAGGAAAATGCAAGAAATATATTTACTCTGAGCTGCGCTTCAATAGATTGGTCGAAGATGGAGGCTGGGATGCCCAGCAGAGACTTCCTTTGTCCTTTGAAGAATATTTCTGGGCGGATACGTTGTAGTCTGTCTTCGTGTGGTAGAACGGATACGTTGTAGTACCCTGTCGCTCTGAAGAGATTGTCCGTCCTTTCCTAGGCCACGCACGTTTACAGCTGCTGCTGATAACTCGACGTCTAGGATGTATCACTTCTTTAGTGAATCAAAGTTCATACCAAGTTGCCATATTCAGTTCGTGCTATATTCTGGCTGGTGTAGTCGAAATTCATTCTTCCAGCGTGACGATCATCACCTCCACGTTGAAATTAGCCCTTTTTAAACGTATGGACTTCAGTCCTCACGTCATCGGGAACTGAGTGTTAATTTAGTTTGATTGTAGTCGTTCAACCATTCCCAACCATAGCTCACACTGGGGTTGGTTTAGTCTGGCATGAATTGGGTCACGGGGGCTCTTATAGATATGTATTCATTTCCAACCAATGCCTATTCACTTGGGCGTGACCACTGAATTAGCATACTTTACTTATGAAAACAATTTCTCATTTTAAAAACTAAATTCCATTTCATATTTTCACAAATACTTTCATATTTAAATTGCACAACAATTCCATGTGAATCCGATAACTTGAATGTGTAGACTTTCCAAGATGCAATTTATGTCGTCATATCATCAGTAATTATTATATATTTTTTTTATTTAACTAGGCATGTCAGTTAAGAACAAATTCTTATTTACAATGACAGCCTAGGAACAGTGGGTTAACTGCCTTGTTCAGGGGCAGAATGACAGATTTTGACCTTGTCAGCTCAGGGATTCGATCTATTATTACACTTCCGGCGCCGACAGGGATTCGATCTGGTATTACACTTCCGGCGCCGACAGAGATGGCAGCCTCGCTTCACGTTCTCAGGAAATCATGCAGTATTTTGTTTTTTTATGTATTACTTTTTACATTGTTACCCCGGGAAATATTAAGTTTTATTACATACAACCGGGAGGAACTATTGGATATAAGAGCAACGTCAACTTACCAACATTACGACCAGGAATACGACTTTCCCAAAGAGGATTCTCGGTTTGCTAACCCAACCACAACAATAGACTGGATAGCACGCGGCGAATCAAAACAACGGCGGCGCCGGAGAAGAGGGAAACGCGCCGGTCTTTTGGTCAAGCTACGTCGACGGGCGCATCGTGCACCTCTCCCGAGTATTTTAATCGCCAATGTACAGTCTCTTGACAACAAAGTAGACGAAATCCGATCAAGGGTTGCCTTTCAGAGAGACATCCGAGACTGCAACGTTCTTTGCTTCACGGAAACATGGCTCACTCAGGACACGTTATCTGAGTCGGTACAGCCACCTGGTTTCTCCACGCATCGCGCCGACAGAAACAAACATCTATCTGGTAAGAAGAAGGGTGGGGGTGTGTGTCTTATGATTAACGAGACGTGGTGTGATCATAACAACATACAGGAACTCAAGTCCTTTTGTTCACCTGACATAGAATTCATTACAATCAAATGC
>QNTS01002092.1:7325-29606 GCA_003317085.1 Hucho hucho | reverse complement strand
GAATAATAATACTATAGCCTGAATAATAATACTATAGCCTGAATAATAATACTATAGCCTGAATAATAATACTATAGCCTGAATAATAATACTATAGCCTACATAACAATACTACGGCCTGAATAATAATTCTATAGCCTGAATAATAATACTATAACCTGAATAATAATACTATAGCCTGAATAATAATACTATGGCCTGAATAATAATAATGTAGCCTGAATAATAATACTATAGCCTGAATAATAATACTAAGGCCTGATTAATTATACTATAGCCTGAATAATAATACTATAGCCTGAATAATAATACTATAGCCTGAATAATAATACTGTAGCCTGAATAATAATACTATAGCCTGAATAATAATACTATAGCCTGAATAATAATACTATAGCCTAGATAACAATACTATAGCCTGAATAATAATACTTTAGCCTACATAACAATACTATAGCCTGAATAATAATACTTTAGCCTACATAACAATACTATAGCCTGAATAATAATTCTATAGCCTGAATAATAATACTATAGCCTGAATAATAATACTATAGCCTACATAACAATACTATAGCCTGAATAATAATACTATAGCCTGAATAATAATACTATAGCCTGAATAATAATACTATAGCCTGAATAATAATACTATAGCCTACATAACAATCCTATAGCCTACATAACAATACTATAGCCTGAATAATAATACTATAGCTTGAATAATACTGCTATAGCTTGAATAATAATACTATAGCCTGAATAATTATACTATAGCCTGAATAATAATACTATAGCCTGAATAACAATACTATAGCCTGAATAATAATACTATAGCCTGAATAATAATACTATAGCCTGAATAATAATACTATAGCCTGAATAATAATACTGTTGCCTGAATAATAATAATGTTGCCTGAATAATAATTCTATAGCCTGAATAATAATACTATAGCCTGAATAATACTACTATAGCCTGAATAATACTACTTTAGCCTGAATAATAATTCTATAGCCTACATAACAATACTATAGCCTGAATAATAATTCTATAGCTTGAATAATAATACTATAGCCTGAATAATAATACTATAGCCTGAATAATAATACTATAGCCTAAATAATTCATTTGATTCCTTCTTGGCTTCCTGTCTTGCACCTGACGGATTTAGAGTAAAATGTTTAATAGCCTGTTTAAATGTTAAACATCATTTGAATGTGACAGAATCACAATTTACTTCCCAAGTAAATTCAATATTTTGTCTCCTCGGCTATCGAAGGTTGAAGCGTAGCCTCTGAATGTCATAGAGACAAACCAAAGATATCCCGTGTACATCGGAGTCACGTCTTTCCCCGGCATTTTTACAGATTATTTCTAGCGTTAAGCATTGTGTCGTCATACAGTATATTACTTTATATATCCAGGTACGTAATTATTTTTTCAAAATCTTAAGCTAACAAGGGGTAAGCCTATGCTTTTAGTGATTTTCTTGAACAAAATTAACAATACCCTCACCCTCAATGCTCTTCATGATTGAACCTGATTGAATCATGATGAACATCACCCTATTCGTTGTGGTGAGTAATGCAGTGTAGGCTAGCACCTTCAGAAAGTATTCAAACCACTTGACTTATTCCATATATTGTTGTGTTACCGCCTGAATTCAAAATTGATTAAATATTTTGAAAAAAATATCTCACACATCTACACACAATACCTCACAAACTTAAAACATGCTAATTTATGAAAAGAATATATACTGAACTATCTCATTTACATAGGTATTTACCCTGAGTCAATACTTTCCAGAAGCACCTTTGTCAGAGATTACTGCTGTGAGTCTTTCTGGGTAAGTCTCTAAGAGCTTTCAACACCTGGATTGTACAATATTTGCCCATTATTCTTTTCAGAATATTTCCAACTCTGTCAACTTGGTTGTTGATAATTTATAGACAAGCATTTTCAGGTCATGCCATCAATTTTCAAGTAGATTTACAGTGCAATTGGAAAGTTTTCAGACCCCTTGAATTTTTCCACATTTTGTTACATTACAGCCTTGTTCTAAAATTGATTAAATATTGTTTTCCCTCATCAATCTACACACAATACCCCATAATGGCAATGTCAAAACAGGTTTTAAAAAAATGTTTGCAAATGTATAAAAGATAAAAACAGAACTACATTATTTACATAAGCATTCAGACCCTTTGCTATGAGACTCGAAAGTTAGCTCAGGTGTATTCTGTTTCCATTGATCATGCTTGAGATGTTTCAACAACTTCATTGGAGTCCACCTGTGGTAAATTGAATTGGTTGGACATGATTTGGAAAGACACACACCTGTCTATATAAGATCCCACAATTGACAGTGCATGTCAGAGAAAAATCCAAGCCATGAGGTGAAAGGAATTATTCGTAGAGTTCCGAAACAGGATTGTGTCGAGGCACAGATTCTGGGAAGGGTACCAAAAAATGTCTGCATCATTGAAAGTCCACAAGAACACAGTGGCCTCTTTCATTCTTCAATGGAAGAAGTTTGGAACAACCAATACTCTTCCTAGAGCTGGCTGCCCGACCAAACTGAGCAATCGGGGAGAAGGGCCATGGTCAGGGTCACTCTGACAGAGCTCCAGAGTTCCTCTGTGAAGATGGGAGAACCTTCCAGAAGGAAAACCATCTCTGCAGCACTCCACCAATCAGGCATTTATGGTGGCCAGACAGAAGCCACTCCTCAGTAAAACGCAAATGACAGCCAACTTGGAGCTGGCCAAAAGGCACCTAAAAACTCTCAGACCATGAGAAACAAGATTCTCTGGTCTGATAAAAACCAAGATTGAACTCTTTGGCCTGAATGCCAAGCATCACGGCTAGAGGAAACCTGACACCATCCCTACGGTGAAGCACGGTGGTGGCAGCATCATACATTGGGGATTTTCTTTCAGCGGCAGGGACAGGAAGACTAGTCAGGATTGAGAGAAAGATAAATGGAGCAAAGTTTAGAGCGTTGGACTAGTAACCGAAAGGTTGCAAGATCGATTCCCCAAACCGACAAGGTAAAAATATGTCGTTCTGCCCCTGAACAAGGCAGTTAACCCACTGTTCCTAGGCCGTCCATTGGAAATAAGATTTTTTTCTTAACTGACTTGCCTAGTTAAATAAAGGTAAAATAAAATAAAGAAATCAGAGCGCTCAGGACCTCAGACTGGGGCAAAGGTTCAATTTCCAACAGGACAACAACTCTGAGCACACTGCCAAGACAACGCAGGAGTGGCTTCGGGACAAGTCTTTGAATGTCCTTCAGTGGCCCAGCCAGAGCCTGGACTTGAACTTGATCGAACATCTCTGGAGAGACCTAAAAATAGCTGTGCAGCGACGCTCCCCATCCAACTTGACAGAGCTTGAGAGGATCTGCATAGAAGAATGGGAGTAACTCACAAAATACAGGTGTGCCAAGCTTGTAGTGTCATACCCAAGAAAGCTCTAGGGTGTAATCGCTGCCACAGGTGCTTCAACAAAGTAGTAAAGGGTCTGAATATTTATGTAAATGTCATAATTCCGTTTTTTGTTTGTAATAATTTAGTAAAAATGTCTTCGTCATTATGGGGTATTGTGATATCATTATGGGGTATTGTGATGTCATTATGGGGTATTGTGATGTCATTATGGGGTATTGTGTGTAGATTGATGTGGAAAAAAAATCTATTTAATCCATTTTAGAATAAGGCTGTAACGTTACAAAATGTGGAAAAAGTCAAAGGGTCTGAATACTTTCCGAAGGCACTGCAACTCCAGTGTAGATTTGGCCTTGTGTTTTAAGTTATTGTCCTGCTGAAAGGTGAATTATCTCCCAGTGTCTGGGGGAAACACAGTGTACCAGTTTTTCCCCAGGATTTTGCCTGTTCCATTCCATTTATTTTCATCCTGAATATACTTCCCAATCCTTAACAATTACAAGCATACCCATAAGATGATGCAACCACCATTATGCTTGAAAATATGGAGAGTAGTACTCAGTAATGTGTTGTTTTGAATTTGCCCCAAACATAGCACTTTGTTAAAGTGAATTGCTCTGCCACATTTTTTTA
Source organism: Hucho hucho (assembly GCA_003317085.1). Lineage (NCBI taxonomy): Eukaryota > Metazoa > Chordata > Actinopteri > Salmoniformes > Salmonidae > Hucho > Hucho hucho. The sequence continues at coordinate 25,518 of QNTS01002092.1, read as the reverse complement.
CAGTGATACTATATTGCCTTGTTGCAAAACAGGATGCATGTTTTTGAATATTTTTATTCTGTACTGGCTTCCTTCTTTTCACTCGGTCAATTAGCTTGATATTGTGGAGTAACTGCAATGTTGTTGATGGATTCTCAGTTTTCTCCTATCACACCAATAAAAATACAAATACTAAACAAAAGAAAATACTAAAGCATGACCATCCCCCATTTTCCTACAGGTAACAATTGTTTGAATTTCGACCGTTCCGTAAAGCACTTGGCCTACACTGATAAAGCCAGTGAACACTTAGTCAGTGTAACCACTGAGCAGATGAATATAGCAATCCAAACCATTTAACAGAATGAATGGTTGGAAATTGCCTGACAGGGGAACTGATGAAGACATATCTGCCCTCCCTCCCTCTCTCCCTCCGCAGCGATGCAGTTGTTCACTTTACATCTAATCTAGGTACATAAATAATGCATCCCAATGGCACCCTATTCCCTACATAGCACACTACTTTTGACCAAAGCTCTATGAGACCTGCACTATATAGGTAAAAAAAAACACTTTGCATGTTTCCAAAAAAGGCACGCTGTTCCCTATTTGGGTGCCATTAGGCTCTGCTGCTCTGGTCAAAAGTAGTGCACTATATAGGGAATAGGTTGCCGTTGGGCTCTGGTGCTCTGGTCAAAAGTAGTGCACTATATAGGGAATAGGTTGCCGTTGGGCTCTGGTGCTCTGGTCAAAAGTAGTGCACTACATAGGGAATAGGTTGCCATTGGGCTCTGGTGCTCTGGTCAAAAGTAGTGCACTACATAGGGAATAGGTTGCCGTTGGGCTCTGCTGCTCTGGTCAAAAGTAGTGCATTATATAAGGAATATGGTGCCATTGGGGAAGCAAAGTGTTTCAATTAAAATCCCCCGTAATCCATCATTCTCTTTTGACCTTTTAATTAAGTTTACAGGAATTAATTGAGAAATAGAGCAGACGCCTGATGCCCAACACGCACGACACACAAAAACACAAACACAGACTAACACACACACACACACACACATACACACACACACACACACACGACAAGGTCACCGCATTAAAACAATGGAAGGTGTTTCTAACTGCAGAGAACCTCTAACTAATTGACAGATTACAGACATTCACACACTCTACATCTAAAGGATATATTTTGCTCAAGACTAAGGACCTGTGAACCTCTATCTGCAAGCTCTGAAGTCACATGGCATGACAAACTTCTCATGAGCTCCCACTTCCCACAAGGTATGACTCCAAACACCCAGAAAAGGCTACTCTACTCGATGCTATCCTCACAAATAACCCTGATAGGTATCAGTCTGGTGTTTTCTGTAATGACCTTAGTGATCACTGTTTTACAGCCTGTGTTCGTAATGGCTGCTCAGTGAAACGACCTGTCCTGATTTGTCATAGACGCTTGCTAAATAACTTTAATGATTAAGCCTTCCTTCATGACCTGGCCTCTGTAAAATGGTATAGAATCAGCTTGATCCCCTCTGTCGAAGACACTTGGACCTTCTTTTTTGGTATTTTCAGTATTGTTGTTAACAAACATGTCCCCATAAAGAAAATGAGAATTAAAAACAGGTTCAGCCCCTGGATCGACCGTGATCTTGCAGAGTTACTCCACCTCAAGAATTGCATTTGGCAAAAGGCTTGGCACACGTATATTCAAGCTGACTGGCTATCGTTCAGGCAAATGAGAAATAAGTGCACTCAGGCTAACCCGGAAGGCCAAAGTTAGTTTATGGAGCTGATATCTCTCTGTGCGTCTAACCCCAAGAAGTTCTGGAAAACGGTTAAAGACCTTGAGAATAAACCCTCCTCCTCACAGCTGCCCATGTCCGTTAATGTTGATGATGTGGTTTTTACTGACAAGAAGCACATGGCTGAGCTATTTAATCACCACTTCATTAAGTCAGGATACCTATTTGACTCAGACTCTCCCTCTTTTTCCCCTGCCCCGCTACAAAGTGTCCCCCTGCAGGCAATCACTGAGTCTGAGGTGCTAAAGGAGCTTCTTAAACTTGACAACCAAAAAAGCCTATCTCCAACCTTTTTAACCTGTCTCTCCTCTCTGGGGAGGTTCCCATTGCTTGGAAGGCATCCACAGTTCGTTCTTTATTTAAAGGGGAGATCAAGCTGATCCTAACTGTTATAGGCCTATTTCTATTTTGCCCTGTTCATCAAAAATGTTGGAAAAACTTGTCAATAAACACCTGACTGGCTTTCTTGATGTCTATAGTATTCTCTCGGGTATGCAGTCTGGTTTCCGCTCAGGTTATGGATGTGTCACTGCAACCTTAAAGGTCCTCAATGACGTCACCATTGCCCTTGAAAATCTACTGTCCCAGCCACTGCCTGTCACCAAGGGAGTACACCAAGGCTCAATCCTAGGCCTCACGCTCTTCTCAATTTACATCAACAACATAGCTCAGGCAGTAGGAAGCTCTCTCATCCATTTATATGCAGATGATACAGTCTTATACTCAGCTGGCCCCTCCCTGGATTTTGTGTTAAATGCTCTACAACAAAGCTTTCTTAGTGTCCAACAAGCTTTCTCTGCCCTTAACCTTGTTCTGAACACCTCCAAAACAAAGGTCATGTGGTTTGGTAAGAAGAATGCCCCTCTCCCCACAGGTGTGATTACTACCTCTGAGGGTTTAGAGCTTGAGGTAGTCACCTCATACAAGTACTTGGGAGTATGGCTAGACGGTACACTGTCCTTCTTTCAGCACATATCAAAGCTGCAGGCTAAAGTTACATCTAGACTTGGTTTCCTCTATCGAAATCGCTCCTCTTTCACCCAGCTGCCAAACTAACCCTGATTCAGATGACCATCCTATCCATGCTAGATTACGAAGACATAATTTATAGATCGGCAGGTAAGGGTGTTCTCGAGCGGCTAGACGTTCTTTACCATTCGGCCATCAGATTTGCCACCAATGCTCCTTATAGGACACATCACTGCACTCTATACTCCTCTGTAAACTGGTCATCTCTGTCGCAAGACCCACTGGTTGATGCTTATTTATAAAACCCTCTTAGGCCTCACTCCCCCCTATCTGAGATATCTACTGCAGCCCTCATCCTCCACATACAACACCCGTTCTGCCAGTCACATTCTGTTAAAGATCCCCAAAGCACACACATCCCTGGGCCGCTCCTCTTTACAGTTTGCTGCAGCTGGTGACTGGAACGAGCTTCAACAAACACTCAAACTGGACAGTTTTATCTCAATCTCTTCATTCCAAGACTCAATCATGGACACTCTTACAGACAGTTATGGCTGTTTTGTGTGATGTATTGTAGTCTCTACCTTCTTAACCTTTGTGCTGTTGACTGTGCCAAATAATGTTTGTACCATGATTTGTGCTGCTACCATGTTGTGTTGCTACCATGCTGTGTTGTCATGTGTTACTGCCTTGCTATGTTGTTGTCTTAGGTCTCTCTATATCTAGTGTTGTGTTGTCTCTCTTGTGTGTTTTGTCCTATATTTATATTGGATTTATTTATTTATTTTATTCCCAGGCCCCCGTCCCCGCAGGAGGCTTTTTGCCTTTTGGTAGGCCATCATTGTAAATAAGAATTTGTTCTTAAAACTGACTTGCCTAGTTAAATAAAGGTCATCCTCCTCCTCTTCAGTCTTCTGCAATCTTTTAATCTCTGCTCTCTCATAGAACTTTTGATTGTATGTTTTGTGTCTATGGAACTACAGAATCTGATTTACTCTGTCTGTCTTTGTCTCTCTCTGTCTCTCTCTCCCTCTCTCTGTCTCTCTCTCTCTCTCTCTCTCTCTCTCTCTCTCTCTCTCTCTCTCGCTGTCTCTCTCTCTCTCTTTCTATCTCTCTCTATCAATTTCTTAATGTTTTATTTAAAGGGGCTTTAGTGGCATGGGAAACATATGTTAACATTGCCAAAGCAAGTGAAATAGATAATAAACAAAAGTGAAATAAACAATACAAAATAACAGTAAACATTACACTCACAACATGTCCAAAATAATAAAGACATTTCAGATGTCATATTATGGCTATATTGCCTACCGCTGTGGGATAATTAAAACATTAAATTAAAAAAATACCTTCATATCTGATACTAATATGGTCATACATTTGGCAGGAGGTTAGGAAGTGAAACTAATTTTCCAACTCATTTTGTGGGCAGTGTGCACATATCCTGTCTTCTCTTGAGAGCCAGGTCTGCGTATGGCGGCCTTTCTCAATAGCAAGGCTTTGCTCACTGAGTCTGTTCATTGTCAAAGCTTTCCTTAAGTTTGGGTCAGTCACAGTGGTCAGGTATTCTGCACCTGTGTGCTCGCTGTTTAGGGCCAAATAGCATTCTAGTTTTCTCAGTTTTCTTGTTAAATGTGTCAAGTAATTATCTTTTGTTTTTTGGTTAGGTCTAATTGTGTTGCTGTCCTGGGGCTCTGTGGGGTCTGTTTGTGTTTGTGAACAGAGCCCCAGGACCAGCTTGCTTAGGGGACTCTTCTCCAGGATCATCTCTCTGTAGGTGATGACTTTGTTACGGAAGGTTTGGGAATAGTTTCCTTTTAGTTGGCTGTGGAATTTAACGGCTCTTTTCTGGATTTTGATAAGTAGCGAGTATCGGCCTAATTCTGCTCTGCATGCATTATTTGGGGTTCTACGTTGTACACGGAGGATATTTTTAAAGAATTCTGCATGCAGAGTCTCAATTTGGTGTTTGTCCAATTTTGTGAATTCCTGGTTGGTGAGCAGACCTTAATTTGGTAGAATTTGATGTTCCATTTATGCCAAAGAAGGTGAATTCTCTGACCTCACAACCATGAAGGACAATGGGTTCTATAACTGATTCAATGATTTTTAGCCAGATCCTAAATGGTATGTCGAATTTTATGTTCCTTTTGATGGCATAGAAGGCCCTTCTTGCCTTGTCTCTCAGACCGTTCACAGCTTTGTGGAAGTTACCTGTGGCGCTGATGTTAAGGCCGAGATATGTATTGTTGTTTGTGTGCTCTAGGGCAACAGTGACTAGATGGATTTGTATTTGTGGTCCTGGCAACTGGACCTTTTTGTCTTTATGAGATTCACTGTCAGTGCCCAGGTCTGACAGAATCTGCGCAGAAGATCTAGGTGCTGCTGTAGGCCCTCCTTTGTTGGGGACAGAAGCACCAGATCATCAGCAAACAGTAGACATTTGACTTCCGAATCTACAGTGCCTTGCAAAGGTATTCATCCCCCTTGGCGTTTTTCCTATTTTGTTGCTTTATAACCTGTAATTTAAATTGTTTTTGATTTTGAAATAAAAAAAATTACTTGTTTCAAAATAATTCTAAAAAATAAAAACGGAAAAGTGGTGCGTGCTATGAAGCCCCTAAATAAGATACAGTGAGGGAAAAAAGTATTTGATCCCCTGCTGAATTTGTATGTTTGCCCACTGACAAAGAAATGATCAGTCTATAATTTTAATGGTAGGTTTATTTGAACATTGAGAGACAGAATAACAACAAAAAAATCAGAGCATAGTCACCAAGAAAACAATTGGTAACACACTACGCCGTGAAGGACTGAAATCCTGCAGTGCCCGCAAGGTCCCCCTGATCAAGAAAGCACATATACATTCCTGTCTGAAGTTTTCCAATGAAAATCTGAATGATTCAGAGGACAACTGGGTGAAAGTGTTCAGATGAGACCAAAATGGAGCTCTTTGGCATCAACTCAACTCGCCGTGTTTGGAGGAGGAGGAATGCTGCCTATGACCCCAGAAGATCTGCAAAGAGGAGTGGGACAAAATCCCTCCTGAGATGTGTGCAATCCTGGTGGCTAACTACAAGAAACGTCTGACCTCTGTGATTGCCAACAAGGGTTTTGCCACCAAGTACTAAGTCATGTTTTGCAGAGGGGTCAAATACTTATTTCCCTCATTAAAATGCAAATCAATTTATAACATTTTTCACCTGTGTTTTTCTGGATTTTTTTGTTGTTATTCTGTCTCTCACTGTTCAAATAAATCTACCATTAAAATTATAGACTGATCATGTACAAATGGGCAAATGTACAAAATCAGCAGGGGATCAAATACTTTTTCCCTCACTGTATAGTGCAACCAATTACCTTCAGAAGTCACAATAATTAGTTAAATAAAGTCCACCTGTGTGCAATCTAAGTGTCACATGATCTCATTAGAAATTTAACTGTTCTGAAAGGCCCCAGAGTCTGCAACACCACTAAGCAAGGGGCACCACCAAGCAAACGGTACCATGAAGACCAAGGAGCTCTCCAAACAGGTCAGGGACACATTTTTGGAGAAGTACAGATCAGGACTGGGTTATAAAAAAATATCTTAAACTTTGAACATCCCACGGAGCACCATTAAATCCGTTATTAAAAAATGGAAAGAATTTGGCACCACAACAAAACTGCCAAGAGAAGGCTACCCTCCAGAACTCACAGACCAGGCAAGGAGGGCATTAATCAGAGAGGCAACAAAAAGACGAAAGATAACCCTGAAGGAGCTGCAAAGCTCCAAAACGGAGATTGGAGTATCTGTCGATAGGAGCACTTTATGCCGTACACTCCACAGACCTGGGCTTTACAGAAGAGTGGCCAGAAAACAAGCCATTGCTTAAAGAAAAGAAAAAGGCATGTGGGAGACTCTCCAAACATATGGAAGAAGGTACTCTGGTCAGATGAGACTAAAATTTTGCTTTTGGGACATCAAGGAAAACGCTATGTCTGGCGCAATCACAACACCTCTCATCACCCCGAGAACACCATCCAGTGAATCATGGTGGTGGCAGAATCATGCTGTGGGGATGTTTTTCATAGGCAGGGACTGGGAAACTGGTCAGAATTGAAGGAATGATGGATGGCAGGGAAATTCTTGAAGGAAACCTGTTTCAGTCTTCCAGAGATTTGAGACTGGGACAGAGGTTCACCTTCCAGCAAGACAATGACCCTAAGCATACGTTTGAAGCAACACTCAAGTGGTTTAAAGGGACACATTTAAATGTCTTGGAATGGCCTAGTCAAAGCCCAGACCTCAATTCAATTGAGAATCTGTGGTATGACTTAAATATTGCTGTACACCAGTGGAACCCATCCAACTTGAAGGAGCTGGAGCAGTTTTGCCTTGAAGAATGGGCAAAAATCCCAGTGGCTAGATTTGCCAAGTTTATAGAGACATACCCCAAGAGACTTGCAGCTGTAATTGCTGCAAAAGGTGGCTCTACAAAGTATTGACTTTGGGGGGGTGAATAGTTATGCACGCTCAAGTTTTCAGTTTTTTCTGTCTTATTCCTTGTTTGTTTCACAATAAAAAATATTTTGCATCTTCAAAGTGGTAGGCATGTTGTGTAACTCAAATTATACAAACCCCCCCCCCCCCCCCCAAAAGAAAATATTTTTAGGTTCTAAGGCAACAAAAAAGGAAAAATGCCAAGGGGGTGAATACTTTGGCGAGCCACTGTAAAGGGCAGGTAATCAAGGAGGTAATGCAGTCCAGGTGAGTGTCATATTGCACTGATGCGCGTAACGATAGTGACAGGTGTGCGCCATAAGGAGCAGCCTGGTGACCTAGAGGCTGGAGAGGGAGCACATGTGACAGAGAGTCCAGTGGGTTCTGTTAGTCTTTAATAGTTGATTCTGAGATTTGTATTTGCTCATTTTGAATGTTTTTGTTGTTTGTTCTGTGTTGTAGACCCAAAGATTGGAGAAGTGGTTTATCCATGCATCTCAGTTTTGGATAGATAACTCTTTGTGTTGTTTGTTTAGTGTTTTCCAATTTTCCCAGAAGTGGTTAGAGTCTATGGATTCTTCAATTACATTGAGCTGATTTCTGACGTGCTGTTCCTTCTTTTTCCATAGCGTATTTCTGTATTGTTTTAGTGATTCACCATAGGTTAAGTCGTAGGCTCAGGTTTTCTGGGTCTCTGTGGTTTTGGTTGGATAGTTTTCTCTATCTTCCTTATGTTGTTGCATTTTTCATCAAACCATTTGTCATTGTTGTTAATTTTCTTCGGTTTTCTGTTTGAAATGTTTAGATTAGATAAGGAAGCAGAAAAGTCAGATATACTATTTAGGTTTTCTACTGCCAAGTTCACACCTTCACTATTACAGTGGAACGTTTTGTCCAGGAAGTTGTCTAAAAGGGATAGAATCTTTTGTTGCCTAATTGTTTTTTGGTAGGTTTCCACACTACTGTCCTTCCGTCTATAGCATTTCTTAATATTTCTCAGTTCCTTTGGTTTGATGCCTCATGATTGAGTATTGCTCTGTTCAAGAAGACTGTGATTTTGCTGTGATCTGATAGGGGTGTCAGTGGGCTGACTGTGAACGCTCTGAGAGACTCTGGGTTGAGGTCAGTGATAAAGTAGTCTACAGTACTACTGCCAAGAGATGAGCTATAGGTGTACCTACCATAGAGTCCACTCAAAGCCTACCATTGACTATGTGCATACCCAGCGTGCGATAGAGCTGCAGGAGTTGAGACCCGTTTTTGTTGGTTATGTTGTTGTAGTTGTGCCTAGGGGAGCATGTGGGGGAGGGAATTCTGTCACCTCCAGGCAGGTGTTTGTCCCCGTGTGCTGAGGGGGTCAGGTTCTTGTCCAGTTCTGGCATTTAGGTCGCCACAGACTTGTACATGTCCCTGGAAATAATTGATTTCCCCCTCCAGGATGGAGAAGCTGTTTTGGGCTCCCAATAGGGCTCCCGAGTGGCATAACGGTTTAAGGCACTGCGTCTCAGTGCAAGAGTACCTGGTTTGAATCCAGGCTGTTTCACATCTGGCTGTGACTGGGAGTCCCGTAGAGCGGCGCACAATTGGCCCAGTGTCGTCCTGGTTTGGCCGGAGTAGCCATCATTGTAAATAAGAATTTGTTCTTAACTGACTTGCTTAGTTAAAAAAAAATATTAAAGCATGGGGATTCTAGTGGGGGGATATAGGTAGCACACAGGATAACATTTTTCTCTGTTGAGATCATTTCCTTTTAAATTTCTAACCAAGTGTAAAATGTTCCTGTTTTGATACATTTTGATAGAGTGCGTTAGGTCTGCTCCATACCAAATTAGCATACCCCCTGAGTCCCTTCCCTGTTCTACACCTGGTAGTTTGGTGGATGGGACTACCAGCTCTCTGTCACCTAGAGGGCAACCTCTCTCTCTTTTCTCTCTTTCGCTCTCTGTCTGTCTGTCTCTCTCTCTCTTCAATTCAAAGGGCTTTATTGGCATGGGGAACATATGTTTATAATATATATATATATATATANCTCCAAAGATTTTCTATGGGGTTGAGATCTGGAGACTGGCTAGGCCACTCCAGGACCTTGAAATGCTTCTTACGAAGCCACTCCTTCGTTGCCCGGGCGGTGTGTTTGGGATCATTGTCATGCTGAAAGACCCAGCCACGTTTCATCTTCAATGCCCTTGCTGATGGAAGGAGGTTTTCACTCAAAATCTCACGATACATGGCCCCATTCATTCTTTCCTTTACACGGATCAGTCGTCCTGGTCCCTTTGCAGAAAAACAGCCCCAAAGCATGATGTTTCCACCCCCATGCTTCACAGTAGGTATGGTGTTCTTTGGATGCAACTCAGCATTCTTTGTCCTCCAAACATGACGAGTTGAGTTTTTACCAAAAAGTTCTATTTTGGTTTCATCTGACCATATGACATTCTCCCAATCCTCATCTGGATCATCCAAATGCTCTCTAGCAAACTTCAGACGGGCCTGAACATGTACTGGCTTAAGCAGGGGGACACGTCTGGCACTGCAGGATTTGAGTCCCTGGCGGCGTAGTGTGTTACTGATGGTAGGCTTTGTTACTTTGGTCCCAGCTCTCTGCAGGTCATTCACTAGGTCCCCCCGTGTGGTTCTGGGATTTTTGCTCACCGTTCTTGTGATCATTTTGACCCCACGGGGTGAGATCTTGCGTGGAGCCCCAGATCGAGGAAGATTATCAGTGGTCTTGTATGTCTTCCATTTCCTAATAATTGCTCCCACAGTTGATTTCTTCAAACCAAGCTGCTTACCTATTGCAGATTCAGTCTTCCCAACCTGGTGCAGGTCTACAATTTTGTTTCTGGTGTCCTTTGACAGCTCTTTGGTCTTGGCCATAGTGGAGTTTGGAGTGTGACTGTTTGAGGTTGTGGACAGGTGTCTTTTATACTGATAACAAGTTCAAACAGGTGCCATTAATACAGGTAACGAGTGGAGGACAGAGGAGCCTCTTAAAGAAGAAGTTACAGGTCTGTGAGAGCCAGAAATCTTGCTTGTTTGTATGTGACCAAATACTTATTTTCCACCATAATTTGCAAATAAATTCATTAAAAATCCTACAATGGGATTTTCTGGATTTCTTTCCCTCATTTTGTCTGTCATAGTTGAAGTGTACCTATGATGAAAATTACAGGCCTCTCTCATCTTTTTAAGTGAGAGAACTTGCACAATTGGTGGCTGACTAAATACTTTTTTGCCCCACTGTATACTAAGAGTGAGAGCGCTATCTGTACGTTAGCTTAATGCTAACCCTATACACAGGTATACTAAGAGTCAGAGCGCTATCTGTACGTTAGCTTAATGCTAACCCTATACACAGGTATACTAAGAGTCAGAGCGCTATCTGTACGTTAGCTTAATGCTAACCCTATACACAGGTATACTAAGAGTCAGAGCGCAATCTGTACGTTAGCTTAATGCTAACCCTATACACAGGTATACTAAGAGTCAGAGCGCTATCTGTACGTTAGCTTAATGCTAACCCTATACACAGGTATACTAAGAGTCAGAGCGCTATCTGTACATTAGCTTAATGCTAACCCTATATACAGGTATACTAAGAGTCAGAGCGCTATCTGTACGTTAGCTTAATGCTAACCCTATATACAGGTATACTAAGAGTCAGAGGGCTATCTGTATGTTAGCTTAATGCTAACCCTATACACAGGTATACTAAGAGTCAGAGCGCTATCTGTACGTTAGCTTAATGCTAATCCTATATACAGGTATACTAAGAGTCAGAGCGCTATCTGTACGTTAGTTTAATATTAGCTTAATGCTAACCCTATATACAGGTATACTAAGTTTCAGAGAGCTAACTGTACGTTAGCTTAATGTTAGCTTAATGCTAACCCTATATACAGGTATACTAAGAGTCAGTGGGCTATCTGTATGTTAGTTTAATGTTAGCTTAATGCTAACCCTATATACATGGTATACTAAGAGTCAGAGGGCTAACTGTACGTTAGTTTAATGTTAGCTTAATGCTAACCCTGTATACACGTATACTAAGAGTCAGAGGGCTAACTGTACGTTAGCTTAATGCTAACCCTATATACAGGTATACTAAGAGTCAGAGGGCTAACTGTATGTTAGCTTAATGCTAACCCTATATACAGGTATACTAAGAGTCAGAGGGCTAACTGTACGTTAGTATAATGTTAGCTTAATGCTAACCCTATTTGCAAGTATACTAAGACTCAGAGGGCTATCTGTACGTTAGTTTAATGTTAGCTTAATGCTAACCCTATATACAGGTATACTAAGAGTCAGAGNTAACACCATATCTACAGAGAGAGGCAGAGGGCTTCTGTATGTCAGCTTCATGCTAACACCATATCTACAGAGAGAGGCAGAGGGCTTCTGTATGTCAGCTTCATGCTAACACCATATCTACAGAGAGAGGCAGAGGGCTTCTGTATGTCAGCTTCATGCTAACACCATATCTACAGAGAGAGGCAGAGGGCTTCTGTATGTCAGCTTCATGCTAACACCATATCTACAGAGAGAGGCAGAGGGCTTCTGTATGTCAGCTTCATACTAACACCTCATTAGTGTGATTACTGTCACTTTGTTCATGCTGCTGATGATAATCCAGCAGTTTGGTGTGTGTGTGTGTGTGTGTGACGTGACACTTTAAAGAAATCACTAGGAATTAGTCCTGAGAAGGTTAATTTGGCTGGCTCTCTCTGAAATAACGGGTAAATATGAAGGTGACTGCGACATGATGTGTAGGGTCCTATTAGTGTGTTAAATGTTAATGTTAATTTTGTGTCAGACGTTGAATTAAAAAAGTGGGAGGGGAAGGGAGTAAGAGGAGGAAAGTAGAGAAAGAGGAGGAGAAGGAGAGGGAAGAGGAGAGGAAGGAGAGGAAGAGGAAGAGGGGAAGGAGTGGAAAGTGAGGAAGGAGAGGGAAGAGGAGAGGAAGAAGGAGGGGAGGGAGCGGGAAGAGTGAAGGAGAGGGAAGAGGAGAGGAAGAAATACAGGATGAAATATCAACTATTTTGTCTCCAATGTCACTCTTCAAAATGTTCCTGTCTGTGTGATGGAAATGATTGTTTTGTCTGCTACATTTCTGTCAGACAGATCCTGTCCTCCCTCTGTTCTCCCTTTCTCCCTCTCTGTCTGCCCTCTGTCTTACCTTACCATCCCCTAACCCACTATGTAACGGAAAACTATAAATTATTTGGTAATTTGAGGTATTATCAACAGTAAAATACTCTGAAATAATTTAATCCAGCATACTGTAAATTATATTGTGGTTGGGCAAATAATTTCTGTATTTCGAATGGTACTGTAATTCCACCCCACAGAATACAGTACCTTACCGTATCTTTGGAGTGCAAAAACCTTTTGACCACTAGTAGTTGCATGGTATTGTTTTTTTCTGTCTCATTAACACATTTCGGGGAGTGACTTGTAAGACAATATATTTCAGGAATCATCAACTAGATTCAGCCAAGGGACGATTTGTTCTTAAGCGGATAGTATGGGGACTGCAAATTGTATCTAGACTGCAAATTGACCACAAGAAGCCCAAACTGATACGTTTGACTAAAACAATCATTTCAAACCTTGTTTACAAATGTATCCGATCCATGTGTCTCTCTATGATGCGTGGGAATACTCTGGAACAGATTTTCCTCCATTAAAAATCAGTGGAGGCTGCTGAGGAGAGGACAGCTCATAATAACGGCTGAAATGGAGTCAATGGAATTGGTATCAACCATATGGAAACCGTTTTCTGTTTGATACCATTCCATTGACTCCATTCCAGACATTATTATGAGCCATCCTCCCCTCAGCAGCCTCCACTGAACTATATATATATATATATGTATCTTTGGCTCAGAAAACATGGAGGGACAAATACATTCACCCGTTTGCCAAATTCAGCAAATGGGCCACCAGTTGGGGAACCCTGCTATATTGGTTGCACCCGTGAGTGAGAATGCTGTAAATTCCTATGTGGTTATAGTGCCCTATCAGTTTGTGTAGGGGACAGATTAGAGTGGCAGCAAGTGTTAAACCGGTAAAGGTCATTTTGTCATGTCCTTTTGGCGTGTTTGGCCCTGTAGTTGCTACAAGTTTTGAAGTCTTTGTTAAGGATTCTAGAAGTGCAGGTGATTTAAAACACCAAATATTCATTAACATGCTGTAATGTGTAAACATTTTACCTACTGTACATACACATGCCTTATAGTTATCTAGGTCAGATAGGGAAGAGTTGTGAGGTGTTTTCTTATTAGTTTTTACGTATATAAGTTGGATCATCTGCTGCACCCGTGCCTCTGTCTTCCCCGGCTGAGCCTTCCTCTCGCTACGCTCTATCATCTGACCTGACTAAACCCCGGCTGAGCCTTCCTCTCGCCACGCTCTATCATCTGACCTGACTAAACCCCGGCTGAGCCTTCCTCTCGCCACGCTCTATCATCTGACCTGACTAAACCCCGGCTGAGCCTTCCTCTCGCCACGCTCTATCATCTGACCTGACTAAACCCCGGCTGAACCTTCCTCTCGCCACGCTCTATCATCTGAACTGACTAAACCCTTTTATTATGTTTATTTTGTACCTTTTTTTTTACCTTTTATTTAACAAGTCAGTTAAGAACAAATTCTTATTTTCAATGACAACCTAGGAACAGTGGGTTAACTGCCTTGTTCAGGGGCAGAACGACAGATTTGTACCTTGTCAGCTTGGGGATTTGATAGTCCAACGCTCTAACCACTACGCTACCTGCCGTGGGTCAATGTGACCCATTTCCAATTTTGAGTTGTCTAAAATACTAGTTAACCTCTCTTTTTCTCCATGAAATTAAATTACTTTCCCTCATTTAGGGTCATGAACCTAACTTGAATATGTGGACACTGATGTGTTGTGGAATGTCTGTGTAGATTTTGTATACAAACATGGTATGTTGTGGGTCATTTTGACTCATGTGTACAGATATTTGCACAGGTCCAAAATATACAAGTGGGTTTGATGTATTTTGTTTTGACAAGGTTCTGGTTGCACTTTTATAATTATGTTTTGGGTGAAAAGGAGCATTCCCAAGCTTCTCTTTCTCAGTGCGAGAGCAGCCGATCTCGGACAGACACTCAAAACATTTGCTACAAACAGAAAACGCTTGTTTTGTGAGAAAGGAAACAAGTTTAACAAATAGTTCTTAAATATAGAGTTTTTGAAATCAAATGTTCTTTTATTTCTTCTTTCTGAAAGGTCTGACAAGACAAATTCAATTTGGGCTGTTTTTACTTGATTCTTTGACTGTCTTGAATGTGTTTAAACTGCACATACCAGAATGAATGTCATTTTTAGTGGACTAAGCAGCCATCTCAGATATGAAAATATTGACAAACAGTTGTGGGGTTCTATTTTGCGCTGGCGCTAAGGAGGCGCAAATGTGAAATGCACATTACTTTGCAATTTCATTGTGCAAAAAACTGTCACACTGGCATTTTCCAGTCCTAACGCCAGGTTCGTCAAATTAACCTGTCTAACATCAGCTTGGTTGCGCTGAGGGGGAGGGATGGCAATATTTGAGGTGTGTCTTTTAAATTAAGTGCAAAAGTGACAATTGCATGCAGTGCTAATGGGAAGTTTTTAAGACTCACAAAAAGCAGGTCTGCCATCCAGAACCTGTTTTGTGTTAACATTCCACTTCATGTACTCATGTGTTATTGCCAAACAATAAAAAAACGACTTGTTTGTTAGCATCAACAGACTGGATTTCTACCAGGCTAGACCAGACAGTGTGTTCTATAAAATCTGTCCACGGACCAGGTTTAACAATCGCACTAGTGGTTTAAACAAACAAACACACTTTTTGTTAATTGATCTGGTTTAATGCATTTATATTTCAGACATATAAAACATTATATTTCCCAATTTGAAGTCTAGCTAATTTATATATTTTAAGCTCACTGGACATTTTCTACAGTGTACTATATAGATCGAGAACAGAGAAAAAAAACTCACGGTGACTTGAATTTGTTAGTGTTGATGGTTCTACCGGTCTGTAGATTAACAAGAGACCCAAAGGAATAGGAGACTCTGTGTAGTTGTGTGTGGAGAGATTCTGTAGAGCTGGAAAGAGTTTGTTTCCTTGTTCAACTTGCCTTTTCCTTAACCAAAGTGATGCTATCCCCCTCTCTGTCCCTGACAAATACTACTGTGTTTTAAGTTCATATTTTTTTCAACCAAATCAGTTTTTTTTGTAAATGGTATAGAAGAGTCCAGACACTTTTTTTTGGGGGGGGGGGGCAATTTCACCAGCGATAGACTTTCTCATGGTCGTTCTGCAGCGCCAGTGAACAAAAGCTCCAAAAACACCCAAATACGTCCGTTCAGAAAAGGAGCCCAACCTGTTTTGAGCCCCACATTTTTTGCACAAAAAAATATTATGAAAGTATATACAAAATCATTGAGTTAATACAAACATGGTCTCTTTTTTGCTTTCTTGAGTAAGCCAGCTCCAAAATGCAGGTGTTTCAGCCTAGCTCAGAGCTTTCTGCGGTGGTGGTGCAGCCTGAGGAAAATAAGGAGCGTAGGGGTCGGTAATGTTCTCTAGTTGCACAGTGATTGACTCAGTGTCCTGTCACTCATGGGGACACCACGTCACTTTCAAATCTAAGGGTAGAGCTTGCAAATTCAAGACCCTTGGGTGCTGCCATAGAGTTACATTAGAAGTGCCCATCCAAGAAGGCTCAAGGTCATTGGCCACCGATAAAATAACGTCAAATATATATCTACAGTAGCTTTGATTGGACTGATCATGTCAACATGATGTGTAAACAGTAAAAATAAAGAAAAACCCTGGAATGAGTAGATGTGTCCAAACATTTGACTGGTACTGTTTGTTGCATTCCAGATCACTACCTCAGGATTCTGGTTGCGAGAATGCCATGGGTGTGCAAAGCTGTCATCAAGACAAATATATTTTGATTTGTTTATCTTAAGGATCCGCCCCCCTTTAAAAAAGAAATTTGCTTAAAATTACATACCCAAATCTAACTGCCTGTAGCTCAGGCCCTGAAGCAAGGATATGCATATTCTTGGTACCTTTTGAAAGGAAACACTTTGAAGTTTGTGGAAATGTGAAAGGAATGTATGAGAATATAACACAATAGATCTGGTAAAAGATAATACAAAGAAAACACCAACTGTTCTTTTGTATTCTTTTTTGTACCATCATCTTTGAAATGCAAGAGAAAGGCCACAATGTATTATTCCAGCCCAGATAAAATGTAGATTTTGGCCAATAGATGGCAGCAGTGTATGTGTAAAGTTTTAGACTGATCCAATGAACCATTGCATTTCTGTTCAAAGTTTTGTATCAAGACTGCCCAAATGTGCCTAATTTGTTTATGAATAACCTGTCATGTTCAAAACTGTGCACTCTCCTCAAACAATAGCATGGTATTCTTTCACTGTAATAGCTACTGTAAATTGGACAGTGCAGTTAGATTAACAATAATTAAATCTTTCTGCCAATATCAGATATGTCTATGTCCTGGGAAATGTTCTTGTTACTTACAACCTCATGCTAATTGCCTTAACCTACGTTAACTCAACTGTCCCGTGGACGGGACACAGATCCCGAAGAAGTGTTAAAAAGTAATTTTGGACTGTTCAATGTAGATTGGTTCACAACATTTTTTATTTGAAATCTTATTTGAGTCAGAAAAGGATGTTCATATGATAGGTAAGATATACTAAACCTTGCAGAGAACCTATCCAACTGACAACCTCTTAGAAAACTATTGGAACCAAGACTTAAAAATAACTGATATTGACACATGATGGAGGGAATGTTGGAACTTAACTGACAAAATTATACTTAATGAAAATGTATGATTAATCAGGTATTTACTAATGTATATATCATTTATTATACAAGAGACAAAATTCACAAATTCTGCAGCACAACAGCAGAGTCATGTCTTAAATGTAAAACTAATATTGATTAAATAATCCATGCTTTCTGGGAATGCTATGAAGTCCGGAAGTTGTGGGCGGAGGTAGAAAGTTGGCTGTCAGAAGTATAACAATGTAAACCTACTTTTAATCCATCTGTCTGCATATTTCAAGACATGCTATATGGGGGTGTAGTGAGAGACCCAACGGGCTGGACGATTCTCTTCTCATCACTCATCTTGAAAAAACCTATACTAAAAACGTGAAAATCATTCAATCCACCATCATTAGGACAATGAAAAAAATCTAAATATTTATTATTTAAATATTAAAATAGCATCCGAGGAAAATCTAATTGGTACATCTTTTTTTAGGCCAAGCGGCAAACAATAATGCAGGCATTAGGAACGGGGGTGTGAGCATGCGGGTCACCCGTGGTACAAGTCAGTATTCAACGACCATCCATACCTGAAGACGTTGGGAGAACACATGGAAACTGGCCACTAGGGGCAACATTGAGCTCTGTTACCTTCAAGTAGGTTTCAGTTTTGCTTCCAGAGATAAGAAAATATTTAACATGCCATTGGAATAATAAATAATAATAACTGTATTTTAATAAAGGAAGGATTTATTATTGTAGCAAGGTTAAGATAAACAGGACCCAGTTGTACTGTTTTGTACAGCAAGGTCAAAATGTAATGTAAATTCAACCCAGGTACCGCCTACTGAAACCACCCCAGCCAACCTCAGTCCAGCCCTGTCCAGCTGAGACCTAGTCAGTATAACGCATGCTACAGTGGATTATAGATTAAACCCTGTCTGATAGGGTAGGATCTTGTATCCTGTATGCAGACTGATCAGCACAAATAATCAATCTGTAGAGGAAGGAGCGAGATAAAGACAGAGACAGAAAGAAAGAAAGGAAGTGAGAGAAGAGATACAGAGAGAGACTCACTCCCGAGAACCCACGCCAAGAGGACCTACACCCAGACCACAACATCA
>QNTS01002091.1:172875-221285 GCA_003317085.1 Hucho hucho | reverse complement strand
CTCTCTCTGCCCCTCCCTCCCTCTCTCTCCCTCTCTCTGCCCCTCCCTCCCCTCCCCTACATACTTACAGTGCATTCGGAAAGAATTCAGCTTTATTCTAAAATGTATTAAATCGTTTTTTCCCATCATCAATCTACACATAATCACCCATAATGACAAAGCAAAAACAGGTTTTTAGAATTAGTTGCAAATTCATAAAAAAGAAAGAACCAAAATATTATATTTCCATAAGTATTCAGACCCTTTACTCAGTACTTTGTTGAAGCACCTTTGGCAACGATTACAGCCTCGAGTCTTCTTGGGTATGACGCTACAAGCTTGACACACCTACCTGTATTTGGGCAGTTTCCCCCATTCTTCTCTGCAGATCCTCTCAAGCTCTGTCAGGTTGGATTGGGAGCTTCGCTGCACAGCTATTTTCATGTCTCCAGAGATGTTAGATTGGGTTCAAGTCTGGGCTCTGGCTGGGCCACTCAAAAGACATTCAGAGACTTGAGCCTAAGCCACTCGTTGTCTTGGCTGTGTGCTTAGGGTTGTTGTCCAGTTGGAAGGTGAACCTTCGCCCCAGTCTGAGGTCCTGAGTGCTCTGGAGCAGGTTTTCATCAAGGATCTCTCTGTACTTTGCTCCGTTCATCTTTCCCTCAATCCTGACTAGTCTCCCAGTCCCTGCCGCTGAAAAACATTCCCCCCAAAAAATGGAAAATGGGAAGGGGTCTGAATACTATTCCTAACACGCAATGACTGCATCAAGCATGTAACTCTACAAACTTGTTGGATGCATTTGCAGTTTTTTTTGGTTGTGTTTCAGATTGTTGTGCCCAATAGATGTTAATGGTAAATAATGTATTGTGTCATTTTGGAGTCACGGAGAGGTGGGGCAAGTACTTGATTGAGCAGAGTAGCGTGATGCTGCCACTACCGTTGTTTGACTGATATGGTACCAGTTTGGACCGGGAAACACTCTTTGGAAAAAAAGGTGCTATCTAGAACCAAAAAGGATGTCCCAATGGGTGAACCCTTTGAAGAACCCGTTTTGGTTCCAGGTAGAAGCCTTTCCACAGAGAGTTCTACCTGGAACCGAAAAGGGTTCTACCTAAAACCAAAAAGAGTTATCCTATGGGGACGGCCGCAGAACCCTTTTGGAACCCTTTTTTCTAAGAGTGGCTGGTCCTAACTCAACACAATACTACACAGATATAGCAGATATAGCAAAATAAGAATAGAAAAGGTTTCTGTACACTATATTAATGTGGATGCTACCATGATTACAGATAATCATTAATTGTGAATAATGATGAGGTAAAAATGTAGAGAGGCACAAAGATCATACCCCTGAGACATGCTAACCTCTCACCATTACCAGTAACGGGAGGTTAGCATTTTTTGTTGGGATGATATTTATGCATCTGTAACTTTCTCACTCATCATTATTCATGATTCATTCATGAATAACCTCAAATAAGAGGAGACATTCTGTACTGTCGCCTCATATTAAACATTTGATCTCAAATAAAAAAGGCTGGAGTATAGAGCCAAATTAAAAGTTTTAGCTTGTGTGAGTGTTGCGTGAAGTATCACACTACTGTACATTGTGGAAGGAGGGAGCAGCTAGTCTGGATCTGGCCACTTCACTGTCTGCACACACAAGGTTAACTATCAGTTCCCCACTTCACCAGAAAACATACACATGCTTGACAGTATACATACACACGTGAGTCATTTATATGTGACTCATTGAGTCAAAAAAACATTGGATTTTTCAAGCATTCAATCCAGTATGCCAAGATGGTGGACACTATCTTAGTGCTAGCTATAGAAAATCATCAGCCTAATATATTTAGATGTCTCATGTTGGCTGCATGCCTGGTTTGACAAAGCCTATCCCTGGGGTGTCCCTAAGGGAAGGAGGGGAGATTACTAAGTTAAGGCCTGTGCTGTTCCAGTAAAAAGAGTAGGAATAATAGATTCACATGGAATGTCTCCCTTCCATATCCTCTCTACACAGAACCCTATGGCTCTGTCTCTACCGCCAGCAGCAGCCAGGCTGATGACCTCCAACCTCTGACCTCTTCCCTCTGGCGTTATCAGTATAAAGATAGAGATACCGATACAGACCCTGTAACTCTGTAGTGAACAATGAGCGGTGTCCTAATTGTCACTTTGTATTTCTGGTCTTTTACATTTAACCTTTAATAGAAATGTCGTTTTCTGGTCATATTCAAATGTTATTATGAAACTGTTAACTGCCATAAGAGATAGGTGAGACCTAACAGATCTGTCTCTCCCCTTACCATCTCTCTCTACCATCTCTCCCCCTACCATCTCTCCCCCACCCCACCCCACTAGGACTCTAAGCAGGTAGTGGAGTCGTACAAGTCTGGGTTTGAGCCCCCAGGGGACGTAGAGTTTGAGGACTACGGGCCGGGACAGACCATGAAGAGGACTGTCTCTGAGACCAGCCTGTCCAACTCACGAGGAGAGGCCAAGGAACGTCCCGGCGGGGGCAAGAGCAAGGGCAAACTGTGGCCTTTCATTAAGAACAAGAACAAGGTAAAATACACTCACACATTCTTAAAGGTACTGTGTATAGCGATACCTCACAGGGTCAAGCGTAGCATTTGTGGAGTGGTTGTGACATCACTTCATTCTCCCTGTACAAGAATGTCCATTGTTTTTGGCCACACTGTTGGCTATTACGAGGCTTAAATACTGTAACTTCAGGGGACATTGTTGTAGGTTACACTGTCAAATGTGACTTGCTCTATTTTGGTTATAGTTCTGTTCAGTTTGTTTTAATTTATCGTTGTAATTACAATAATTTTGTCGTTACAGTACGTTAGTAGTATTGTCAGTGTGGTTGTTATTATTTGCCATCCTTTTCCTGGATACTCACTGGTCATCATCGTCACCATCATTGTCGTTGAGCCACCATCTCTCAACTTAACCACAACCCACTAATGCATCCATAACTGAGTCCCACCCCCCCCCCTCCTTTTTTTTTTTCTCTCTCTCTCTCTCTCTCTCTCTCTCTCTCTCTCTCTCTGGTGATAAACTAAACTTACAGATTAACTCACTCCTCTGCACTCTGACTGTATGTCCTGTAGCCTAATAACAGTCCCACTCCCTAACAGTCCCACTCCCTCTTACAATGGTGGTCTGTCTGGAATGGCCTTCTCACAGCCCCTTGCTTCTGTATGGCTCAGCTGTCTAACATGGGGCCATTTGGGATGAGGTTTTAAGGTTGAGGTGGCACCATGATAGAGCAGAGCACTAGGGTGTGTGTGTGCGGGGGTGTCCTTCACAAGCTCCGACTCCCTGAGATTTTATTCCGAGGGAGGGAACCCCATGATGTTTGTTTGATGTTCATCCTGTTCGTAATGTGTGTGTGTTCAAACTCAAAAGCATAAGGGACAGCTGATGTCAGAGTATTTGTCCTCACCTTTTGAGTGAGGCCATGCACGTACTGTACCCTGAGAGTGTGAGGGGAACAGAATGTCCTGGAAGGAGAGGAGACACACACACACACACACGTACACACAGCATGGTGAAAACGTGAGACATTTGTATCAGAGCATAGCCAAGATGGGAGACACTAGTCCAAGTTGTATCCCTTTCTATAAACAGAACTCCTCTCTGAATAAAAAAAAATCATTTTGCAAACAATTTACATTTATGTACCTTTCATTTACTCCTTTGGTTTTATAAAGATGGGTATTCTAAGCTCTTCAATGCATGTTCACTCACTGAGTAATGTAAGAAATTTGTCAGTACAAATTGCAGATCTGTCTCTAGCTCCCAAATGGCTGGTAGCTCATTAATTGAGCAATTAAAGGTTTGGGCAGAGAGAGTTAGGTTTCTGTGATGATGACCTGAAATTCAGCTGCTGTCGCATCTGAGGATGTGGGGAATTTCTAGTCCAACCGTTCGCATGTGATGAGGTTTCCAAAAAATTTATATTACAAAATGGAAGCTTGCATGTGCTTCTCTGTGAAACTGTCTGCTTAAATGTGTTGCAGCAGCACCTAGCTCTAACACTATTAACGCTTCTCACTCCCTCTGGTTACGTTACGACCTTCAACCTTTGTTTGTTTGACAAGATTATACTATATTACTACATAACAGCTGGGTATGACACTGGGGTTGCTTGTGTTTGACATCTCTCTTGGTTGTCTCTGTTTCCGTTGGGTTTTTCTCTTACCTGTTTTTAACATTATTTGGGCCCTTATTTATTTATCTCGTTTTGTGTTCCTTCCTTTTTTGTCCTCTTGTTTTGATTCTGCACCTTTTCCTCCTCCTCCTCCTCGGTCACGGCTCCCTCTCTTAATGGTAGCTTATGTCCCTGTTAACGTCCCCGCACCAGCCCCCCCCCGCCCCCCCAGCCTCCAGCCCCCCCTCACCCTGTGCTGTTCCCAACGACCCCCAGTCTCCCAAGCAGAACAAGGAGCCCCTCTCCAACCGCTTCAACGAGTTCATGGCCTCCAAACCCAAAATGACCTGCCTCCGGAGCCTGAGGCGAGGGGTAAGTGTGTGTGTGTCGTGCTGTGGATGTGGTCGTTTATGTGTGAGAGCGAGTGTGTGTGTGTGTGTGTGTTCGCCTGTCCCCGGGCTCTGTAGCGCCACTGTATGGCGGAGGTTCATCAGGTAGTGTTGACATTAGGCCTATGTTCTTCCGTTATTAATCATTAATTGGCTATATATTATGTGTATTACATCATCATTTTCATGATTCCCCAGTGTTCCAGATATAACATCTCAACCAAAAATGTATAAAAACTGTACTGGGCCAAATCTATCTTGGACATCTGTCTATCCTCCAGCCTCCTCCATTCAGCGTTCTGCCTGTATCAGTCTCTGTGTACCGCTCTCTCTAGCATGCTTCCATAGTTCTGCTCTACCAGAACCAGTCCGTGTCAGTCTCTCTCCAGACATAAACTCAAACTTTCCACCCTGTCTCCACTTTGAACTCTAAAACTGCTTCACACACAATAACCGTGTCGTCTGAGCTCCCTCCTGGTGACAGACTTGAGTAGGTGTCCTGCTATATTGCTCTCCCTGAAGTGTTGCCATGATGATGCAATGAAGGAAATCACAAGTAATACATTGCTAGAAGTAGTAATGGGGAGAGTATAAGCAACTCTGAAAATCAGTAATAGTATAATGTATAACAATTATGCATAAAGTCAAAAGTCACAGTATATTGAATATAATGTTGCGCTGTATGCTGATCGAGTCACTGAGTCTGTCGGGCCAGGCCCGGCTTTTAGAAGTGCTATTTTAGAAGCAAGCCCCTGGGGTTCAACACACCCTCTTTATCTGCAGACAGACACGCTGCAGCTATCTGGTGTCACGCTGAGTTTCTATTCCTAAACCATGATCCCTGTCCAGGTCAGGCCACGCCCACGGCGCCCCACAAGGCTCCCCTTGACCTCAGGAACGGGCTAGGCTGCTCACGTGTTCTTTCCGGCCTCTATGAATAAAGTTAGGAACATAAACTATCTTTTGAAGGGCAACGGAAGGAATGGACCAGAGCAATAGATTTGTCATAGCTCGGCCCACAACGTATGACGTCTATAAGACCAGAGGATTAATAGTAGTAAAAGTAAAACAATGTTCTCTCTGTGACCATATCAAGGAGGAAATAATTGAAGGTCAGGAGAATGAGGAAATGGGGCGAATCTAGCAGGAAGTGAACGTCTTCAATAGAGGAAGCATTGTTTTTTCTGTGCAGAATTAAGTTAGTCCCTTCCTCTATTCCTTTTATGTAGTACTGTATTGAAGGGAAAATAAGAAAGTTCTGGTTTTTGTTTTGGTCGGTCAGGGTGACGTATTGAGCACCAGATTACCTATTTTTTAAGATTCATATCGCTATATCTGAATCTCTCAAAATCATCTTCAACCCTTTTCATATTCCATATTGATTTAGTATTTCTGTTTTTTTGTCTGTATATTAACATTGTTAAGAATACGTTTACACTTTATTTTTGTGTTTAACTTTCTTTTCAATCTTTTTTAAGAACAGTAGAGAAGTCAATTCAAAACAAGAGCTCTCTTCTCTGTCCTTGAGAGATAAGGACACAGATGACACTCAAACCGATTAGCCAAAAACAGACCCTTACCTTAACCACATTTTTAGAAATTCTGAAATTAAATAATCGGTTTGGGCATCAGGCGTGTCCTTATAGCCTTTTTCGCTCTTCCCAAGCTGGCACGGACGGACATATTGCTTAACTACACGCCTGCTCAGTTGGACAGCACCCCAGTGTAATAGTAATCCAAAATACCTCTCAAAGAAGTACTCCATCTCTGGGTCAGACTGGTCTAGTTATTAGTCTATATCGTAGTACAGCACTATACTGTACAGGTGCTATTAATGAGTGAAAAGATTCACATGATCAATTTAATAAAGCTCAGTACTAAGCAGAATATTATTTATGAAATAAAAGTTTCTTATTTCCCTTGATACAGTATCTTTGAGAGGACCAGTATCAGTTTTTGAGCATATTATTACTTTTTTTCATTATGATTCTATAAAATGTGATATGAGTCTGTATTTGAATATCATGCTAGTTGTGTCTGTAGGTTGGGTTATGGGTTCAGTCTCTGGCTAAGGGCTGCACAGCAGAGGGGTTTCACCCAGCATGCCCCAGTGGGAGGGCCTGTTATTCCTCAGCCTTCTGGGGCCCGGCCCTCTGATCCAACTCCAGATACACAGAGAGAGAGATGGAGGGAGTGAGAGAGAGTGTATGTGTGAGAGAGTGAGGATAACTGATGACAGCATCATGAGAGAGAGTGTGTGTGTGTGTGTAAGAGATGAATGATGTAAGCCTTTAAATGAGTGAGTGTGTGTGTGTGGGAAGTAGTAAACCCATTAGCCTCATTAGTAGCCCTGTGCTAATTGATGAAGCTGTTTTCTCTCTCATAAC
The DNA here is from genome assembly GCA_003317085.1 of Hucho hucho. NCBI lineage: Eukaryota > Metazoa > Chordata > Actinopteri > Salmoniformes > Salmonidae > Hucho > Hucho hucho. The sequence goes on along the minus strand of QNTS01002091.1, from coordinate 214,362 downwards.
CACGGCAGCAGCCTCCTACTCACCCTCGCTTGCTCTGTTATCACAAAGACTGGAGGACTCTGGGCATACCCACTTACGCTTTCGAGGCTAGTCAACATGTCGTAAGTGCGTATGTTGGCCGACTGTGTGTGCGTTTGCGTTAGGAAATATGTGTGTGTCTGGGCCATGTGCGGCACAGACAGTAGTCTCATTTAATGATGATAACATTGACAGTATATATACACACATTTATACACATTTAGTCACACAAAAACATAGAAATAATCATTTATTTCCAGTTATCTGTTTCTTTAGTCCTTTTCGGTAGTTTTGTTTCCTTCTAAATGAGGCTAGTGTCTGTGACTGCGTCAGGCTATTTCACATGGCCCTGCTGCCCTGTCATAAGACCACACTAGTCAAATGATCAGAACAAAAGGGGATCTCATTTCCTGTCCCACATCTCAGCTTGAGGCGCTATTTGTCACAACAGCAGAATCGCCTTGGACTTTCAGCTGCTGCAGTGCACATTTTTTAGTGGTCAATTCTCAAAGTGTCACAAGCACTACACTTAAACTAAGGAAGTAGGATTGGAGCATGGTGGATGATGGTCACCACACCATTTGCTCCTATATCTTATTTTTTGGGGTGCACAACATTGGGTTTGTGGTGCTCGTCACACTTTCAGGAAGTTTAGTCTACCCAGCTCTTCTTTCTGTGTGCTGGCACCATTTTACCATAGCCTGTATGTATATAGACCGTTTGTATATAGACCATGTATGAATATGTACCTGTATATACACCTGTCTGTCTGAGATGTCTGCTAAGTCAGGATTTGACTCAATATACCCCGCAGGAATTTGACTATTTCCCCGAAGGAAATAACAAACGCGAGAACCATTTGAAGTGTAGAGAAGTGTACAGAGAGGGAGAAATAGTCTGATCCCGGGCCAATTCCAGGTGGATGACTTGATTACAGGACTAAAGTGAGTATAACCCTGCCTCATCCTGGCTCCTGAGTGCAGCCTGTGAGCTGTTAACTGGATTACAAGTCATTCACTGTAGCTATAGCAGCCCAGTGCGTTTTAAAGTATCTCTTTTATGTTGTACAAACTACATCCTCATAATAAGTCATTACAATGATTCAGGCTGGACTGACCCACTGTGTTAAAGTATCTCTCCTCTCTAGAACTATGGAGCTAACAATGAGCTCTAATGATCTTTAATAGTGACATCATTATGTGCAATTAAACCAAAGTAATTAACATAAACCTCTTTTCCACCTTACATTATTTTTCCAGTTCTCTTTTCTATCTATAATTTGCCTTAATTGTCCTTTAATTAAACAGTTATCAATCATAAGTCATGGTTTCTTTGCAAGACCCTTCTCCCTCAATTAACCATTAAAGAAGGTGAACGAAAGTCATTATGGTTATAGTTTTGTTGAACTCATTGATACAGAAGGTTACTACTGTAGGTCCTGGTATAGCTTTGAATCTAGGAGCAACTTCTCCCTAGCCTGAGTGCCAGTCGTTTTATGCTCTTTTGCCAACTCAGATTGGCACAAACAGATTTAGGCTAACCTCTCCTAGGAGTGAATGTCCAGTCACAGTTTGAAACATACACACTGCCTCTGAACATGTGAACTGTCATCATGCTTAGCTGTGACACATGCTGCTATCGCCCCCTGCTGTTACAATACTGTCATTGTGGGGGCAGAAATGAGGGATGGAGGAAGGGAAGAGGAGAGGGTTGTGAAATCATCCTCTAATCTGACCTCCTGTTTCCCTGCAGTGAGTGTGGGTGTCTCCACTCATCTCTCTCCCTCTCTCTCTTCTCTCCATCTCTCCTTCTCTCAATTTGCTTGCTCTCATTTGCTGTCCTGTGCAGTCTAGACTTGTGAGTTGGCTTACTTATCACCTCAAGTTATTCAAAATGCTTTTCTTATTTTTTCATTCATCCCTGAAACCTGACGTTGAACTTGGCCAAATTAGAAAAAAGTTAACCAGAGCCATACGTTATAGTAAAATATGGCCCAGGAAGACATTAGAAGAGTCCTGAGAATTATCAGGTATTGTCTTGGCATGACCTATTCCTGCGGTAACGCAAACTTAGTTTTCCATTGTAATCAGAACAAACTGTGGGATACCGGGCATCCGATATTCATGGATATACATGAGCATCCAAACTAACCAGCATCTGCAAAGAACCACAGACCCTTTGCACCTCTCATATCTGATCTGTCATGTTCACAAATGCTCTCATACCTGATGGATCTATGCATTTTCTGTTTGGTTTTGAAAGCGCCGGTTATCTCTTTGGTCAATACCACAGGGACATATTTGGTGTGGGTTTGATGATCAAAGCTCAGCAAATATATCATACATCCAAGACTTCTACATCCCCCTTTCCAGGTTAAAACCCCACCTCTTTTCATCATAGTGGGAAGTTTGGCTAAGGAGCTGCTTTGTGATCAATATATCCATGTCAACGTACATGTGCATGCAATGCCAGGGGGAAACATGACCAATGCTACATGTTATTCTGCTGTTGTCTGACTTGTCTGTTCTCTTTCTCTCCTGCTCCTCCTGCCGTTTCCCTCTCCCCTCTTCCTCCCATGAAGCTTTCTCTCAAGTTGGTAAGCATGACCGTAACACTGCATGACCGTAACACTGCATGACCGTAGTGGCATGAACCGTATTCTGAGCGTAGCGTGCACGTCCTCCTAGCAACATGAACATGGTTGAGAATTCTGTGTGACCGTTGTTTGTGTTCAGTTCCTTTCATTCGGGCTTATTTATTAATTTTGTTTTGACATGACAATGGATTTTACAGACCCTTGTTGTCTCCTTTGTTTATTTTGTTGTGTGTCTTGTTTGTTGTGACTCTCCCAATGTGCCTGTGTGCTCTGTGCAGATCACACTCAATTCCCACGTCCGGAATCTGATTGAGGTGATCAGAATTACTGGTATTGTTTTGTATGTCCGTCTGTCAGAACTGGGTTTCAAGTACCTATTTGAAATCTTTTAAATCCTTTAACTTAAGCCACTTTTCCAATCCTTTCATTGCAACAGACAAGCACAACTGAAGGATTTGAAATTTTTTCAGATAGTAATTTGAACCTAGTTCTGTCTGTCTGTCTGCTAGTTCCATTCCTTTTGATCTATCACCATAGTCATTAGAATTAAAGACAGATGATTCCAATAAATAAATCATAGCTCCTTACAATAGATAAATCATAATCATAGCTGATAAAGATAGATAGTGTAGATAGAATCAAAGATGTTTAAAGAGATAGATGCAGCTTTTAATTATTGGTCATTTAGCAGTGCATTCACGATGCAGGGCTCTAAAGATGATGTTGTTCAGCATCAGCTGCCAGACTCAGGTTCTGATGTAGAAATTAATGGCACAAAAAAAGAGCTAGACTAAAACATCCAGATAATCCTGAGTATTTTCCACTGAAATTCAGAACAGATGGGAACAAAGGAAATGGGAGCTTTTGTTCTGTCAGGTAGAAACTAAACTCATCTCCAGGCTCAATTGCTACAGAGAGAGAGCTGGCTGGCGGACAAGATTAGATAGAGATGGGGTTTGAAAAAGGTTTCTATCAGGACTTATGTTCCCTGTAATGTTTTGATTAATTATCAAGACATCTACATTTCGAGCCCTGTGAAGAATTTGGATTGATCAATTATAATCAACTGCCCTGAAATTATTGTAGATCTCCTTAGTCTATCACATTAACATTAGACATGATAATCATTAGTTAATAACTTTGTGTGTAGTAATAATTATTGAATGGTCAACTATACATGTCAAACGCTTTGGGTAGAGATTAGAAATTATCAGGATCTGTCAAGAGTGATTAAATGTAATCAAGTAGATTTGAATGGACAGTACCAGTCAAAAGTTTGGACACACCTACTCATTCCGGGGTTTTTATTTATTTGTATTATTTTCTACATTGTAGAATAATAGTGAAGACATCAAAACTATGAAATAACAGAGATGGAATCATGTAGTAACAAAAAGTGTTAAACAAATCAAAATATATTTTATATTTGAGATTCTTTAAAGTAGTTACCCTTTGCCTTGATGACATATTTGCACACTCTTGGCATTCTCTCAACCAGCTGCACGAGGTAGTCACCTGGAATTCATTTCAATTAACAGGTGTGCCTTGTTAAAAGTTAATTTGTGGAATTTCTTTGAGCCAATCAGTAAAAGACCAAGTCCATATTATGGCAAGAACAGCTCAAATAATCAAAGAGAAATGACAGTCCATCATTACTTTAAGACATGAAGGTCAGTCAATCCGGAAAAGTTCAAGAACTTTGAAAGTTTCTTCAAGTGCAGTCGCAAAAACCATCAAGCACTATGATGAAACTGGTTCTCATGAGGACTGCCACAGGAAAGGAAGAACCAGAGTTACCTCTGCTGCAGAGGATAAGTTCATTAGAGTTTCCAGCCTCAGAAATTGCAGCCCAAATAAATTCTTCACAGAATTCAAGTAACAGACACATCTCAACATCAACTGTTCAGAGGAGACTGCGTGAATCAGGCCTTCATGGTCGAATTGCTGCAAAGAAACCACTAATAAAGGACACCAATAAGAAGAGACTTGCTTGGGCCAAGAAACACAAGCAATGGACATTTTGATTCCAACCGCTGTGTCTTTGTGAGACGCAGAGTAGGTGAACGGATGATCTCCGCATGTGTGGTTCCCACTGTGAAGCATGGAGGAGGTGTGATGGTGTGGGGGTGCTTTGCTGGTGACACTGTAGGGGATTTATTTGAATTCAAGGCCCACTTAACCAGCATGGCTACCAGAGCATTCTGCAGCGATACGCCATCCCATCTGGTTTGCGCTTAGTGGGACTATCATTTGCTTTTCAACAGGACAATGACCCAACACACCTCCAGGCTGTGTAAGGGCTATTTGACCAAGAAGGAGAGTGATGGAGTGCTGCATCAGATGACCTGGCCTCAACCCAATTGAGATGGTTTTGGATGAGTTGGACTGCAGAGTGGAGGAAAAGCAGCCAACAAATGCTCAGCATATGTGGGAACTCCTTCAAGACTGTTGGAAAATCATTCCAGGTGAAGCTGGTTGAGAGAATGCCAAGAGTGAGCAAAGCTGTCGTCAAGGCAAAGGGTGGCTACTTTGAAGAATCTGAAATATATTTTGATTTGTTTAACACTTTTTTGGTTACTTCATGATTCCATATGTGTTATTTTATAGTTTTGATGTCTTCACTATTATTCTACAATCTCAAAAATAGTAAAAAAAAAAAAAAAAAAGAAAAGGCCTGGAATGAGTAGGTGTGTCCAAACTTTTGACTGGTACTGTATATCTGTGTGAATTTTATATTGAACAGGTAAGTTACTGGATAAAAAAAAGCACAGCATATTGTCTTGTGAGTGGTGTGGAGTATTTCGTTTTTACCAACATCTACAGAAATCAATAGCAAGCATGTTGTTCTTTATTCTTGTGATTAACTATTTATATAAATAATACAAAGTATTTTTTGGAGCATAATCAAGAGCATGTTGAATGAAACCTGTTTGTTGTGTTGCATGTTGTCTGGTTGGTAAGTGTTGCACAGCGGTGCAGCACTATGGGATAAAGATCCAGAGCATATTGAATGAAACGTGTTTGTTGTGTTGCATGTTGTCCGGTAAGTGTTGCACAGCGCTGCAGAGAGATGGGGTAAGGAAGGTCATCACCATGGTAGCCTAGCCTGTGTTTCTATCGGTTTACGTACCAGTAAACTCCAGTGACCTCTGACCCCTGGCCAGTAGGACGTTGTCCTTTGGTTCTGCTATGTTACCGCAGAGTATTGTCTGAGCCTTAACCAATCCAGTCCAAGCTCATGATCACACAAATACCATAATATTACTGCAAAGTATAATCTTACATCAATAATATATGTGAGGAATGCCACAGTAAAATAACCATTCCAGTGGGTTACTCTAAATTGACAGTCATTCAACCAAATTGCACCACCAAGTGCTGTATCTCTGAACTGCAGCATATGCAGTAGACAATAGGCAGGTTGTTATTTTGGAAAGTGGAGCAGGCCGAGCACAGAACAGAGAGAATGACTCACCATCATCAGAGATGATCGATATGTATTCTATCCAGGAATCTCCTTAAAAAAAAAAACATTATACCGTCTGCCCTCAAATGGCCCCACAGTTTCCATTTCAGAAACACTACCTCCTTTTAACAGGAGTCATCTTCTCTCTCGACAGTTATGAATATGTGATTTGACTGGATATGAAGGGATACAGCATTATCTTTTGAGGCTTTGGACTGAATAGGTGAAAGGTGGTTGTAAGGCTTACCTTCACACAGAACCCCCCCCCCCCCCCCCCCCCCCCCCCAACCAGAGCTCAGAGGGTTAGTGGTAGACTATAGTGCTGCAGTATCTCCTTCTCCGCCATAACTCTATCAGATACACAACCCTCAATGATGGGGAATTCATTTATCCTAATGGCTTTACTGTAAGGGGTACACTGCACCTAAAGTTTCCTAGTGTTAGATAGAGAGCCTGAACATCCGAGAGGGATGTTACATGTTATTCATATTCATACATTTTACAGATAGGGTGTACAACGCTCCTGAAACTCACTTTGTCTCCAACTTGTCTTGTTCTCTCCCACTCTCTTGCTACCATATCTTTCTCTCTCTCTCTCTCTCTCTCCCATTCGCTCTCTCTCTTCCTCTCTCTCTCTCTCCCATTCTCTCTCTCTCTCTCCTATTCTCTCTCTCTCTCTCTCTCCCATTCTCTCTCTCTCAGGGCTCTGGACCGGAGGATTTCAGCCACCTGCCCCCAGAGCAGAGGAGAAAGAAGCTTCAGGCCAAGATAGACGACATAAATAAGGACATCCAGAAAGAGATGGACCAGAAGTAAGTTTGTGTCTGTGTCTTCAACATAAGCCTCAGCCATATTTGTTTGGAAATTATGTCCTACCTCCTCCCTAAAAGCTCTCTCCCTTTAGTGTCAGCCCTGTTGTGGAAACAAAATGTCTCTAGTAAAACTGCGGCAATGATGCAAAATCCATCATATGATGCAAAACGCAACATCATGATGTGGCAAGTGACACTTTGCTTCTTGAAAATCCTATATGTTAAAAACATGCAAAAACATTTGGATTGTCTTAACAGTGGACTAATGAAACATATACCAAAATAGTTTTTTTGTAGATTTTTCCTTTTAAAAAAGAGTTTAAGCCTCAAGAAAGCTATTAACCCATGTGAGTCTAAGCCGGGAGAGGGGGGGGTACTACTAAGCTATATGGAATTGTTTTAGGGTCATACTAGGGATCATTTAGCGATTTTGAATTTTAAGACCACTTGATGTACCCCAAAACAATATAAAACAATTATTTGATGAAAAACTTTTTTGGGCCTTACTGCTATTAGCTCATACAAACGCATTGAATAACAGATTCACTACATGGGACAACAGATATTCCCACAAAAAATCTAAAGGAAGTTTGTTCAAAAGTGTCTGTCCTATATCTGAGTGATATAAGAAAGACCAGGAAACATTTGTTATTTGTATTATTTATTTTTTTACATGTATTTAACCCCTTGTTTTTTGGCACTAAACAGTCTAAGCCCTGTGTAAACTGGGGGAGGGGGGTGGTTCTACTAATCTATCTGGAATTGTTTTAAGAAGGCCATACCAAGGATAATTTTGCTATTTGAGTTCGATTTTTTTTTTATATACAAAAAATATTTAATTAGAACATCAAATTTGATTTGTCACATGCACCGAATACAACAGGTGTAGACCTTACAGTGGAATGCTTACTTACAAACCCTTAAGCAACAATGCAGTTTTAAGAAAAATAAGTGTTAAGTAAAAAATTGTTGAGGTAATATGTACATGTAGGTAAAGTTATTAAAGTGACTATGCATAGATAATAACCAGAGAGTAGCAGCAGTGTAAAAGAGGGGGATGGGAGGTGCAAATAGTCTGGGTAGCCATTTGATTAGCTGTTCAGGAGTCTTATGGCTTGGGGGTAGAAGCTGTTAAGAAGCCTTTTGGACCTAGACTTGGCACTCTGGTACCACTTGCCATGCGGTAGCAGAGAGAACAGTCTCTCACTAGAGTCTTTGACAATTTTTAGGGCCTTCCTCTGACACCGCCTGGTATAGAGGTCCTGGATGGCAGGAAGCTTGGCCTCAGTGATGTACTGGGCCGTACGCACTACCCTCTGTAGTCAAATTTCTAATTTATTTATAAAGCCCTTCTTACATCAGCTGATGTCACAGAGTGCTGTACAGAAACCCAGCCTAAAACCCCAAACAGCAAGCAATGCAGGTGTAAAAGCACTTATGCTCGGAGGCTGAGCAGTTGCCATACCAGACAGTGATGCAACCAGACAGTGATGCTCTTGGTGGTTCAGCTGTAGAACTTTTTGAGGATCTGAGGACCCATGCCAAATCTTTTCAGTCTCCTGAGGGGGAATAGGCTTTGTCGTGCCCTCTTCACGACTGTCTTGGTGTGTTTGGACCATTATAGTTTGTTGGTGATGTGGACACCAAGGAACTTGAATCTCTCAACCTGTTCCACTACAGCCCCGTCGATGAGAATGGGGGCGTGCTCGGTCCTCCTTTTCCTGTAGTCCACAATCATCTCCTTTGTCTTGAGGGAGAGGTTGTTATCCTGGAACCACACGGCCAGGTCTCTGACCTCCTCCCTATAGGCTGTCTCGTCGTTGATCAGGCCTACCACTGTTGTGTCTTTGGCAAACTTAATCATGGTGTTGTAGTCGTGCCTGGCCATGCAGTCGTGGGTGAACAGAGAGTACAGGAGGGAACTGAGTACACACCCCTGAGAGGCCCCAGTGTTGAGGATCAGTGTGGCAGATGTGTTGTTACCTACCCTTACCACCTGGGGGCGGCCCATCAGGAAGTCCAGCATCCAGTTACAGAGGGAGGTGTTTAGTCCCAGGGTCCTTAGCTTAGTGATGAGCTTTGAGGGCACTATGGTGTTGAAAGCTGAGCTGTAGTACAATGAATTGCATTCTCACGTAGGTGTTCCTTTTGTCCAGGTGGGAAAGGGCAGTGTGGAGTGCAATAGAGATTGCATCATCTGTGGATCTGTTGGGGCAGTATGCAAATTGGAGTGGGTCTAGGGTTTCTGGGATAATGGCGTTGATGTGAGCCATGACCAGCCTTTCAAAGCACTTCATGGCTACAGACGTGAGTGCTATGGGTCCGTAGTCATTTAGGCAGGTTACCTTAGTGTTCTTGGGCACAGGGACTATGGTGGTCTGCTTGAAACATGTTGGTATTACAGACTCAGACAGGGAGAGGTTGAAAATGTCAGTGAAGACACTTGCCAGTTGGTCAGCGCATGCTCGGAGTAAACATCCTGGTAATCCGTCTGGCCCTGCGGCCTTGTGAATGTTGACCTTTTGTTGAAGGTCTTACTCACATCGGCTACGGAGAGCTTGATTATTTGGGCTTACTGCTATTAGCCTATACAAACGCATTGAATAACAGATTTACTCCATGGAACAACAGATAGTCCCCCACCACAAAAATCTAAAGGAAGTTTGTTCTGAAGTGTCTATCCTGTATATGAGAGAGATAAGAAAAATCAGGATTCTTTTGTTATTTTTTTTATGTACAGTTGGAAGTTTACGTACACTTTAGCCAAAGACATTTAAACTCAGTTTTTCACAATTCCTGACATTTAATCCTGGTAAAAATTCCCTGTCTTAAGTTAGTTAGGATCACCACTTTATTTTAATAATGTGAAATGTCAGAATGATTTATTTCAGCTTACATACACTCAATTAGTATTTGGTAGCATTGCGTTTAAATTGTTTAACTTGGGTCAAACGTTTCGTGTAGCCTTCCACAAGCTTCCCACAATAAGTTGGGTGAATTTTGGCCCATTCCTCCTGACAGAGCTGCTGTAACTTTTGTAGGCCTCCTTGCTCGCACACGCCTTTTCTGTTCTGTGTGCAGTTGCAAACCGTAGTCTGGCTTTTTTATGGCGGTGTTGGAGCAGTGGCTTCTTCCTAGCTGAGCGGCCTTTCAGATTAAGTCGATATAGAACTCGTTTTACTGTGGGTATAGATACTTTTGTACCTGTTTACTCCAGCATCTTCACAAGGTCCTTTGCTGTTGTTCTGGAATTTATTTGCACTTTTCGCACCAACGCACGTTCATCTCTAGCTTAACCTGGACACCATCTCAATGTGTCTCAAATAAAATAAAATGTTATTTGTCACATACACATGGTTAGCAGATGTTAATGCGAGTGTAGCAAAATGCTTGTGCTTCTAGTTCCGACCATGAGGTAGTATCTAACAAGTAATCCAACAAATTCACAACAACTACCTTATACACACAAGAGTAAAGGAATGAATACAAGTATGTACATATAAATATATGGATGAGCGATGGCTGACTGGCGTAGGCAAGATGCAGTAGATGGTATGGAGTACAGTATATACTTATGAGATGAGTAATGTAGGATATGTACACATTATATAAATGGCATTGTTTAAAGTGGCTAGTGATACATTTATTTCATCCAATTATAATTATTAAAGTGGCTAGAGATTTGAGTCGATGGCCGAACGGCATAGGCAAGATTCAGTAGATGGTTTAGAGTACAGTGTATACATTTGATATGAGTAATGTCGGATATGTAAACATTATATACAAAATTGTTTAAAGTGGCTAGAGATTTAAGTCAGTATGTTGGCAGCAGCCACTCAATGTTAGTGATGGCTGTTTAACAGTCTGATGGCCTTGAGGTAGAAGCTGTTTTTCAGTCTCTCGGTCCCAGCTTTGATGCACCTGTACTGACCTCGCCTTCTGGATGATAGCGGGGTGAACAGGCAGTGGCTCGGGTGGTTGTTGTCCTTGATGATCTTTTTGGCCTTCCTGTGACATCGGGTGGTGTAGGTGTCCTGAAGGACAGGTAGTTTACCCCCGGTGATGCGTTGTGCAGTCCTCACTATCCTCTGGAGAGCCTTACGGTTGTGGGCGGAGCAGTTGCCGTACCAGGCGGTGATACAGCCCGACAGGATGCTCTCGATTGTGCATCTGTAGAAGTTTGTGTGATTTTGGTGACAAGCCGAATTTCTTCAGCCTCCTGAGGTTGAAGAGGCGCTGTTGCGCCTTCTTCACCACGCTGTCTGTGTGGGTGGACCATCACGTTTGTCCGTGATGTGTACGCCGAGGAACTTAAAACTTTCCACCTTCTCCACTACTGTCCAGTCGATGTGGATAGGGGGGTGCTCCCTCTCCTGTTTCCTGAAGTCCACGATCATCTCCTTTGTTTTGTTGACATTGAGTGAGAGGTTATTTTCCTGACACCACACTCCGAGGGCCCTCACCTCCTCCCTGTAGGCCGTCTCGTCATTGTTGGTAATCAAACCTACCACTGTAGTGTTGTCAGCAAACTTGATGATTGAGTTGGATGCGTGCTTGTCTACGCAGTCATGGGTAAACAGGGAGTACAGGAGAGGGCTGAGATCAGGACATCGTGGTCAGCGACGGGGCTTGTTTTCTTTTTGTAGTCCGTGATTGACTGTAGACCCTGCCACATTCCTCTCGTGTCTGAGCCGTTGAATTGTGACTCTACTTTGTCTCTATATTGACGCTTAGCTTGTTTGATTGCCTTGCGGAGGGAATAGCTACACTGTTTGTATTGTCATGTTTCCGGTCGCCTTACCCTGGTTAAAAGCAGTGGTTCGCGCTTTCAGTTTTGCGCGAATGCTGCCATCAATCCACGGTTTCTGGTTGGGGAAGGTTTTAATAGTTGCTATGGGTACAACATCACCAATGCACTTGCTAATAAACTCGCTCACCGAATCAGCGTATACATCAATGTTGTTGTCCGATGCTATCCGGAACACATCCCAGTCCACGTGCTCGAAGCAATCTTGCAGCGTGGAATCAGATTGGTCGGACCAGCGTTGAACAGACCTGAGAACGAGCGTTTCCTGTTTTAGTTTCTGTCTGTAGGCTGGGAGCAACAAAATGGAGTTGTGGTCAGACTTGCCGAAAGGAGGGCGGAGAATAGCCTTGTATGCATCATGGAAGTTAGAATAACAATGATCAAGGATTTTACCAGCCCGGGTGGCACATTCGATATGCTGATTCAATTTCGGGAGCCTTGTTTTCAAATTAGCCTTATTAAAATCCCCAGCCACAATAAATGCAGCCTCAGGATATGTGGTTTCCAATTTACATTACATAGAGTCCAATGGATTTCTTTCAGTGCCGTCGATGTGTCAGCTTGAGGGGGGATGTACACGACTGTGATTATCATCGAGGAGAATTCTCTTGGTAGATAATGCGGTCGGCATTTGATTGTAAGGAATTCTATGTCAGGTGAACAAAAGGACTTGAGTTCCTGTACGTTGTTATGATCACACCACTGAGGAAACACTGTCGATCTGACGACCGAAGTCAACCGACCGGTCCGCCGCAAGGAGTCGCTAGAGCACGATGAGACAAGGACATCATGGCCCGGCCAAACCCTCCCCTAACCCGGATGACGTTGGGCCAATTGTGCGCCGTCCCATGGGTCTCCCGGTCACGGCAGGCTGTGACACAGCCTGGGATCGAACCCGGGGCTGTAGTGGCGCCTTATCACTCATTGTTGAATTTGCGATTTCCAATTTATGTAATGTTTATGTCCAATGGCCGATGAGCACCGATACGTTTTATCTATAATTTCTCTTCATATGGCAAGGATTGAAAAGGACTTGCCAGTAGATTGTCCACTTGACTCATGATGATGACTGCTTGTCTAGCTTGCTAGCTAAGATTTTGAAAGTATGAGGTTGACATGATCAGTCCAATCAAAGCTCCGGTGGATATAACGTGATTTGACATTTTATCTGTGGCCAATGACCTTGATCCTTCTTGGATGGGCACTTCTAATGTAACTCTATGGCAGCATCCAAGGGACTGGAATTTTCTAGCTCTACCTGTAGATTTTGCAGTGACGTAGTGTCCCCATGAGTGAAATAACACTGAGCCAATCACGGCGCAACTAGATAACATTACCAACACCAGAACATTACCAACCCCTATGTTCCGTATTTTCCGCTGGCTGCCCCACCACCACAGAAAGCACTGAGCTAGGCTGAAACACCTGCATGTGGCTTTATTAACTCAATGATGTATTTATTTTCATATTGTTTGCAAACTGATATGTGACACGTATTAATGCCAGATTAACATGCAAAACAGAAAAAAAATAGCTAAACAGGTGGGGCTCTTCCCTGAATGACACATCTCCACTGATCCAATGCAAAAAAAACAATATCTCTAGCTCAAACTGACAGATTTGTATGGGGATTTTGTTATTATGCTAATTAGATTTCTGCGGGGGAACGAACAATGACATTAGTTAATATCTCTTCCTCTGTGTCCATCCATCAGAGATGCCCTAACTAAGATGAAGGGTGTGTATGAGAAGAATCCCCAGATGGGAGACCCTGCCAGTGTGGACCCCCGGCTAGTAGAGATGGCAATGAACATCGAGAAACTGCAGTCCGAGGTCCAGAAATTCGAGGTGAGTCATCATAAACCCTCTTGACCTAACCCAGGTATGAATTTATTTCTAGATGCTGGACGGACTGTGAGTGTTGCTAGTATAGCTCTGGAATGAACTACACTAGCAGATCTCATCTCACATCCCTAACGTACGTGTGTGTGTCTGACTGTCCCTACCAGGGATGGCTGGCGGAGGTGGAGGGGAGGTTACCGTCGAGGAGTGACCCTCCCAGGAGACAGAGCGGTCTGTACGAGACACAGAACAGCAACAGCAGCATGGTTAACAACAACTGTGCACAGGACAGAGAGAGGTACAGTACACACAACACACACTCCATTAATCAACACAGCTTTCTAGTTTGTTACACTATGTGTTGTGAGATTGCTATAGTTACTGTGTATGTGTGTGTGTGTTGGTCCTTGAGCAGCCCGGATGGCAGTTACACAGAGGAGCAGAGTTCAGAGACTCAGGTCAAGGTGGCCATAGCAAACACTCCAGAGTTTGATGATGAGTTTGACGATGGAGATGAGGAGACACTGCCCACCATCGGCACCTGTAAAGCGGTCTACTCATTTGAAGGTAATACACCTTTAACAGGTAATACACCAATCAGAGACAACAACACGGGTAATGTGGGCTGGCACATCTATTTGACTATTTGAGAGAAACGCAACAATAAGACTTTTCCACCTAGTTTTTTTTACACTGTCTCTCTCCCTCCTCTATTTCTCTTCCTCCCTCCCTCCTTCCTTTCCTCCTCCCTCAGGTCATAATGAGGGGACTATCTCAGTGACAGAAGGAGAGCTGCTGTTTGTAATAGAGCAGGATAAAGGTGACGGCTGGACGAGGGTCCGCAGGAACGAAGAGGAAGAAGGCTACGTACCCACGTCCTACGTTGAGGTCTTTTTGGAAACTAACACCAAAGGTGCTATGACATACATTTAACTGAAGGGGTTTTCTTTTGGTATGGGACAAGAGAAGGATTTGGTGAGAGGGTGATGGTTGGTCAGACCAGAGTAGACTCCTCCCACTCTCTCCCTCTGAAAGATGGACCAATCAGAATTTCCATCTGGCTCTGTCAGGGTTTCCACCCGGGTCAGTTTTTCATTTTAACCTAGAAAGGTGAAGGTTAGGGGAAGCTAATCCTAGATCTGTATCTAGGGGAAACTTCACCCAGGAGTGTTGTTTTCCCACTGGTTCTGAGAGAATCCTCTCGTTTGCTTTAGTGCCACTGAGTGGCCAGCCAGGAGCACTCTCATTACTTCTCCAGTCAACTCAATGGGAATCAGGACAGTTTTAATGATGATTTCAATGAGTGCTGCTGTCTTTTTGTTCTTGATATGCATAGGGTCATATTTCCCAACTTTTTAAATCTGCTGCCATTTCTTTCTCCCCAGACATGTGATCAACTGACCTCAAAGGTATATTTTATCATAGCCAATGGCCTCAAAGATAGACTAGTTGAGGTCAGGATGAAAACTAAATGGCAAATGTAAGTTTGTGTGTGTATCTGTTTCAAATCAAATTAAATGTTATTTGTCACATACACATGGTTAGCAGATGTTAATGCGACTGTAGCGAAATGCTTGTTTGACTGACATAAGATGTTGATGGTCTGTATCATCTTCCCACACAGAGGTGATATTTGAAGAGAACTAATATAGGCTCTCATATAAACTTTTTGAGGGGGGTTAAAACCACAGGATAGTTTTTAAAGAGCATGTGGGAAAAAAATCAGTTGCTTGCTGTCCCCAGTAGTAAAGCATGCTAGATTTTACAATGTAGAAATATGCTACTGATACTGATTCTGCTATACATAATGACTACATGCTGTACCTAATTCATGACAAATATATGGTTTTGAATAACAACCCCTCTCCCTTAGATTGTCTCACTCCTGCACAGTCAAGATGCACCAATCACATACTTAAAGGTCCAAGAAAGAGGCTACTTTATATATATATTTTAGTTTTGGACTATTCTGGGCCTTTCTTTTCATACAGGAATACAGGATTGAGAATGAGCTGTACCACCATATTACCTCTCTCGGTGAGAACATTGTGAGAACGGACTGTTGTGGGGCTGATTGGAACGTTGGTGCTTGGTTGGTTGTCAGCTCATGCATGGGTTTTGAGTAGCACCCTTGTGCAGATGAGTCGATTTGAGAAGCATGGTCTGTGCTAAAGTATGGTGTTGACAAACTGTTTTAAATCCTCTAAAATATCCAGGCATTTATCTTTTGAAGATTACTGAATTGTGCAAACATAGGCCCAAAAGGTCTCTTGGAAGAGATTCCAACTTTGTCAAATCTCAAAAAGCTCCTCAAGCGGTAAAGTAATCCCATTTCTGTCAGTGCTAACACAACCATACTTCCCCGACACCAGGGTCCAAATGAAATGTGAGGCATGTCAAGTTTGTAGTCATTTTATGTTTTACATAACATGTTTTGGTGCATGTTTGAGATTGTTAGATGCTTAAGTGTCTCTTGGTGTTTGGAAATGATAGATTCACACACAAAGCTGACATTTAGAAACAGTAGCAGAATCAAAATATTAGATTAAGGTACAGCAACTGATATTAAAGCCAGGGAGAAGGAGCTTCTTGGGTTCTTTGGATTAGACAGTTATCTGACTACGGAACAATATTATTTCCTTCAGAAGACGAATGCAAAGAATAGTGAACTACATTTTCTTTCAGAGATTCTCGGTGTTATTTATACTTTTTTTTTCAAATTGCAGATTCCTAAAAGTGTGAGAGCTGACTCAGGAATGGCAGGGCAAGCAGCCGCAGCGACAGAGCGACGACGTTCACATTCCTTTACGGTCAGAAAGTCAGAGAGCGACATGGCCGAGGCAAAGTCAGGAGACCTATGATGCATCTCAATTTCCAACCTGATACATTCGTAGAGTTCTCTCCTTCTGCAACGGTCTCTGACCAGAAGCAACAATAAGAGAAAAACAAACCAAATTGAGCGCACGTAAATCTTTTATTTTTTAATAGGTTATTACCCATTTATCATTGTGCTTCTTTTGTCTCTGCAAAGCTTTGCTTCTCAATGTACTAACTCAGCTTCCGCTATGCGGCGTTACCATGGACGCTGTTGGCTCTCTCACCTCGAATGCCCCCTCGAGTCCCAACCCACTTCCCTGCCGCTCCTCCCTAACCCCCCTCCTAAAGCACAGCAGGGTGTGGTCAGAGACAGGGCCGAAGCAACACAACCTGCCCCCCGACTACACCCCATACACACCATCCCACCAGACAGGAAGCCAAACCATGTGCCTCTCCAGTCCACACTCCCATCCAAATCAATCAGGTGGATGCAGTTGCAGAATCTCTCACTCATTGACTCAGCGCCATCATCGCAGAAGGAACAGTCCAGATCCAGCATCACATGGAGTTTCCATGGAAACAACACATTTATTCCACTCTGACTCCATATTTTGCAGGTTTCAAACAGACTGAAAAACAGAACATGGGCTGATTCGTCATCTGTATGACTGAGGTTCATTTATAGTGTGTGTGTACGCGTGTGGGTGCCTGTCAGTATCATGTACGTCCCCCATACACACTCCATCCATGACTGGGAAAGGGACAGGACTGGGAGTTGCAGGACTGAGAGCGGTTGGGGACAGGTTCACTTTACTTCACTCACCTGCACTCTCTCTCTTTACCATACCATCATGTGTTGTTACTGGCATCCCGTCTGCTCCTCTCTGGCCACACCCCTCCCCCGCAAGTGTCAGCCGCTGGTCATTGACTGCATTGAGCGCCATGTCACCGGTTAGGGTGGGGCATCTCTCAAGCGGTGCGTGCGGTGTGCATGCTTGCCCTGTCTTCTCCTTGGCTCCCCCCTCCCACTTGGCTCAGGGGGCTGGCTTATGCTCGTCGCCTGGCCTTTTTTGTTTCAGTTAACCCCCACGGCCTGTTACACTTCTTAACCAGTTTATCCATTTGTCACCTTTTGGGTTCTGTGCCTGTGAATCATCTACTAGCTGTTCCTTATTTAGTTTTTTGTTGTTGCTGTTTGACCGCTCGTCGTCTCTAAAAGCATGTTCACGTACCTGTGTTTTTAACAGTGAGTGTGTGCTCTCCCTCACAGTAACTCCTCCAGCTCAAATCTCATTACCTGAAGAGAAGAAAATGTGGGATTCCAAAACATCCGTTTCTGAATGATATCATGCACAGTAAAACATTGAATTTGTCAATTTGTTATACTGTATGTATGTATGTAATGTTGTTGGCTGACATTGTACGTGTTTGAGAAGTGTGTTGAAGGCAAGCGGTCGTTAGCGTCCACTAGCCTCATCCTGTGGATACATGCTGCGGTGTTTCACGTCTCCACTGTATATCCAGCAGACAGTGTCCCCTGGAAGAGAACTTGAAGATTATTTAAAATTCTCATGTAATTTGCTTGGGCCACTTACTACTGTGTGTGGAAGTATTGTATACTGTGATCCACACACCTTTCCCACAATGTTGTGACTGAATATGAGACGAGACAAACTTCCTATTGGGCCTTAACTGGGTTGATCCTAGCTACCACTTAATCTAAAAACAAGTTCAAGTTTTGTCACATGCACGAGTACAGTGAAATGCTTAACTTGCATGCTTTACCCAACAGTGCAGTAATCAGGGGGACAACGATGCCATTCTATTATCTATGGCATGGTGAATAGGTTGAGACATCTCGTTTTTTTATAAAGGTGGTGAAGGTAGATTACTGACAATGTCTACAGAGATGATGATGATGATGTCCACTGTTTCCCTTTCTTGAACGCATATAACATTTTAATTTTGTAATTATTTTTTAACAGTGTTGGGTCAAAGAGATTGCTTTTTAATTTGTAGCTAGTTTTTAGCTGGAAAACTGTTGCACCTGAATTACAAACCACTTGATGATGAAACCAGTTGTTTGATCTGCCTGAAGTCACTAGATAAAGTAATGAAAAACACATTGTTTTGTGTAATGAAGCAATGAGTGATATTATTAGCCTCAGGTATGTCCCAAATGGCTCCCTATATAGTGCACTACTTTTGATCAGGCTCTGGTCAAAATAATTGCACTATGTAGGGAATAGGGTGCCATTTGGGACTCAGCCTTAAGAGTGTTTTGGGGAAAAATTAATCCAGTATTATTACTCAAGCAACATTTCAAGGAGCAGCAACTGAAATTGTATCAATGCAAACCATATATATTATCACCAGAACCACAAATGAACAGTGATCCATCACCATGTGGAGTCCCAGTTACTTGACATAATATAAAAAGACAAGCAGCACGTTCTGTGGCTGAGAACCAGGTCAGGTCAAAGTTTTACTTTTCTATTTCCACCTGTCCAGCTCTTATTTTAACTAGTGTAGATATTGACTTGGCAATTGTTTTGTTTGTGAGAAGTGAAAAGGATAAACTGATTTTCATGCAGACCATCAGAAGGTGCATCTCTGTGCTGTGCTGTGCTTACTGACAGACACACCCACTCAGAGAGCCAGTATAGAGAAAAATCGACTGAGACCAACCCAGACCTCAGCCAGGCCCCTGTGCACCGTGCCCCAGCGCACCTGTACAAAATAAAATGGCTTGTTGAAATTAGAGAATATATATAAATAAATATGGATTAAACTAAGACAAAAAAGGAAATAAATATATTTAAGGTTAACTATTAAAGGCCTTACTTTGTTTTCTCTGCTTTGCTAAGACTGTTTTTTTTCCTTTTTTTTTTGTGAAGTCTGCCAAATGGTGTGTTTAGCACTTTTGTTTGTGTTCCAGTTGGTATGCTTATGTTTTAGAGCACTGAATACTTTGTATTGTGTTAACTGTGCCAATTAAATACATGTCGAAAATAACTGACCTTTTTTCTTGTGTGAGTGGTCTGAGTTAGTAGGCTTACACTGAAACATACAAAACACCTGCTCTTTCCATAACAGACTGACCATGTGAAAGCTATGATCCCTTACGGATGTCACTTGTTAAATCCACTTCAATCAGTGTAGATGAAGGGAGGAGACAGGTTAAATAAGTATTTTGACAATTGAGAAATGGATTGTCTATGTTTGCGATTGAGGGTGAATGGGCAAGACAAAAGATTTAAGTGAACAAGGGTATGGTAGTAGGTGCCAGGCGTACCAGTTTGAGTGTGTCAAGAACTGCAACGCTGTTGGGTTTCACGCTCAACGGTTTCCCGTGTGTATCAAGAAGGGTCCACCATCCAAAGGACATCCAGCCAACTTGACACAACTGTGGGAAGCATTGGAGTCAGCATGGGCCAGCATTCCTATGGAACCCTTGACACCTTGTAGAGTCCATGCCCCATACGAATTGAGGCCATTCTGAGGGCAAAAGGGGGTGCAACTCAATATTAGGAAGGTGTGCCTAATGTTTTGTACTCTGTACAACACTATATATCTCTAATAGTGGTAGCACAAAAACATGGTAGCACAAAAACACCAGATTCAACAGGTTTAGAAAATGAGAGGACGGGGAAGGGCTTACAGCAGGGGTATAGAAGTAATTTTGTCCTAGGGGCCAAATTCCGGCTTCACTGTGGTCTGGCGGGCCACTGCCGTATTGTGCAAGGAAAAATTTTGGGGAAATTCCTTTATCCATTGTTTGTAGAGTATCTGATGCTCTCTAAGACATTTCTACGCAGTTTAGTCATTCAAGTAGTTTTCTTTTTTAATACAACTAAAATTCCACAGTCAAGGTAATCTCCTTTTATGCACTCTGGACATGCTTTGGTAGTACCCAACTTGCCAACTACCATGGGGTCCTAATGGCCTGGTACTCAGGGCTCTATTTTCCCTCCATCAGGTCCTAATGGCCTGGTACTCAGGGCTCTATTGTCCCTCCATCAGGTCCTAATGGCCTGGTACTCAGGGCTCTATTGTCCCTCCATCAGGTCCTAATGGCCTGGTACTCAGGGTTCTATTGTCCCTCCATCAGGTCCTAATGGCCTGGTACTCAGGGCTCTATTGTCCCTCCATCAGGTCCTAATGGCCTGGTACTCAGGGTTCTATTGTCCCTCTAACCACTCTGAAATAAATTCAAACGGGCGGCAGGTAGCGTAGTGGTTAGAGCGTTGGACTAGTAACCGAAAGCTTGCAAGATCGAATCCCTGAGCTGACAAGGTAAAAATCTGTCGTTCTGCCCCTGAACAAGGCAGTTAACCCACTGTTCCTAGGCCGTCATTGAAAATAAGAATTTGTTCTTCACTGACTTATCTAGTTAAAGGTTTTAAAAAATGCAATCAAAAATCACATCAAACATCAAAACAGAAGGCCTATCATACTTTAAAACTCACCTCACTGTGACGATCAATTTGAAGAAAGTTCAACAGCAGATTAAAACAGGGTTGTTGTGGATGTTTCTTCAAAGCCTAACACCACGAAATGGACAGCACTTTCTAAGGTGATGTTTCATTCAAAACGCCTATATGCACATATAAAGGCATAGGCTTATAAGCCCAAGCACGAAAAAAAACAGAATTAAAATTATGATTGTGCCTTTATACAATACATAGCCTACTGTATGCATGGCAGAAAAACATCAAACAAAATTGATTTAAGATGTCTTTGGTACATAAATCATAGGCTTTGAGGGTGGACTGTATTATTATGCATACTGGATGGACTGGTTACCTAATGCTCCAACATTTCTATCCATGATTCTGGGAGAGTAGTATAGGCCTTGGCGATGCGGTTGGTTCATTGATTGCGCAGGGCGGTTTACAGTTAGCCTACAATTAGTGAATTTGTACTTGATTTTGAATAGCCTAGTAATAGGGCATATTTTCATAATTAATTGGGTGACATTACCTTGAGCTATACAGAATCTCACCACCATGAATTTCCATCTCCTCCTCTCTCTCCTTTATTCCTTTCTCGAGCACGCAGACGGGCTGTCAACAGAAATACACTACATCGACAAAAGTATGTCGAACATCTCATTCCAAAATCATGGCATTAATATGGAGTTGGTCCCCCCTTTGATGCTATAACAGCCACTCTTCTGGGAAGGCTTTCCACCAGATGTTGGAACATTGCTGTGGGGACTTGCTTCCATTCAGCCACAAGAGCATTAGTGAAGTCGGGCAATTAGGCCTGGCTTGCAGTCGGTGTTCCAATTCATCCAAAAAGGTGTTCGATGGAGTTGAGGTCAGGGCTCTGTGCAGGCCAGTCAAGTTCTTCCACACCGATCTCAGAAAAAAAACATTTCTCTATGGACCTCGCTTTGTGCATGGGGACATTGTCATGCTGAAACAGGAAAGGGCCTTCCCCAAACTGTTGCCACAAAGTTGGAAGCACAGAATTGTCTAGAATGTCATTGCATGCTGTAGCGTTAAGACTTCCCTTCACTGGAACTAAGGGTCCCGAACCATGAAAAACTGCCCCAGATCATTAGGCAAACTTTAAAGTTGGCACTATGCATTGGGGCAGGTAGCGTTCTCCTGGCATCCACCAAACCCAGATTCGTCTGTCAGACTGCCAGATGGTGTTTCCACTGCTCCAGAGTCCAATGGCGGCCAGCTTTACACCATTCCAACAGACGCTTGGCATTGTGATCTTAGGCTTGTGTGCGGCTGCTCGGCCATGGAATCCCATTTCATGAAGCTCCCGACGAACAGTTTTTGTGCTGACGTTGCTTCCAGCGACAGCTTGAAACTCGGTAGTGAGTGTTGCAATTGACGACAGACGATTTTTAAGCGCTACGCGCTTCAGCACTTGGCGGTCCCGTTCTGTGTGCTTGTGCGGCCTACCCCTTCGTGGCTGCACAGTTGTTGCTCCTAGACGTTTCCACTTCACAATAAATTTACAGTTGACCGGGGCAACTCTAGCAAGGCAGAAATTTGACAAACTGACTTGTTGGAAAGGTGGCATCCTATGACGGTGCCACGTTAAAAGTCACTGAGGTCTTCCGTACGGGCCATTCTACTGCCAATGTTTGTCTATGGAGATTGCATGGCAGTGTGCTCGATTTTATACACCTGTCAGCAACGGGTGTGGCTGAAATAGCCAAATCCACTAATTTGAAGGGGTGTCCACATACTTTTGTAGTGTATGTTTTGTTGCGATGTTCCTGAAAAGATTTCACATGGTTTCCTAAATTAAGCACTGGGTAGCTGCAGGAACAAGGTTGGAGAGCCCATGGCATACAGAGTTTGGGCAGAATATCACTTGTCTGGCAGCGAGCACATGCTCCTCAAACAGTGGTTGATGCATGGAGTGAAATGTTGTTGTTATATGTATTTCTCAGCTGCTCATATTAAGCACATGCTCTGCTATAAAATTGAAGTAGCCTACAAAAGGTAAAGGGGATACCTGGTCAACTGAATGCATTCAACTGAAATGTGTCTTCCACATTTAACCCAACCCCTCTGAATCAGAAAGATGCGACTGGATGGAAAGCGCCTGGCCTCCATTCGCTATTTGAGTGCATACAGATGACGTCTTTTTTCCCCTGCACCTGCCCATTTAATAATGGGCCATTCTAAATCTAAACAAATTTTACATATTAGTAAAGACAAGATTAAGTTGAGAATAGTCTGATGGGTGAACATGAACTTAATGAGAGAACAGCTGTGTACAGTGTTGGATTGGACATTTTGAACATTGAGATATTAAAGACATGATAGATCAGACGCGTAGTATATTAAGGAGTGAAAGAAACTGGGTCTCTGTAGAAAGACAGATGGCGTTGGAATGTGTTGGGTGGATGGGAGATGCAAAAATAATTTATGTTAATTAACATAAAACTGGCACTATTTTGTATGACAATAACTGCCTGACAGAATGACTTGACCCCACAGCCCTAGCCCTCCCCAACAATTTCTAGAACCAAATCAGAACGGCCATAATGTGTTCGCATTTTAGAAATCATTGGGGAGAGAGCCAAATACAGACTTATCTTGGAGAAGAAACATCAGTTGGCCGGAGCGATGTGGATGGGTAGCCAGGCAAGGGGGTCAGCTTACCTGAGCGATGTCCAGTACAAGTCCACTGCTGTAGAGTGCCTCTCACCAGCACCATCTGCGAAAACAGAACACACCAGTGACAAAGATTAGATAAACAATACATGCAGTTCAAAGACTCACATAATATCAAATGTATTTATAAAGCCCTTTTAACATCAGTTGTCACATGCACACTTTAAAATACTTGTGTATCAGCAAAGATAAGCATGAGAGCTAGAGGAGAATGAGGACAGACAACCATGCTGTTCACATACTATCTACACTGTTGTCCGGGCCTCTGGCAGTCTCTATGGGGGTGCCACAGGGTTCAATTCTTGGGCAGACTCTCTTCTCTGTATACATCAATGATGTCGCTCTTGCTGTTGGTGAGTCTCTGATCCACCTCTACGCAGACGACACCATTCTGTATACTTCTGTGTATACTTCTGGCCCTTCCTTGGACACTGTGTTAACTACCCTCCAGACGAGCTTCATACAACTCTCCTTCCGTGGCCTCCAACTGCTCTTAAATGCAAATAAAACTAAATGCATGCTCTTCAACCGATCGCTGCCTGCACCTGCCCGCCCGTCCAGCATCACTACTCTGGACGGTTCTGTCTTAGATTATGTGGACAACTACAAATATCTAGGTGTCTGGTTAGACTGTAAACTCTCCTTCCAGACTCACATCAGACTCACATCACATCTCCAATCCAAAAGTGAATCTAGAATTGGCTTCCTATTTCGCAACAAAGCATCCTTCACTCATGCTGCCAAACATGCCCTCGTAAAACGGACTATCCTACCGATCCTCGACTTCAGTGATGTAATTTACAAAATAGCCTCCAATACTCTACTCAACAAATTGGATGCAGTCTATCACAGTGCCATCTGTTTTGTCACCAAAGCCCCATATACCACCCACCACTGCGACCTGTACGCTCTCGTTGGCTGGCCCTCGCTTTACACTCATCGCCATACCCACTGGCTCCAGGTCATCTACAAGTCCCTGCTAGGTAAAGCCCCACCTTATCTCAGCTCGCTGGTCACCATAGCAGCACCAACCCGTAGCACGCGCTCCAGCAGGTATATCTCACTGGTCACGCCCAAAGCCAATTCCTCCTTTGGCCGACTTTCCTTCCAGTTCTCTGCTGCCAATGACTGGAACGAACTACAAAAATCTCTGAAACTGGAGACACTTATCTCCCTCACCAGCTTTAAGCACCAGCTGTCAGAGCAGTTCACAGACCCCTGCACCTGTATATAGCCCATCTGTAAATAGCCCAACCAACTACCTCATTCCCTACCGTATTTATTTATTTATTTATCTATCTATCTATCTTGTTCCTTTGCACCCCAGTTTTTCTACATTGCACATTCATCTACTGCACATCTACCATTCCAGTGTTTAAATGCTATATTGTAATTACTTTGCCACCATGGCCTATTTATTGCCTTACCTTCCTTATCTTACGTCATTTGCACTCTGTATATAGATTCGTTTTTTTCTACTGTATTATTGACTGTATGTTTGTTTACTCCATGTGTAACTCTGTGTTGTTGTATGTGTCGAACTGCTATGCTTTATCTTGGCCAGGTCGCAGTTGTAAATGAGAACTTGTTCTCAACTTGCCTACCTGGTTAAATAAAGGTGAAATAAAAAAATCAAATACATATACACAAAAGTATGTGGACACCCCTTCAAATAGTGGAGTTGGCTATTTCAGCCATCCCCATTGCTGACAAGTGTATAAAATCAAGCACAAAGCCATGCAATCTCCATAGACAAACATTGGCAGTAGAATGGCCTTACTGAAGAGCTCACTGCCTTTCAAAGTGGCACCGTCATAGGATACCACCTTTCCAACAAGTCAGTTCATCAAATTTCTGCCTTGCTAGCACTGCCCCGGTCAACTGAAAGCGTTGTTATTGTGAAGTGGAAACGTCTAGGAGTAACAACGGCTCAGCCACGAAGTGGTAGGAATTCTTATTTACAATGACGGCCTAGGAACAGTGGGTTAACTGCCTTGTTCAGTGGCAGAACGACATATTTTTACCTTGTCAGCTTTGGGATTTGATCTAGCAACCTTTCGGTTACTGGCGGAACGCTCTAACCAATAGGCTACCTCCCGCCTCTGGCAGCCCGATGGACAAATCTTAACGCTACAGCATACAATGACATTCTAGAGGATTCTGTGCTTCCACCTGTGTGGCAACAGTTTGGGGAAGGCCCTTTCCTGTTTCAACATGACAATGCCCCCGTGCACAAGGCAAGATCAATACAGAAATGGTTTGGAAGCACTTGACTCTCCTGCACAGATCCCTGACCTCAATTATTTCTCACTGATATGAATGATAAGGTCCTTATGCTTCCAAAACCATACCGCAAGCGGTGTGTTAGCTAATGTTCAGACCGAGCGTCTGGGCTCTTAACAAAACTCCCCCATACAGAAGATGCCTTCAACCAATGACTCTTATGCGTAATGTAATGGAACTGAGAGTCATGATCAAGGGCTAGATACTAAATAGCTATAGCCAACTTTCCCCCTTTTAAAGGGTAGGTAGCGTAAACGTCACCACATTTAACATATGGATTTGTAATTACATGCTAGCACGGCTAGTAAATAACGTTACCACTGAGGCTGGGAACTAGCTAGGTACCACCAGTTCTACTTATGATGTTGAGAAATGGTGCATTGTGGGTAGATATCCGGAAATAAGTTAATACATATGTAAAAACACAACTATGTTTGTAGTTATAGGTAACCATACCGTGACTACAACTAACTTACTAAGTCTTTCACCAGACTGTGTTGTTACTTTGAGTAAAAACACATGCTTCCTACCCTTTAGGAAGGCTGGGTTTCTGTTAGCTATCATTGAGGTCTAAAGGGCATAGCTAGTTAAGACTGGTAAAGTAAACTGACAACAACCAGTAGCTAGAACTGTAACATTAGCTACCTAGATTAAACATTTTGACCCCTCATCTGTCAATAAGTATATAATCTGACCGCAGATGAAGAGAGGGATATCAAGAACTTCCAACGCTACTTCATGCTTCTCATCCATGCAGGACTGTTTTGTCTTGAGCTGAACATTTCAAAACGTGTTATTTCGCCATATTTCCCTTCCCCTTCAAATTCCCTCGTTAATGACGTTTCCCGATTTAACCAATCCAATCTTTTCTGTTTTAACTTTAACCTACTGTACGTCATTGGCGTCAGCTGATGGAGGCAAAAATAACATTGTTCGTTTTCGAGACAAGGACGAAAGTAAGTAGACAACGAACTACAATCAGAAACCGAATAGGTAGTTGTTTATAGCATACACCAAAACGGTCTGGTTTAAATTCTAAAATGTTTTGTTGACTTCCTGGATTGAGGCGGTCAATAACTCGATGTCATTGGCTCACACAAATATTATGGACGTTTGAGGCAATGCATTCTGGGTCTTTCTGTATAACGAATAAATGAATATAACAACTGATTTGGATTTACAAAAACATTGCATGTATTAGATAATAGTATATTTTATAACTGTTATTGTATATTTAGCCATATTGGTAGATTACATTTGAGTAACCCTAGACAATACGTTTATACGCTAGCAGTCATATATATAGCGGTCATTTGATAACAACAACTTGTGTTGTATGAAAGGAGAGAAGGTTAGCACTCCCCTTGACAAGGATGGAAGAGGCCCTAGTGGCCTTCAACACACATACGGTTAAGGCATTGCCACCTACTTCGTGGCATCTTCAACCAAGTTTTTTAATGGTACATTCTTACAGAAATGTATACACAATATTATTTTTCTTAGTATGTTATGAGACATCCTGACCGGGAAAATGAAACAGGACAGTTATTTCATTGGCTGTTTTTGATTGAATAATTATCACTATTGCATTCATATTCACTAAATTCAGTAGGTAGTTATCCCCTCTAGCATAACCAACAGACAACAGCATGTAACGCAGTGACTCAAGATGAGAATGCTGCATACATCCTGAAATCTTTGTGTAGGTTTTTTTTTTTTACCAGAAGAGGGCAGTCATGTTCTATCAAAGATAGAAGATCTCACTTTCTACTTAAATCTATCATCCCTCAAAAAGGTATGCCTGGCTTGTAAGCATGTGAAATAAATATATGTTTTCAATAAGCTTCACCTGAACATTCCTTGAATGTGAAGAGATCTTGATAGGCCATAGCCGTACTATGCTGGTGAATATGAGACATACAGTAGCTTATTGTTGGCAAAGTCCCCCACACTTTTCTCTGAGCCCGGGTCAGAGATGCTGTGAGGCTGATGGGGGCAGCAGACCTCCAGAGATCCATACGCCCTTTCTTCCTCCGTGAAAGCCATCAGGAATCTCTGCCCAGACCACAGCAGGCCACCTCAGTGTGCATGTGTGTGTGTGTGTGTGTCTGGGGCTACTGCATTAGGCAGGCAGACTGGTGAGATAGGGGTAGGCACAGGGCCAGACTACCACATTTGGGGCCCTAGGGGAGCTACCTCCAGGCCCCCCCTCTCCCTAATAGACAAACAAACTATCACGACTCAGGATATGACCCAGATGCAGACACGGGAGGCTGATAGTACAGTTCTCAGATTATTTATTCGAAACACAGGGCAGGCAAAAGGCAGGTCGAGGGCAGGCAGAGGTTCGTGATCAGGTCAGAGTCAGGCAGGTACAGGACGGCAGGCAGGCTCAGGGTCAGGGCAGGCAGAATGGTCAGAACCAGGAAAAACTAGGAAACAGAACTAGAGAAACAGGAATGCGGGAAAGACCGCGGGACGGTGGAGGGACACCGATGTGATTAGTATGACAGTGTAAGTAACAACAACATTTCCCAGGACATAAACATGTCTCATATGGGCAGAAAGCTTAAATTATTGTTAATCTAACTGCACTGTCCAATTTACAGTAGCTATTACAGTGAAAAAATACCATTCTGTTGTTTGAGGAGAGTGCACAACAACAAAAACTTTTATCACAGCGTCTGGTTGAATACACTCACATCTGAAGATAAATAATGTACTTACATTCAGTAATCTTGCTCTGATTTGGGTCCCAGAGATAAAATGTAGCATAGTTTTGTTTGATAAAATACATTTTTATTTTCAAATGTAGGAACTGGGTTCTAAAGTTTGGCCTTTCTCTTGCATTTCAAAGATGATGGAACAAAATAAAAAAAATCATGTTTTTTGTTTGTATTATCTTTTACCAGATCTAATGTGTTATATTCTCTTAGATTAATTTCACATTTCCACAAACTTCAAAGTGTTTCCTTTCAAGTGGTATCAAGAATATGCATATCCTTGCTTCAGGTCCTGAGTTACAGGCAATTCGATTTGGGTATGTCATTTTAGGTGAAAATTGAAAAAAAGGATACAATCCAGCAAATTTCCTGCAATCATTTTTTTTGCCATGAGGCTGAGAGAAAATGTTAAGTTTTAAAGAAAATATCCTGCAATTATACACATGTTGCCATTGCAATTATGATGGGGGGGGGGGGCCCTGGAGGTCGGAGGCCCTGGGGCACGGGCCCTTACGTGCCCGTTCGGTAATCCGGCCCTGGATAGGCAGCTATGAGGTCAGCTCACCTTGTTTTCCCATGACTTGCTGATTGAGAAACAACAGTGATAAATGATAGAGGAGGAGGCCTTCAGTAGTTGCCTTCAACTCCTGGGTACATGTATTGCAGCAGTGTCTGGGTTTCTCTACTACAATCGCCCTATCTGATATGTGAACCCCACTGAAATCAGTATCAAACCTTTATTATGAATGGCTTTGATCAAATGTTGATGTTGTGGGGTGTGAACAGTTTGAACGGTTTGTGTAATGGCAGGTTTGTGTGTGTGTGTGGGAGGGGGGGGTTGTTACTACCCTGAAAAATGACAATATCCATCTGGTCATTTGCCACTTAGGAAATGGGTGTGACCAGACCTTGTTAGTACCCCCTGCTATAAACTGATCATGACCCAAATGTTATAACGTTTCGGTGTGGAGTGGTTTCGATGCATATTAGCTTTTCTGATTGAGTAACTGTCACACACTGAGCTGCAGAGCTCAACTATGCTGTGTCATAATTTCCTTTCCCTCCTTAGTAATCCTTGAACGTGGAAGCCTTTTTCATAGCCAACACGTGTTTCATAATTTCCATTGATATGAGTTTGTGTACTGTATGAGAACTGAATGAAAGGCAAACACAGATAGCATCAGTCAAGAGTCCCTGGACCACTGAGAACAAACCTCATGCCATCACTTAGGCCAGCCTACACAAAATAACAAATGTGGAGAAACTCACAAGTCTCCAGAACTTATTTTCCTTTGATAAAATAAGAACCACCATAGTAGTGGCATGATTTTGAAAAGCAGTAGGAAAAGTGAAAAATGTGAGAGTGAAAAAGTAGGTCAGCAGCAGTTGGTCTGTTGGTTGGTCGTTCCTCTCCTCCATCTGGAATAGATATGTTGTCACCGCCGCTCTACTCCCCTCCACACGGCGAGCTGAGACTTGGCCGAGCACTGAGGTACTCCTTGGACCGGGGCTACAGCTGAAGGGAGCTCTTTGGATTATATTAGCTACAGTGCTATGCTGGTTCCAATGAAAAACTCAAAACGCTGTCCAACTCCCCTACAACAACATCATGACCATGGTCAACTGCCAGCTGGCTTGAGGACCTCCACATTGTCAACAAAAGTCTATTAAAAAAGGTCATTAGGGATTAAGCCTACCAGATTGCAATGAAGCAGTATAGAATAATAGACTAGTTACTGAGAGGAATTATATCTAAATCAGTGGAGGCTCCTCAGTGAATTTCATAAAAATAAAAATAGCGAAACATTAAAAAAGTTTACGATAAAATTATACTAAATATATTCACGTCACCAAATAATTGATTAAAACAAACTATTTTGTAATGAAGGTCTACAGTAGCCTCAGCAGCACTCTGTAGGCCAGCACCATGCTTTAGCCGGAGGACAGCTAGCTTCTGCCCTCCTTCAGTACATTGACTTCAATACAACACCTAGGAGGCTCTTGGTTCTCACTTACAGTGCATTCGGAAAGTATTCAGACCCCTTGACTTTTTCCACATTTTGTTAAATTACAGCCTTATTCTAAAATGGATAAAATTGTTTTTTCCCCCCTCATCAATCTACACACAATACCTTATAATGACAAAGCAAAAATAGTTTTTTAGAAATTTTTGCTAATTCATAAAAAATAAAAATAGAAAAATATCACATTTACGTAAGTATTCAGACCCTTTACTCTGTACTTTGTTGAAGCACCGTTGGCAGCGATTACAGCCTTGAGTCTTCTTGGGTATGACGCTACAAGCTTGGCACACTTGCCTTTAAGAGTGTGCTCCTAATCTCAGCTCGTTACCTGTATAAAAGACACATGGGAGCCAGAAATCTTTCTGATTGAGAGGGGGTCAAATACTTATTTCCCTCATTAAAATGCAATTCCATTTATATCATTTTTCACATGCGTTTTTCTGGATTTCTTTGTTGTTATTCTGTCTCTCACTGTTCAAATAAACCTACCATTAAAATGATAGACTGATCATTTCTTTGTCAGTGGGAAATTGTACAAAATCAGCAGGGGATCAAATACTTTTTTCCCTCACTGTATCAGAGCTCTTGTGGCATGAACTGACATTAGTGGCGGTCAGTGCCGTTTAAGATGAGGGAGGATGATTTTTCTTTTATGAACATGGCCTTATTTCATTGTGACATTGTTAATGGCAATTAATGGCAATGCATTTCTTAGCAGCTATAAATGCTAGGTTACACAGTTTCTTCTGATAACAGTCTCCAGTATCAACATTTCCAAGCAAACGAAAACAGGGAGAAGGGAGAATCTGTAGACCTGCTGAGTTAAAAGAACATACTCTTTGCCAGATTTCAGCCAGCCTTAACAAGATCATAGCATATGAAAATATGTCCCCTTTTGTGTTTTACACCTCCAGCATTTCTGAGTGCATGATAATCAGCTTCACTTGCATATACTATGTACTGTGGATGGTTTTAAACTGCAGTAATTTATGTCTAAGATTATATAATCAATTTAAAATGCAGGCCTGCCTGTGTTTTAGAGCCTGAAGTTGTTTAAGTCACTTACTAATGACTTCACTTTCCTGCAGGCAGCGGGCAGCCAGGCCACTGCTGACCAGCCTATAATTTGGCCTCTCTCATTTGCTGGGTGCTAATGATTAGGGGAAGAAAGGCTGGAAACAGAGTTGATCTATGGAAATGGAGACTGAGGTCCGTGGGTCACAAACCATAAACCAAGCAACCAGATAAATTTCTCTCTCTCTCTCTCTCTCTCTCTCTCTCTCTCTCTCTCTCTCTCTCTCTCTCTCCGTCTCTCTGCTGCAAGCATGTTGGTAGGATCCCATGAACTTTGCGGGTAAAAAAAGAAGAGTGACTTAAATTTCAGAAGGAAAGTATTCTACCCCTGAGGTAAATTGGAGCTTGCTCAGCATTTCTGTCACAGTATTTTCATATGAAACTTAAACTAGAAATCCAAATGGTGTGTGTTGCAGAGGAGGCTGGTGGAGAAGCTATATGGCTGGAATGGAATAGATGGAACGGAGCTAAATATGTGGTTTCCATATGTTTGATGCATTTGATACGGTTCCATTTATTCCATTCCAGCCATTACAATGAGCCTGTCCTCCTATAGCTCCTTCCACCAGCCTCCTCTAGTATGTTTGTGCTCTACAGTATATAAGATGAGTCATAGGATACATGGGTTCATGTTTGCTTGCCTAGCCACGCAAAGCCTTTGTGAGAGAGAGACAGAGAGAGCGATAGAGAGAGATGGAGGGAGAGAAGGATTTCCTGATGAAAAAGGAGAAACATCTGGAAGTGCAAAGAAAATATGTATTAATAAAATAAGTATGAGCTGCTGTGATTTGGCTTGTGGTGAGAGGGGAACTTTTAGTGTCTGAAAGTGACCATAGGCTATGACCCAGATTGATCCAGAGATCTTATCCAGAGATCTGAAGCCATGAGCCAGCAATTCATCCCCTTTCCAACTTTTGAAATATGTTTATTTCCTGTTCTCAATCTCTTTTTCATTAAAAATCTTTTTTTCCTCTTGTATGTTTTATTGTCACATACACTTCTAGTTTTGTAATCATTCAGTAGTGTTTGCTTAGTATGGTTCTCCCACTTCTCTACTACAATTAATCAGTTCTCTATCAGTCCCAAAATGGTCGGGAAAACAATTGTGAGTCTGGGGTTGCATTCAAGCCTTCAGACAGCCTCGTTTTGAGCAATGTAATGACACTGATTAAGTCCATGAATAGCCAACACGACCAGCCAGCAGTGAACCAGGAGTGAATCCAAGACCTATTCAAGAGTGAATTCAAGACCTATTCACTGGCTGGCTGGTGTGTTTACGGACATATTCAATCAATCCTTATCCCAGTCTGCTGTTCCCACATGCTTCAAGAGGACCACCATTGTTCCTGTTCCCAAGAAAGCTAAGGTAACTGAGCTAAACGACTATCGCCCCGTAGCACTCACCTCCGTCATCATGAAGTGCTTTGAGGGACTAGTCAAGGATCATATCACCTCCACCCTACCTGACACCCTAGACCCACTCCAATTTGCTTACCGCCCCAATAGGTACACAGACGACGCAATCACAATCACACTGCACACTGCCCTAACCCATCTGGACAAGAGAAATACCTATGTAAGAATGCTGTTCATCGACGACAGCTCAGCATTTAACACCATAGTACCCTCCTAACTTGTCATTAAGCTCGAGACCCTGTGTCTAGACCCCACCCTGTGCAACTGGGTCCTGGACTTTCTGACAGGCCGCCCCCAGGTGGTGAGGGTAGGAAACAGCACCCCGCTGATCCTCAACACTGGGGCCCCACAGGGTGCGTTCCCAGCCCTCTCCTGCACTCCCTGTTCACCCATGACTGCGTGGCCATGCACACCTCCAGCTCAATCATCAAGTTTGCAGTCGACAGTACAGTGGTAGGCTTGATTACCAACAATGAGGAGACGGCCTACAGGGAGGAGGTGAGGGCCCTCAGAGTGTGGTGTCAGGAAAATAACCTCACACTCAACATCAACAAAACTAAGGAGATGATCGTGGACTTCAGGAAACAGCGGAGGGAGCACCCCACTATCCACATCGACGGGACAGTAGTGGAGAAGATGGAAAGTTTTAAGTTCCTCTGCGTACACATCACGGACAAACTGAAATGGTCCACCCACACAGACAGCGTGGTGAAGAAGGTGCAACAAGCGCCTCTTCAACCTCAGGAGGCTGAAGAAATTTGGCTTGTCACCAAAAACACTCACAAACTTTTACAGATGCACAATCGAGAGCATCCTGTCGGGCTATATCACTGCCTGTACGGTACTGCTCCACCCACAACCGTAAGGCTCTCCAGAGGGTAGTGAGGTCTGCACAACACATCATCGGGGGCAAACTACCTGCCCTCCAGGACATCTACACCACCCGATGTCACAGGAAGGCCAAAAATATCATCAAGGACAACAACCACCTGAGCCACTGCCTGTTCACCCCGCTATCATCCAGAAGGCGAGGTCAGTACAGGTGCATCAAAGCTGGGACCGAGAGACTGAAAAACAGCTTCTATCTCAAGGCCATCAGACTGATAAACAGCAATCACTAACAAATCAAATCAAATCATCAAATCAAATCAAATTTTATTTGTCACATACACATGGTTAGCAGATGTTAATGCGAGTGTAGCGAAATGCTTGTGCTTCTAGTTCCGACCATGCAGTAGTAACATTGAGTGTCTGCTGCCAACATCCTGACTCAAATCTCTAGCCACTTTAATAATCAAAATGGGATGTAATAAATCTATTACTAGTCACTTTAAACAATGCCACCTTATATGTTTACATACCCTACATTACTCATCTCATATGTACAGTGAGGGAAAAAAGTATTTGATCCCCTGCTGATTTGGTACGTTTTCCCACTGACAAAGAAATGATCAGTCTATAATTTTAATGGTAGGTTTATTTGAACAGTGAGAGACAGAATAACAACAACAAAAATAAGTATTTGGCCCCCTCTCAATCAGAAAGATTTCTGGCTCCCAGGTGTCTTTTATACAGGTAACGAGCTGAGATTAGGAGCACACTCTTAAAGGGAGTGCTCCTAATCTTAGTTTGTTACCTATATAAAAGACACCTGTCCACAGAAGCAATCAATCAATCAGATTCCAAACTCTCCACCATGGCCAAGACCAAAGAGCTCTCCAAGGATGTCAGGGACAAGATTGTAGACCTACACAAGGCTGGAATGGGCTACAAGACCATCGCCAAGCAGCTTGGTGAGAAGGTGACAACAGTTGGTGCGATTATTAGCAAATGGAAGAAACAAAAGAACTGTCAATCTCCCTCGGCCTGGGGCTCCATGCAAGATCTCACCTCGTGGAGTTGCAATGATCATGAGAACAGTGAGGAATCAGCCCAGAACTACACGGGAGGATCTTGTCAATGATCTCAAGGCAGCTGGGACCATAGTCACCAAGAAAACAATTGGTAACACACTACGCCGTGAAGGACTGAAATCCTGCAGCGCCCGCAAGGTCCCCCTGCTCAAGAAAGCACATATACATGCCCGTCTGAAGTTTGCCAATGAACATCTGAATGATTCAGAGGACAACTGGGTGAAAGTGTTGTGGTCAGATGAGACCAAAATGGAGCTCTTTGGCATCAACTCAACTCGCCGTGTTTGGAGGAGGAGGAATGCTGCCTATGACCCCAAGAACACCATCCCCACCGTCAAACATGGAGGTGGAAACATTATGCTTTGGGGGTGTTTTTCTGCTAAGGGGACAGGACAACTTCACCGCATCAAAGGGACGATGGACGGGGCCATGTACCGTCAAATCTTGGGTGAGAACCTCCTTCCCTCAGCCAGGGCATTGAAAATGGGTCGTGGATGGGTATTCCAGCATGACAATGACCCAAAACACACGGCCAAGGCAACAAAGGAGTGGCTCAAGAAGAAGCACATTAAGGTCCTGGAGTGGCCTAGCCAGTCTCCAGACCTTAATCCCATAGAAAATCTGTGGAGGGAGCTGAAGGTTCGAGTTGCCAAACGTCAGCCTCGAAACCTTAATGACTTGGAGAAGATCTGCAAAGAGGAGTGGGACAAAATCCCTCCTGAGATGTGTGCAAACCTGGTGGCCAACTACAAGAAACGTCTGACCTCTGTGATTGCCAACAAGGGTTTTGCCACCAAGTACTAAGTCATGTTTTGCAGAGGGGTCAAATACTTATTTCCCTCATTAAAATGCAAATCAATTTATAACATTTTTCACATGCGTTTTTCTGGATTTTTTTGTTGTTATTCTGTCTCTCACTGTTCAAATAAACCTACCATTAAAATTATAGACTGATCATTTCTTTGTCAGTGGGCAAACGTACAAAATCAGCAGGGGATCAAATACTTTTTTCCCTCACTGTATATACTGTACTCTATACCATCTACTGCATCTTGCCTATGCCATTCGGCCATCGCTCATCCAGATATTTATATGTACATATTCTTATTCATTCCTTTACACTTGTGTGTATAAGGTAGTTGTTGTGAAATTGTTAGATTACTTGTTAGATATTACTGCATGGTCGGAACTAGAAGCACAAGCATTTCGCTACACTCGCATTAACATCTGCTAACCATGTGTATGTGACCAGTAAAATTTGATTTGATTTTGAATTGATTTGAATGTGGATATAAGCATTTCAGAACCTTNAAAAGGCACGGTTTGTGAGACATGCAGAGATGCTTTAAACTTAGAAAGGTCACAGGTCAACTGACGGATGACCCCCGTGCTTCCATTTACAGCACAGTGGGTGTCTCACTCTGTTTGTGTGTATGTAAACTTATTCCTGTGTGTGTTTGTGTGTGTTTGTGCGAGTGTGTGTGTGTCTGTGACTCTGATTGTGTGTGTTGCCCCTTCCAAATGACCCCCTTACCCATTAAAACAAATGTAATTGCCAACAATGGAATTCCTCCTTGGGACCTAACTTTGGAGTGTAATTACGTTTCAACAGTGGCATTTTCATCAGAGGAATGGAAACCTCACTGGGACTCAGAGTTTATTTGTAACACTCTTGGAGTCGTTGTCTTCTTTTAACACCAGCAATAAATCACACATGCACGTGTATGTATATGTGTATGTGCACATGTGCATGTACACACACACCTATTCCATTTCATAAGCCTTATAGTGGCTTGAGTGCGTGTGCCAGTATGGAACATGACATTTGGGAAATTAATGGCTGCTGCGTTTTGCCTTGAATCACAATGAATACCAGAACGTTGAGTGAAAGGAATATGTTCGCCACAGCACATAGGAACCTCTGTTTGCCTGACCACTCTTTGTAGTCTTTACACATTTTTGGAAGGGACATTTTTTTTTCTTCCCATAAATTGTGAGTTTCTACGGTGTGTGACTGCAGCAAGACGGACCGAGCCTCTTCAGCAGCCAGACCAAACCACAGGACTCTAGACCACAGGAGTCTAAACCACAGGACTCCAGACCACAGTACTCCATAGATGGATAAAACACACTTACCTTATAAAACACACTTACCTTAAACACTTATGACCAGTGCTGAACCTAGGATGACATAGTACCGTACCTCACCAAATCCGCAACACACACACAGACGCATGCAATCACACACACACACTTGTGTTTGCACACACAGACACACACACACATGCAGCCCTTTTACTTTAAGCTACAATACACACATAAAGTGCCTTCAGAATGTATTCATACCCCTTAACTTATTCACATTTTGTTGTGTTACAGCCTGAATTCAAAATGGATTAAAAAAAATTCTCACCCATCGACACACAATACCCCATAATGACAAAGTGAAAACATGTTTTTAGACATCTTTGCAAATGTATTGTCCCCAGCACTTAATGAATACAAGCATACCCATAACATGATGCAGCCACCACTATGATTATGGAGAGTGGTACTGTGTTGT
The DNA here is from genome assembly GCA_003317085.1 of Hucho hucho. Taxonomy (NCBI): domain Eukaryota; kingdom Metazoa; phylum Chordata; class Actinopteri; order Salmoniformes; family Salmonidae; genus Hucho; species Hucho hucho. The sequence continues at coordinate 176,857 of QNTS01002091.1, read as the reverse complement.
ATTGGATTTGCCCCAAACATAACACTTAGTATTCAGGACTAAAAGTGAATTGCTTTGTCACATTTTTAGCAGTATTACTTTAGTGCCTTGTTGCAAACAAGATGCATGTTTTAGAATATTTTTATTCTGTACAGGCTTAGGTTAGTAATGTTGAGTAACTACAATGTTGTTGATCCATCCCCAGTTTTCTCCTGTCACAGCCATTGAACTCAGTGCCTGTTTTAAAGTCACCATTGATTGGCCTCATGGTGAAATTCCTGAGTGGTTTCCTTCTTCTCCGGTAACTGAGTTAGGAAGGACGCCTGTATCTTTGTAGTGACTGGGTTTATTGATACAATCTAAAGTGTAATTAATAACTTCACTATGCTCAAAGGGATATTCAATATCTGCTATCTGTTATGGCCCTTTTTTTTACCCATCTACCAATAGGTGTCCTTCTTTGCGAGGCATTGGAAAACCTCCCTGGTCTTTGTGGTTGGATCTGTGTTTGAAATTCACTCCTAGACTGAGGGACCTTACAGATAATTATATGTGGGGTACAGAGATGAGGCAGTCTTTAAAAAATCATGTTACACTATTATTGCACACAGAGTGAGTCCATGTAACTTATTATGTGACTTGTTAAGCACTTATATAGGCTTGCCATAACAAATGGGTTGAATACTTATTGACTGAAGACATTTCAGCTTTTTATTTTTTCTTAATTTGTAACAAATGTGAAAAACATAATTTCACTTTGACGTTATGGGGTATTGTGTGTAGGCCATTTCAAATTCTGGCTGTAACACATCAAAATGTAAAAAGAAATCAAGGGTTGTGAGTACTTTCTGCACCCCCCCAAACTCGCCCCCTCCCCAGCACTTCCAACAAATCACAATACATTGCTTCCTTTTTCCCAATGCTCTCCTATGTGTGTACTGTCTTCCCCACTCTTCATTGTCTCACGTTCTTTCTTCCCTCTCTACCATCAATCTATTCTCTGTTCTGTATGTTGTCTCTCTCACTCTCTCTCTCTCTCTCTCTCTCTAGAGAGTATCGGTAAAGTCACAATTGCCTTTACGAAAAAACCCAACTCTTCCTTTCACTCCCTCTCACTCTCCTTTTCTTTCTTAGTGTCTTTCCCTTGTGTGTTCTGCTCCTGCCATGACTCCTAGTTGATCCCTGGCATGGCTCTGGTTAGCCCTGTGTCCTCCAACCAGATCCCCCAGCCCTCACCATGGTGGAGCCAGGAATCTGTGATCCTTATTGGTTAGAACCCAAATGTAAGTTCAGTGGTGGTTAGAACATTGGACTCCAAATGTGTGGTCTTGGGCTGTGTTTTTGCACGTAATTCTATAGCACAGCAAATATAGGCCTGAAAGCTACAGTATCAATCATCTTTGCACTCATCGAAGGAAACGGGTATTGCTAACAGCTTGTTTCACTTGACTATTGCATTATTTTCTTGGTAACAGATATAGGTTTTATTATGATGCCATCCAATTAATTTCTTCAGCTGACAGTCAATTCCATCACCATTACATCTCTTCCCTCCCCTCAGCACTGGAGATCTATTAAAAGTAATGTTGGACATAGTCCGGTTGTCCAGGAGGGCGGAGAGCGGAGGCTGTGTAGTGGTGTGTAGTGGTGTGTAGGAGTGTGTAGTGGTGTGTAGTGGATAGTGGAGATCCTATATCGTGTTTTAGAGCCTAGCCAAATAGGGCAGGGTTAGAAACAAACAGTCTGTTTGTGACAGGTGGCTGCCAAGGGAGAGGTAGGACTTTATTCACGTTTCTGTTGCATCATGGATGGTCAGGAGAAATATCTGGACTTACTCGGTGGACACATTTCCTCAGAGCATGATGCTGGCACATTTGAGTTATGGGGTGAAGCGTTATGGCCGAGTAGAAGGGGTATTTAGGGGTTGGAACTGAATGTCCAGAAGAGGACGGTGCATCTTATGTCCCATTGTTTTTAGGGCCCTGAAGGGCTGGGCCTTGGACTCGCATTCTGTGAGAATAAAACATTCCTTTTTCATTTTAATTCAAGCACAGGGACAAAGAGATTATGGGATAAAGTACCGTATGAATAGTTTTCCATAGATTCCATTATTAAAATGGAACAAAACCCAACTATACCACAAGGTTATGACTGAAATGCCCTCTCAACGTGGTAGAGAAAAATAGTTGTAGAAAATGATTGACTGTTAACTGAGAGCTGCGGATGAGTACATATAGGCCTACTTTATTGATATTGGCCACTACACTTCAGACTGTCAGACCAAAACTATTGGCTTCTTATTTGATAAATAGTTTTTTCTTAAATGTTTCCCTCTAAAAATATACTCAGATGATGTTGTATGGGAAAATCAGAAGCGAATAGCTACTTGGAAAGTTGACAATTGGCTTGACAGAAATGTCACAATAATATGGATGGAGGTCTAGTGATGTTATTGTTTGTTTCCTTATGAAAACAAACAGAACGTACCTTGTTTCTCTGGCACGGTGATGTAATCGTGTGGTGGTCTAAAACAAGTGTATCATGCCTCACTATGTTGGTTTGAATGTGAGGTTTAGCAAAAAATGCACTGTTCGTAAGTAATTTTCCCAAACATTTGGTTGTTTTACATGTTACCCTACAGTTTAGTACAAACCAAAATCAAACAGCTACAGGTAGCCTACTACTGTATAAAGACCTGGATATGTGACAGGCACCACCATAACGTTTGCTGAAGTAAGAGAAAGAGAAACCTAAGTAAGCTCTATTTTGCTCCATTATTTCAAAGCCTGAAGCAGGCAGCCACAGTTTTAAGGGTCATTTCGGTTTAGGAGATTGCAGTAGAAATCAATCAATTTCTCAGAAATTACTCCATTATGACCATCATCCACAATAATAGAGGGACCAGCGTGGCCCTACAGATCTGGTTAGATTAGAGGGACCAGCGTGGCCCTACAGATCAGGTTAGATTAGAGGGACCAGCATGGCCCTACAGATCTGGTTGGATTAGAGGGAACAGCGTGGCTCTACAGATCTGGTTAGATTTGAGGGACCAGCGTGGCCCTACAGACCAGGTTAGATTAGAGGGACCAGCGTGGCCCGACAGATCAGGTAAAATTAGAGGGACCAACGTTGCCCTACAGATCAGGTTAAATTAGAGAGACCAGTGTGGCCCTACTAATCATGTTAAGATTAAAGGGACCAGCGTGGCTCTACAGTTCAGGTTAGACTAAAGGGACCAGCATGGCCCTACAGATCTGTTAGATTAGAGGGACCAGTGTGGCCCTCCAGATCAGGTTAAATTAGTGGGACCAGCATAGCCCATAGATCTGGTTAAATTAGAGGGACCAGAATGGCCCTTCAGATCAGGTTAGATTAGAGGGACCACCTTGGCCCTACAGATCAGGTGAGATTAAAGGGACAAGCGTGGCCCTACAGATTAGGTTTGATTATAGGGACCAGCGTGGCCCTACAGATCAGGTTAGATTAGAGGGACCAGTGTGATCCTACAGATAAGGTTAGAATAGAGGGACCAGCATGTCCCTACAGATCAGGTTAGATTGAAAGGACCAGCGTGGTCCTACAGACCAGGTTAGATTGGAGGGACCAGTGTGGCCCTACAGATCAGGATAGATTAGAGGGACCAGCGTGGCCCTAATGATCCGTTAGATTAAATGGACCAGCGTGGCACTACAGATCAAGTTAGATTAGAGGGACCGGCGTGGCCTTACAGATCAGGTTAGATGAAAGGGACCATCGTGGCCCTACAGATCAGGTTAGATTATATGTGCCAGTGTGGCCCTACAGATCAAGTTAGGTTAGAGGGACCAGCGTGGCCCTACAGATCAGGTTAGATTAGAGGGACCAGCGTGGCCCTACAGATCAGGTTAGATTAGAGGGACCAGCGTGGCCCTACAGATCAGGTTAGATTAGAGGGACCAGCGTGGCCCTACAGATCAGGTTAGATTAGAGGGACCAGCGTGGCCCTACAGATCAGGTTAGATTA
>QNTS01002091.1:91963-172777 GCA_003317085.1 Hucho hucho | reverse complement strand
TAGATTAGAGGGACCAGCGTGGCTCTACATATCTGGATAGATTAGAGGGACCAGCGTGGCTCTACATATCTGGATAGATTAGAGGGACCAGCTTGGCCCTACTAATCAGGTTATATTAGAGGGACCAGCGTGGCCCTACATTTCTGTTAAGATTAGAGGGACCAGCGTGGCTCTACAGGTCAGGTTAGACTAAAGGGATCAGCATGGCCCTACAGATCTGGTTAGATTGGAGGGACCAGCGTGGCCCTACAGATCAGGATAGATTATAGGGACCAGCGTGGCCCTAAGGATCTGTTAGATTAAAGGGACCAGCGTGGCCCTACAGATCAAGTTAGATTAGAGGGACCAGCGTGGCTTTACAGATCAGGTTAGATGAAAGAGACCAGCGTGGCCCTACAGATCAGGTTAGATTACAGGCTCCAGCGTGGCCCTACAGATCTGGTTAGATTAGAGGGACCCGCGTGGCCCTACATATCAGGTTAGATTAGAGGGACCAGTTTGGCCCTACAGATCAGGTTAGATGAGGTTAGATGAAAGAGACCAGCGTGGCCTTAGATCAGGTTAGATTAGCTGTGCCAGCATGTTGCTACAGATCAGGTTAGATTAGAGGGATCAGCGTGGCACTACAGATCAAGTAAGATTAAAGGGACCAGCGTGGCCCTACAGATCAGGTTACATTAGAGGGACCAGCTTGGCCCTACAGATCATATTACATTAGAAGGACCAGCATAGCCATACAGATCAGGTTAGATTAGAGGGGCCAGCATTGCCCTACAGATCAGGTTAGACCAGAGGAATTTAGCTCTACAGATCAGGTTAGACCAGAGGGACCAGCATGGCGCTATAGATCAGCTTAGATTAGAGTGACCGGTGTGGCCCTACAGATCAGGTTAGCTTAGAGACGACCGGCTGGTCATTCTCAGTGGGCTTGGTAGAGGAACCAGCCACGGGACAACAAGGGGTTTAGTCTGTTTCCCAAATGGCACACTATTCCCTATATAGTGCACTACATTTGACGAGAGCCCTGTGCCCTGGTCAAAAGTAGTGCACTTTATAGGGAATAGGGTGCCATTTGAGACACAGACTGCTTACAATTGAGCTCTTACTCCTGTGGGGACAAAATATCCATCATCCTATACCTCATGGACTACTGTAGCCACAGGGGCGAATCGAATTAAAGAAATCATTCATTTGATGCATGGCTTGTTCCCACTGTGTTTTCTGATGCTTGAAGGAATTGGGCATGTTGTGTTGTTTTTGAATAAAGGGATGAGGAAAGAGTTAATTACTTGCGTAATTCACTTGAATCACTTGCTTTGGCAGTATATGTTTCCCATGCCAATAAAGCCCCTTTGAATTTAATTAGAGAGAGAGAGAAAGCGAGAGAGAGAGACACAGAGAGAACCGAACCGAGAGAAAGGGACCAAGCTCAGTGTGGGTGGGCTATGGGCCTCCATAGCTCCATAGGCCAGGTGACTGAAGAAACATAATCTGATTTAGCTCAAGACTAAGCCACCAACAGGATCAGTTCACCTGTTAAAGCACTGTTACACCACACAATGTAACACAGGCTGCTGTCACGCTCCACACATACACTCAATGACAAACACACTTTTGGACCAGTACTTTGGCCAAAAACTTTATATGTGTTTTTATATAAGTAACTTAGAGTTTGGTGTAAATCATGCACTGATATCATCCCTAAAGTATGTGTGCTTTATGTATCAATTTAATTTTGCTCTCATCAATGGTGGTTCCTAGTTAGGCCTCTTTCTCAGTTTTAAAATTGAGATCTGTTTCCCATCTTAGTTCACATGAGGGTCGAGTAATATACAGGTTAGCTACCAGCCCTTAGATACACACTCCATAATCTGCAGACGGCACCACAGATGGCCCCAAGTGCCACAAATGTTGTCCCGTGTGGCTTAGTTGGTAGGGCATGACACTTGCAATGTCAGGGTTGTGGGTTTGATTCCCATGGGGGACCAGCATAAAAGGGAATAATTAAAGTGGCCAGCCATGCCATATCTTTGTTTCTGCAGGTATGGCATTGTGTTGGGTATTTACCAGACAGCTAGGTCATGGCAGTCACACTACACAACCTCTGACTGGTCCCCTGTTCACATTCCCTTGGAGTCATCTGACAGGCTAGCCACACTACACAACCTCTGACTGTTTACGTTTCCCTGGAGTCCTGTGACACAACCTCTTTCTCTCCTTAATTTGTTCATGCAAAGGTTGCCTAGTAACCGCTACAACACCCGACCCCCACCTCACCTCTCTCTCTCTCTCTCTCTCTCTCTCTCTCTCTCTCTCTCTCTCTCTCTCTCTTCCCCCACCTCAGTAATAAATGTTCCATTTCCAGTTGACGTATTTAAACAGACCAACAGACTGACTGCATGTCCTTTTGGGATGTCCAGGTACCATTGGTAGTCTGGGGGAGTGTGTGTGTATACCTTTCTGGATAACTTCACAGGGTGTGACTGTTGGACCCAGCCCTTCCTTCTGTGTGAACATCCTCATGTCCATCAATGCTGTTACTAGAGAAACTGGGGAGGGGCTTGAGACATGTACTTAAAGGAATTTTCACAAGTACAGTGCCTTCAGAAAGTATTCATACCATTTGACTTATTCCACATTTTGTTGTGTTACAGCCTGAATTCAAAATGGATTAAAAAAAAGTTTCCTCACACATCTATACACAGTACCCCATAATGAAAAGTGAAAACACGTTTTTTTACACTTTTGCAAATGTATTGAAAATTAAATACAGAAATATATCATTTACATAAGTATTCACACCCCTGAGTCAATACTTCGTCAATACTTTGTAGAAGCACAGTCTTTCTGGGTAAGTCTCTAAGAGCTTTCCATACCTGGATTGTGCAACATTTGCCCATTATTCTTTAAAAATGTATTCAAGCTCTGTCAAATTGGTTGTTGATCATTGCTAGACAACCATTTTCAGGTCTTGCCATTGATTTTCAAGTAGATTTAAGTCAACCCTATAACTCGGCCACTCAGGAACATTTACTGTCTTCTTGGTAATCAACTCCCATATAGATTTGGCCTTGTGTGTTAGGTTATTGTCCTGCTGAAAGGTGAATTAATTTCCCGGTGTCTGGTGGAAAGCAGACTGAACCAGGTTTTCCTCCAGGATTTTGCCTGCTCTCCATTTGTTTATTTTTTAGCCTGAAAAACTCCTCAGTCCTTAACAATTACAAGCATACCCATAACATGATACAGTTACCACTGGGCTTGAAAATATGGAGAGTGGTACTCAGTATTGTGTTGTATTCAGTGGCAGTCGGTGCCGTTTAAGATTAGGGAGGACAATTTCTTCTTTTTTTATGACCATGGCCTGATTTCTATTACATCACACTGAATGACTGTCATTCATATTCCATTCACCCAGCTCAATGTAACATCGATAGGTTTATCTTACTCCAATTTTCCCTTTACCCATCATGAGGTTGCTACAACCTAGCCTATGAATGACAGTTTATAATGTAGATGCACAGGTCGAGAGACAAATTGGAATAATCAAGGTGACAGACTGTGACATGTTCAATACAGCCTTGCACAATCTTGCCTGCATCAAGCTGATCTAGGGTGTAGTCGTTAGTCCAAGCAGTTGCAAAAGCAACTATAACGAGAGTTTCTATTGGACAAATTCAGGTACTGTAGGTCCATCCCCGTTTTGTTCTGTTTAAGAAACGCTTTGCAACAGAATATGCGGAATAAATACACCCCTAATCACCCGCACACACAGTTCACTTTCATAGCAGCCATACAATCAGTATAATCACATCTATGCACTCTCCTCCTCTCACATTTTCCCTTCGCTTGTGGACTTAAGTGCACAACACAACAGCTGTCTGTGGCCAGGTGAAAAAACCTCTCCAAGCCAAACCTTCATACCATAACCGCTACACACAGCCTACATTGTTGTCACCATTAGCTAACGTTATAGTAAACATAGCTACTAGAACTAACGTGTTAGTAAACCCACAATCCAATCCATGTGTACAATCACGCAGCAGTGTACAGCAAGCAGTTTAGCAGTTACACCAGCAGGCCCCAGTGGCAATACATTAATAAAACCGAAAGCTTACCTTGAATTGGAAGAGTTGGAGTGTTGGATAGCCTTAGCCAGCTAGATAACGTAAATATAATTATGCTCTGTTTGAGTCAGGATGTTGAGTAGGCTAAATTTAAATGCATTAGCTAGCGTAAGTGAAAGTGAGAAAAAACAAATACTACAAAATATATCTCTCTGTTGCTTTTCCTTAATATTTGAAGGAATTAATTTGTTAAAAACTGTTCAACTATTGTCTTTCTCTCTTTGAGTCAACTACTCACCACATTTTATGCACTGCAGTGCTAGCTAGCTGTAGCTTATACTAGATTAATTATCTGATCCTTTGATTGGATGAACAACATGTCAGTTCATGCTACAAGAGCTCTGATAGGTTGGAGTACGTCCTCCGGTAGTTGTCATAATCAATGTTCCCTGTAATTTCTTTCATCACTGAGCAATTTTCAGGTCTGCTCAGCGCAAAATTGAACGTTGTGAAAATTCTGTGCAACTTCTGGCGTGTGTTTATTGTGAACACAGGTTGTACCCGATTTAAGTTATAAAAGTGAACAAGTAGGCTACTGTGGATATTTGATCATAATGTAGGCCTATCACAGTGGCCTACCATCAAAACCAATGGATAAAATGCATCCCATAACATTTTAACATGGAAATAGCTGTTCTATCATTCAGCCTACGGTAGCAGCCAATGTGTGGCCTACATTCCTTGAGACTTTTTAAAAAATAAATATGAAGGGCTTGACATTAACCTGTTTATCCACTTGTCCTTCAGACAAGGAAATTACTGAACATTTGTTGTTTTATGCAAGAACCCACTTTATAAAATAAAGTTAATTATTATACCCATACCAATATTACAGAGAATCAGACAAATTATGCTACCCTCTGCCTATTGGCTACTTATCTTATTCACAGGTTTTGTGCTCTTGTAGGAAGCAACCACTCTCCCTTTGCTGACTCGAAATGAGCTATAACTGGGCTAATAACTCACTAACTAGCAAAGACTTTGAACAAATGTGCACACGTGGCTACATGCAGCTCTCGCTTTGATCTCAAAACAAGCACATCTGCTCCCGACCACTCATGCTGTAAACACAGTCCAGTTCAAAGTGAATGGCACAGATCCATATATGGCAATGGTCTATTTGCATATAGGGATACTGCAGCTCTGATTGGTTATGTCGCACCGGTCTGTAGAGTACCTGCTGAGTTGTGCCTGTCAATGCAGTAGAATCCTACTCCAGCGCATTCTGCGTACAAGAAAATCTCTTGCGTAGTTAGTTTTGCATACTTGTTTGATAACTTCTGAACATTGTAAAATTATATATCTATACTTATAAATGTATCAATTGTACATCAATTTATGTTGGAAGGTAAAACCAAATCATATATGGATGTGGCTGTAAATGCTACATCATCATTCTTCTTCAGTGCTTCAATAAGAAGTGGAAAGAGTCACTATGTGCTACCATTTGGAATTATAGTGAAGTGTACAATGCACTGCTGAAATACCTGGGTTGTATATAACAATATATTCCACTCATTATCAGAACTTCGTTGACACAATGTAAGCTGAGAGACAGGCGATGCTGTATCAGTTGACAATTCTCATTAAAAAGGTGATCTTTTACAATGTTGCATGGGGCAGAAATGGCATACAACAGTAGCCAACTGCTTTACAATACCCCTACTTCTGAGTACTGTATAAGGATAATGTAACTGTAAGACTGACATATTTCACAGTGTGTGTGTACGTGCGTACGTGCGCTTGTTTGTGTGTGTGCGTGTGTGTGGCTGCCTCGTCTATTCCATGAGCAACTGTCTGTGACTCAGACAATCCTATCCAGCGTACTAATCAGAGCGAGATAGCTCCCTCTACTTTTAGCTTTTTTCAAGCAGCCGCTTGGCTCTTTCAGAACTTATCAACTCTTGGCTCTTCCCCCTCTTCCTCTCCTCCGTCTGAAACCAAATGTTTTCTGTAGAAAAAAACAGGATCAGAGCCCACTGCCTCCGGTCTGCCTCCATGACATCATCCAGCACAGCACACATCTGGAACCGATCGACTCTCTCCGTGCGTGTATGAATGTGTGTATGGTGTATACAGTGTGTGTGTGTGTGCGTGTGCGTGTGTGGATGGGGTGTTTAGGAGATGGTAGATGTGGGAGCTGGAGGAGGGAAAGGGGGGCCGGTGACACATCGGCAGCTGAAAAGAGGTGGGAGAGAGAAAGACAGAAGAAAGAGAGAAAGAGGGGAGAGAGTAGAGAAAAAACTGGGCAAACATTCTTGGCCAAAACACTGATGCATCCTGAGCTTTCGGTCGTTAAACATTACCACTGCCAAGCAGAGTTTTCATAAGCCCGCTCATTCCAGCTGAGAAACATCACGTTAGATCTATTCTTACAGGGTATATTCTGTACGGCATGCCGGAAATTGAGGTGTGGTTATTGGGAAAGAAGCTCTTAGCTCTCTTGCTGAGTGTAATGCTCTCCACTACAACCTCACCCCTCCATTTGGAAAGCATTACAGTGATATGGCACCAGTGTAAAGGTAAACTCCTGGCTGTAACCAATGTTCTCAGAGCCTCCCAGACCGCTTGGGTCAAGGTCTAATCTGATAACCTTCCCACCCTTTGGACCTTTTACTGTTTTAGATGTCTACTTTCTTCTGTATTTTCTGTTGTTTTAGAGGACACCAGAGCAGGTTTAGTTGTTTATAGAATAATAGCATTTCCAGCTGGTCTGTCTGATAAGGGGGAAAAGTGGTGATGATTGGTAGGGAGAAGAGAGCTGGCTGGTATTGACGGTTTAGTTCCTGTTTTGACCACTAGAGGGCACTTGCGTTTACTTACAGCTTTCTGATCAAACTGATGGCATAGGAATACGGGCAAACTATGACAGGACAAAGATGGCTACTGAAGAAAAATAGAACGATTTAGGTCTAGCATTTGATGCAATGAGTTCTAACTTCATTCAGGATGAGCATTTCTGGCAGATCTTCTGTCCGTGTCTTGGCAACTACTGTAAGATACAGTCTTTGAGGGTGTTGGATCAATAGTGGGTTTAAAGAAAGCCAGTGGCGATGACGCTGGATAGGGAGGTGGGATTAGCAAATGGACAACCTGTACCATCACACAGGTTGACACAGACTGTAACCTGGCAGCACAGGAGGTTGGTGGCACCTTAATTGGGGATGATGGGCTTGTGGTGATGGCTGGAGAGGAGTAAGTGGAATGATATCAAATACATCAAACACATGGTTTCCATGTGTTTGATGCCATTCCATCCTCTCCATTCCAGCCATTATTATGAGCCATCCTCCCCTCAGCAGTGTCCACTGCCTGACAGACAGGAAATGACAGAGGACTGAAGGATGTGAGTGGCAAAGAGATTTAGGAGATTCTAGGGAGGGAGGGAAGGAGGGATAGAGGGAGTGAAGGAGGAAGGGAGAGAGAGCGAGAGAGAGAGAGAGAGAGAGAGAGAGAGAGAGAGAGAGCTGTTGGCCAGATGTCTGTTCGGGTGGCTATAGTATTACTCAGTAAGGGGAGTTTCTCAACGTTTGTTTATCTCTCAATAACTATCTAGAGTAAACCTCTCCTAATTTTTCCTGTGATTCATCCTTTTTATTTCCCCATCTCTTCTTTTGTTAACCTTTCTCTCCTTTCTTCTCGGCTCTTTTTGTACCTCTTCTCTGCCATTTTCTTCTCCTCTCTACTTGTCCCTGCTTCCCTGCTTCCATTTTCCACTACTCTATTCTCCATCACAGCCCTTACACTCTCATCTCTCTACTTCCATTAACTCACCATCCTTACTTACTCCTCTTTCCCATGATGCTGTCTGTCCTATGGGCTGGTTTGTTTTGGAGACGGTTTAGATGACTGCAATAATTCAGCTACTCAGATTTCACAAAAAGAGGGAGGAGAGCGAGGTACGAGTAAAGTTGTGATAGACGTTAAGTAGAAAAGAGAAAGATGGATGAGAGAGGAGGGATAAAATGGAAAGATGTAGAGTTTAAGAAAGAAGGGAAGGGACAAAGTCATTACGCAGCAAGAGAAAATACAATCGTGGGAGAGAGGGGAGATATGGAGAGAGGAAAACATGTGGAATGCAGTCTCTCCAGAGAGCACACATGTGTAAGTTCACTCCCTCGTCTCTCTCTCTCTCTCTCTCTCTCTCTCTCTCTCTCTCTCTCTCTCTCTCTCTCTCCACTCTGACACAACTACGCTCTGTTGGAGCAGAGAGGCCTGCAGCACAGTCATCTCCAGCATGGCCCGTTGGACACACTGGACCCTACAGTATGTCAGAACAATACCACAACCTACTAAGCCAGGGACCACAGCCATTTCTGACACTCACACTGATACTGTATGACTTTCTGGCCACTTTTTCCCTCTTCTCCTTTCTCAGGGCTACAGTTTTCACACTTCTCCTTTCTCAGGGCTACAGTTTTCTCTTTCTAGCTCCCTCATGATCAGAGTGGATGTGAACTGTCTTAATGGACTGTCCAGTGTAGCCTCTCTCTCAACCCCCATTCTGTATGAGAATGTTCCAGAATGTTTGGGTTTCTTCCAACCCCTCCTCTCCGCACCCTTGTGACTGTGTTCTGAGTCACTCTAACCGTCCGGGACCACTCCTGGGGAGACGGCGGGAGCCAGCCTCACCTCCCTCCGAATGTCAGCCAGAACCTCCAGAGGGCTTACCCTTCGCAGCAGACAAGTTGGAAAAATTCGGACTTATGCTCAGGGCATTCTCAGGGGAAACACTTAGCATGTGTTTTATCGTATGTAATATTAGCTCAGTGAAACTGGATTCACATTTGATAAATGTAACATTTCCAGAATATCGTTGTATAGGGAAAAAATGTAACATTTCACTTATGGAGGCAGAGACTAGTCTGTTAATTTGAGTGAAAACTATAAGTTAGCTGGTTGAGCTGATTATACCCATCTCCTTAGCCAGGGGAAGCCCAGCTTGACCATGACTGCTGGCCCATATGAGTGTGACCATTTTTTGAATTGGTGCTGAAGTCGATCAAATCCTGTTTCTCTTCTCTCTGTGCCCAGATCTCCGGCTGTTCCTTCCTCCTTGCGTTTTGCGTGTCTCACATTTTCCATGTTATTGTTTTTTCTCCTTGGTGAGTTAAGACTTTTCAAACACAGTGTGGTTGGACCCTGCCAGTGCTGTGGTCTTTCAAACACTTCAGTCAGAGCTTGGCTTCTGAGAAGCAGATACCACGTTGCGTCACGCTTTTTTCTGGGCTGAGAAACGATCGCTCTCTTTGCTCATGCTGGTTGGCTTGGATTTGACTGTTCTTCATCGTAGCTAGAGAGAACATGTTGTCATAGTTACTCCACGGTATCAATATTTGTATCTGTACACAGCTGGTTGGGCAATTGCACATTTCATTTCTTCATAGTTCAAGTAATACAATAATTCTGCTCCAGAAAAGTTTTCACTTAAACATCAAACATAGAGCAGATCACAAACTGATGGACGAAGAGTAGAAACAAACTGGTGACAAAGAGATGAATGAACCAACAGCTGTGTGAATCATCTGCTGAATATGCACCGCTGGGTAAGACCAAGCCTAAGACCACACTAACTAACACACAGCTGCATCTCTACCTCAACCTCTCACTGAAACACTCCCATCAACAGTGAAGCCAAGAGCAAACCAGGCTGTACTCCATCAAACAACACAATCAAGAGTTTCCCTCGCCCTTCCTTTCCCTACCCTCCAACCTGGTCTCAGAGCATTTTGTATTATTCTGTATGTAAATTCGAGATGCATCATTTAGTATGATAGTGTTACGTTTCATATGGTATGTATTAATTTGTGGATGTCCATCACCCAATCGTAGGATATGTTACGAATTGCAGTTCATATTATACTGTATCATACTAATTTGAGTGTCTCGGATTTACATTTACTATGTTACGTCCAGTCTATTAGACCAGGCTGTTCCCTCCGAGCCTCTTTTTCTTCCCCTAGTGTTTTAAACCCAGATGTTGAGACGTGTTGTAATGTGTTGTAATGACCAGATCTACTTCCAGTCTGTTCAAAAACACAAGGACATTCAGCCAGTAGGAGAATAACCAGAGACCAGATGCTTGTGCAAGACTAGTTTCAATGGGGAATAAAGTGTTCTGTTCTATTCTATTCTATTCTGCTCTGTTCTGTTCTATTCTGTTCTATTCTATTCTATTCTGCTCTGTTCTGTTCTATTCTGTTCTATTCTATTCTATTCTATTCTGTTCTGTTCTATTCTGCTCTGTTCTGTTCTATTCTGTTCTATTCTGTTCTATTCTGCTCTGTTCTGTTCTATTCTGTTCTATTCTGTTGTTGGAGAGGGGTAGTTGGGAACAGGGAGAAGTTGACATGGACCAGGGAGAGGTGTAAGAAAGAAGGGTGAGAGGTGAGGGCCCTAGTGTTGGCGCAGTTACAGGGGCATTCAGAATAGTAAACAGTCCACGGGTAATGGGAGACTGGGAGCCCCAAAACAGACCAGGGGGGTAACGTCAATCACAACAAAGGGTTAGTACTGTAAAGCTATCTCCTGCATTGTTCTGGAATATGTGTGTTCTGCATGTGCATGAACGTGTGCAGATGTGTGTGTGTTTCCAAGCTGCTTATGTTCAGTACCTCTACTCACCTCTCTGTACATATGTCAGTAATTAACCATCAACAATGAGCAGTGAGAGAACGCATCGGGGGAAAACTCACTAGGCAGCCAATCATTTCCCGAAATTACCCTTTCTCCCTCGCCTCTGTTTCACTCACTTTTGTTTTTATTTTGGAAGCAAACCTCCCACAGACTATTAGAGCTCTGCAGTCAGTCAGTCAGGAAATCTGTCAGTCAGCCAGTCAGACAGTAAGTCAGATAGTCAGCGAGTCAGCCAGTCAGACAATCAGACAGTCAGTCAGTCATTCACATTGAGACATCTGAGCCAGTGTTCACAGCCCTGTCTTTCGGATGTGATTACCTTTGAAAATAAACAAAGCCCTGGTATCTACTGTTAAAGGAACACAAGTGTTAGGGTTTTCTTCTCCTTTTCCCATCATCCCTGCTCCTGCCTGTTCATTGAACTAACTTAGACATGCGAATTGGCAGACAAATGTCAGAATAAACGAGGACATGAATATGTGTGTATTCAGGTATGTGTTTATGTTTGAGGATGTTTGAGTTTTATCACAGAAGTAGTTGATATCATGGACTACAATTTCAGAGAGAGAGAGAGACATGGAGAGAGACGGAGAGAGACAGGGAGAGAGCGACAGAGAGTGACAGGGAGAGAGCGAGAGAAAGAGAGAGAAAGAGAGAGTGACTGGGAGAGAGAGGGAGAGAGACAGGGAGAGAGACAGGGAGAGAGCGACAGAGAGTGACAGGGAGAGAGCGAGAGAAAGAGAGAGAAAGAGAGAGTGACTGGGAGAGAGAGGGAGAGAGACAGGGAGAGAGACAGGGAGAGAGCGACAGAGAGTGACAGGGAGAGAGAGAGAGAGAGAGAGAGAGAGAGATAGATAGATAGATAGATAGATAGATAGATAGATAGATAGATAGATAGATAGATAGATAGATAGATAGATAGATAGATAGATAGATAGATAGATAGATAGATAGATAGATAGATAGATAGATAGATAGATAGATAGATAGATAGATAGATAGATAGATAGATAGATAGTGACTGGGAGAGAGAGGGGGAGAGAGAGAGATAGAGAGAGAGAGAGAGAGAGCGCGACTGGGAGATAGAGGGTGAGAAAGAGAGAGAGATAGAGAGAGACAGGGAGAGAAAGGGAGAAAGGAGAGAAAAAGAGAAAATAACCCCTCCACTTTCCATTACCTGATGAACATGGTAAATGGCTGTCATTTACTTTACCTCCCTTCGTTCCTCCCTCCTTTCAACACCCATCTATCATCCCCTTGACACCATGTCTCCTCTGACCCCTCACCATCCCGGGCCTCAGGGAGGAAAAAGAAATGACCTCACCCTCTTCCCTCCCTGTCAGCTTTGGTCTCTGTAAGAGGTGGTTTAAATGACCTCATCCAGGGGATCTGCACAAAACTACACCTCCACAACCCCCCTCTTCCCTCGCCATACCACTGAAAAACACTGTCTCCAGTACTCCCTTTTACTCCCCTCTCACAACTTACCCCCCTGTCTCTGGCACCACTCCTAGACCAGTGAAACTGTCACGCCCTGACCTGTTGGAGCCTTTTTATGTCTCATTTTGGTTTGGTCAGGGTGTGATTTGGGGTGGGCATTCTATGTTCTTTTTGTATTTCTTTGTTTTGGCTGAGTGTGGCTCTCAATCAGGGACAGCTGTCTATCGTTGTCTCTGACTGGGAACCACACTTAAGCAGCTATTTTTCCCTCCAGCCTTGTGGGAAGTTGACTCTGTTGAGGTGTGTGTACTGTTGGTGCTACACCTGTTTTGATCTTTGTTTTGTTGTTTTGTATTGAGTGAGTTAACGAATAAATATGTTTAACTCCACCCGGCACGCTGCGCCTTGCTCCGTCCATGAAGATTGTGACAGAACTTCCCACCACCAAGAGACCAAGCAGTGTGCCCATCTGGAGTCCTGGACATGGGAGGAGATCCTGGACGGGAAGGGACCCGGGAGGCAGGCGGGGGAATACCGCCGTCCGAAGGAGGAGCTGGAGGCAGCTAAGAAGGAGCGGCGCTTCTATGAGCAAAAATATGCGGGAACACGGCTGGCCTTTAAGCCCGAGAGGCAGCCCCCNGTGACAGAACTTCCCACCACCAAGAGACCAAGCAGTGTGCCCATCTGGAGTCCTGGACATGGGAGGAGATCCTGGACGGGAAGGGACCCGGGAGGCAGGCGGGGGAATACCGCCGTCCGAAGGAGGAGCTGGAGGCAGCTAAGAAGGAGCGGCGCTTCTATGAGCAAAAATATGCGGGAACACGGCTGGCCTTTAAGCCCGAGAGGCAGCCCCAAATATTTTTTTTGGGGGGGCACACGGGGAGCTGGGGGGGCACACGGGAAGCTGGCATGTTGCGCACCGGGCCGGGAACACGCACTGGCAACACCGTGCTTACCAGAGGGAGCAGCGCACTGGTAGGGCACCGTGTGAGGCGGCGAAACGCACGGTGTTGCCAGTGCGTGTTCCCGGCCCGGTGCGCGACATGCCAGCTTCCCGCATCGTTTTTGCGAGTAGGAGTGTTCAGCCTGGGAGGAGTGTGCCGGCTCAGCGCTCTTGGCCTCCAGTACGCCTCCTCGGACCAGGATATCCTGCGCCGGCTCTGCGTACTGTGTCTCCGGTGCGTCTCCACAGCCCGGTACGTCCTGTGCCAGCGCCCGCAGGTGCAGAGTGGATTTATCCATTCAGCCAGGACGGGTTGTGCAGGCTGTATGCCCGAGACCTCCAGTGAGTCTTCACGGCCCAGTGTATCCTGCCCCTGTTCCACGCTCCCGGATCCCTGTGCGTGTTGTGAGCCCAGCATGCACTGTCCCTGTCCCATGCTCCAGGATTCCTGTGCGCGTTGTGGGCCTAGCATGCACTGTCCCTGCTCCACGCATCAGGCCCCCTGTGTGCCTTCAGAGCCCGGCACGTCCTGCCCCTGCTCCACGCACCAGGCCCCCTGTGCGCCTTCAGAGCCCGGCACGACCTGTGCCCGCTCCACGCACCAGGCCCCCTGTGCGCATCGAGAGCCCGGCGAGGCCTGTCACTGCTCCACGCATCAGGCCCCCTGTGCGCCTTCAGAGCCCGGTGAGGCCTGTCCATGCTCCACGCATCAGGTCCCCTGTGCGCCTTCGGAGTCCGGCACGTCCTGCCCCTGCTCCACGCACCAGGTATCCAGTGCCTGCTCCACGGATCAGGGGGAGAAATGTAGAGAGAGGGAGAGAGAGAGAGAGACTGAAAGATGGGGAGATTGAGAGAGATAAAGGGGAAAGGGAGAAAAGGGGCGCCTTCAGAGCCCGGCACGGCCTGTGCCCGCTCCACGCACCAGGCCCCCTGTGCGCATCGAGAGCCCGGCGAGGCCTGTCCCTGCTCCACGCATCAGGCCCCCTGTGCGCCTTCAGAGCCCGGTGAGGCCTGTCCATGCTCCACGCATCAGGTCCCCTGTGCGCCTTCGGAGTCCGGCACGTCCTACCCCTGCTCCACGCACCAGGTATCCAGTGCCTGCTCCACGGATCAGTCCGGGGCCCGCAACGAGGGTGCCCAGTCCGGGGCCCGCAACGAGGGTCAGAAACCATTTTCTAGTCTAGTCTGTAGCCCCCTTCTTCCTGCCCCTTGGCACTAGGGATGGGAATTTTAAATAATTTCACTATTCAAATATCATTACATTTTGTTATACATCCGGATAGTCTAAAAACACGTTTTTGTATCTTTGTTTAAACTAGGACACTTGATTTGCCACTCAGCCTGCACAACTCGGGAGAGACTGTGCACGCTGCAGCATGTGTTGTGTGCACGGGAGGGGGAGAGAGGAAAAGTAGAACTCGGACTAGTTAGATAAACATGTACATGCCATAGGTTATCTATCATCCCATCTGGCAGTGCCTGTCTATAGCCAAGCTAGCTAGCTAACTAGGCTAGTTGACGCTATTTTGCTGCGCTCCCCGTCCTTGTCTACAACTATTTAATTCAGATTAAACAACAGCTTACCTGTCTGTTGCTCGTTGTTTGTTGTTTTATTAAATTAAGAATTCAAATGTCATGGTATATCCTTGTGTGTAGCAATGTCACTTAGATCATTTAATTTTACTGAGACAAAGCCTTTTCATCGTTTCAACTAGGCCTATGATTTTTTTTAATCAAAAAATGTATACTCTCGCAAGTATTCGATTAATAATGTCCGTTCGGATATTCAAATAACCGTGCCCATCCATACTTGGTACTGCTACACACCAATAGCATCCCTGGAGACAACAGACTCTTCCCACATATTAATGTATCAGCTCCTGGGGGATCTCAGTGTGCATTATTCACCTTCATACAGATCATTATAAGCACATATACCTGTACATGTTCTTCTCTGGCTCTCTGCTTCTCCTGGCTTACTGCAGTTTCCCCATGTCCTCTACTAGACCTAGGTCCAAATAGTATTTGTTTTCTTTCAAATACTTTACACATTTTCAGATGGACACTTTTTGCACTTTTGGAACTCTTCTGTTTGATTCCCTTGCAACAGGCAAGCTCAATCAAGCGCTGCCAAAGTGTTTGAAAGAAAACCATTACTATTTGAACCTGGGTCTGTTCTCTTCCCAGGCTTACTACCCACTCAGCTCTCCTGGCTCTTGTCTCTGTGGTACTGATGCTAGGATAAGGAGTGATAGATGGACACACAGCCTGGGAAACATCTCCCTCACAGCCCGATGACTCAATGCTTACAATAAGCTTGGCCACTCTCTCTCACTCTCTCTCCCTCTGTCTATCTGTCTTTCTGTCTCTCTCTCTCTCTCTCTCTCTCTCTCTCTCTCTCTCTCTTTCTCTCTCTCTCTCTCCCACAATCTCTTTCTCAATCTTTCTTTCTTTCTTTCTTTCTTTCTTTCTTTCTTTCTTTCTTTCTTTCTTTCTTTCTTTCTTTCTTTCTTTCTTTCTTTCTTTCTTTCAATCTCTATCAATTTCTCTGTCATCTCCTGATCTGCAGACAGACAGACAGAGATAGAGTAAGAGAGAGAGACAGAGGTGAGGGATCAGCGTCAACTCTCCCACAGAGAGTGTAAACTAAAGCTGAGCATGTTTACTTGACATCAGATGATATGAATGTGTCTGTTCCTTCCCTGTAGGGCTGAATGCCCGTTGATGTCCTTAGATCAGTTGTATACAGTAGAAAGTCATTGTTGTATACAGTAGAAAGTAATAGTTGTAAACAGTGGAAATGCATTGTTGTAAACAGTAGAAAGTCATTGTTGTATACAGTAGAGGCACAGTGGAAATAGTGTTGTCACATGTACTGTAGATTACCCTACATCTCTTGCCTAAGGGTATGTATGTTTATGCTGAATGTGTGTGTTTGTGTTTGTGCGGGGGGTTGCGCCTATTTGTGTGTTGGAGTGTTTTAGACACAGACACAACCCAACCCACTTAAAAGAGTAAGCAAATGTGCTTTCCACACTGCATACGTCTAAAGATGTTAACATGGTGAATCACAGAACACTCTCCAGATCTATGTATCACAGAACGTTTACACAAGCTTGAGTTTTTGTGTGTCTGTTTGTCTGTCTGTCTGTCTGTCTCTGTGTGTGTGTGTGTGTGTGTGTGTGTGTGTGTGTGAAAGACTTGTGGTTTTCATGTTGTTTGCATTAGAATGAACTTGAAGAAAGAGGAGGAATTATCTTTGTCTCACCCACTGATTTACTCTCTCCATCCTTCTCTCTCTCTCTCTCTCTCTCTCTCTCTCTCTCTCTCTCTCTCATGTAAACTAGAGAGAGGAAGAGGAGGAATGGTTATGGTTCAGTTTGACCCGCGAGGCTGACAGAGGTGGAAAGATTGTTCTCTCCAGCCGTTGAACACGTTAACATGGAGGAGAAAAAACCCAGACTTCAAGCAGCTGGTTGGTGGTTTTTCCCACCATCCCATCATCCCAAACCCCTTATCCTCCATTCAGAGACACGGTGGGAGGGAGGGACGGAAGAGGGGGAGAAATGTAGAGAGAGGGAGAGAGAGAGAGAGAGAGAGAGAGAGAGAGAGACTGAAAGATGGGGAGATTGAGAGAGATAAAGGGGAAAGGGAGAAAAGGGGCGGATGCAAGGGAGAGACAGATGGACTGACAGACAGACAGATACAGGGAAGAGGAGAGTACTTATCCATCACTTTTCCCATATTCCAGTGGTGTGACCCCTTGCAAAGCAGAGGGGAGTCATCGCTGGTTAACTCTCTGTGGGGGAGCCCCATGCTGTGTGGCTTCCACACCGATCTCGACAGACCATTTCTGTATGGACCTCGTTTTATGCACGGGGGCATTGTCATGCTGAAACAGGAAAGGGCCTTCCCCAAACTGTTGCCACATAGTTGGAAGCTTCATACCACTCCAGCCGATGCTTGGCATTGCACATGGTGATCTTAGGCTTGTGTGCGGCTGCTCGGCCATGAAAACCCATCACATGAAGCTCCCAACAAGCAGTTATTGTGCTGACAATGCTTCCAGATTTAGTTTGGAACTTAGTAGTGCGTGTTGCAACCGAGGACAGAGGATTTTTACTCGTTATTGTAATGCGTCTGTGTGTTGCTGGTGTAGAGGAGTCAGGCGCAGGACAGCAGATATGAGTAAATATAGCAAATTTTACTCAAATTATTAACAAACGTCAAAAATATCCAAGCCCACAAATACGGACCGCAATACAATAAAACAATCACTCACAAACAAACAGAGGGTTAAATAATGAACAAGTAATTGTGGGATTGAAACCAGGTGTGTAAAAAAACAAGACAAAAACAATGGAAAAATGAAAAGTGGATCAGCAATGGCTAGAAAACCGGTGACATTGACCGCCGAACGCCACCCGAGCAAGGAGAGGGACCCGACTTCGGCGGAAGTCGTGACAGTACCCCCCCCCTTGACGCGCGGCTCCATCAGCGCGCCAACACCGGCCTCGGGGACGACCCGGAGGACGAGACGCAGGGCGATCCGGATGGAGACGGTGGAACTCCCGCAGCAACGAAGGGTCCAGAATGTCCTCCACCGGAACCCAGCATCTCTCCTCCGGACCGTACCCCTCCCACTCCACGAGGTACTGAAGGCCCATCCTCCGACGCCTCGAGTCCAGGATGGCTCGAACAGTATACACCGGGGCCCCAAAGATGTTCAGAGGAGGGCGGAGGAACCTCCCGCACCTCAGACTCCTGGAGTGGACCAGCCACCACCGGCCTGAGGAGAGACACATGGAACGAGGGATTAATATGGTAATCTGGGGGAAGCTGTATCCTGTAGCATACCTTGTTCAGTCTCCTCAGGACTTTGAATGGCCCCACAAACCGTGGACCCAGCTTCCGGCAGGGTAGGTGGAGGGGCAGGTTTCGGGTCGAGAGCCAGACCCTGTCCCCCGGTGCGAACACCGGGGCCTCACTGCGGTGGCAGTCGCCGCTCACCTTCTGCCGCCTCATGGCCTGTTGCAGGTGCACATGGGCGGCGTCCCAGATCTCCTCCGAGCGCTAAAACCATTCGTCCACCGCAGGAGCCTCGATCTGGCTCTGATGCCAAGGTGCCAGAACCGGCTGATACCCCAGTACACACTGGAAGGGAGAGAGGTTATTGGAGGAGTGGCGGAGTGAGTTTTGGGCCATCTCTGCCCATGGGATGAACGCCGCCCACTCCCCCGGCCGGTCCTGGCAATATGACTGCAGAAACCTACCCACATCCTGGTTTACTCTCTCCACCTGCCCGTTACTCTCGGGGTGAAAACCTGAGGTGAGGCTGACCGAGACACCCAGACACTCCATAAACGCCCTCCATACCCTGGACATGAACTGGGGACCCCGATCAGAGACTATATCCTCAGGCACCCCGTAGTGCCAGAAGACGTGTGTGAACAGGGCCTCCGCAGTCTGTAGGGCCGTAGGGATACCGGGCAAAGGGAGGAGACGGCAGGACTTAGAAAACTGATCCACAAAGACCAGGATCGTGGTGTTGCCCTGTGAGGGAGGAAGATCAGTCAGGAAGTCCACTGACAGGTGCGACCACGGCCGTTGTGGAACGGGTAGTGGTTGTAACTTCCCTCTGGGCAGGTGCCTAGGAGCCTTGCACTGGTCGCACACCGAGCAGGAGGAAACATAAACCCTCACGTCCTTGGCCAAGGTGGACCACCAGTACTTCCCACTAAGACAGCGCACTGTACGACTGATGCCAGGATGAACAGAGGAGGGTGACGTGTGGGCCCAATAGATCAACCGGTCTCGGACATCAGACGGAACGTACAGATGCCCAGCTGGACACTGAGGGGGAGTGGGCTCTGTACGTAAGGCACACTCGATGTCCGCGTCCAGCTCCCACACTACCGGTGCCACCAGGCAAGAGGCCGGAAGTATGGGAGTGTGATCCATGGACCGCTCCTCTGTGTCATACATCCGGGACAGTGCGTCTGCCTTAGCATTCTGGGAACCTGGTTGGTAGGACAGGGTGAAAACAAAACGGGTAAAGAACATGCCCCACCTTGCCTGGCGAGGGTTCAGTCTCCTCGCCGCCCGGATGTACTCCAGATTGCGGTGGCCAGATGAGAAAACAGTGTTTAGCCCCCTCAAGCCAATGTCTCCACGCCTTCAGAGCCTTTACAACAGCCAACAGCTCCCGGTCCCCCACATCATAGTTTCACTCAGCCGGGCTGAGCTTTTTCGAAAAGAAGGCACAGGGTCGGAGCTTTGGTGGTGTACCCGAGCGCTGATAGAGCACGGCTCCTATCTCAGCCTCGGACTCGTCCACCTCCACTATAAACGCCAAAGAGGGATCCGGATGAGACAGCATGGGAGCCGAGGTGAACAGAGCCTTCAGGTGACCAAAAGCCCTGTCCGCCTCAGCCGACCACTGCAGTCGCACCGGTCCCCCCTTCAGCAGTGAGGTAATGGGAGCCGTTACCTGACCAAAACCCCGGATAAACCTTCGGTAGTAGTTGGCAAACCCGCTGCACTTCCTTTACCGTGGTGGGAGTCGGCCAATTACGCACGGCTGAAATGCGGTCACTCTACATCTCCACCCCTGACGTGGAAATGCGGTACCCTAGGAAGGAGATGGACTGTTGGAAGAACAGACATTTCTCAGCCTTGACGTACAGGTCATGCTCCAACAGTCGACCAAGCATCCTGCGCACCAGGGACACATGCTCAGCGCGTGTAGCGGAGTATATCAGAATGTCGTCGATATACACCACCACACCCTGCCTGTGCAGGTCCCGGAAAATCTTGTCAACAAAGGCCTGGAAGACTGATGGAGCATTCATCAACCCGTACGGCATGACGAGGTACTCATAGTGCCCTGAGGTGGTACTAAATGCCGTCTTCCACTCATCCCCCTTCCGGATACTCACCAGGTTATAAGCTCTCCTGAGATCCAATTTTGTGAAGAAGCGCGCCCCGTGCATTGACTCTATCGCACTGGCTATAAGAGGCAGTGGGTAGCTGTACCTCACAGTGATTTGATTGATACCCCGATAGTCAATACACGGGCGCAGACCTCCATCCTTCTTCTTCACAAAAAATAAACTTGAGGAGGCAGGTGAAGTGGAGGGCCGAATGTATCCCTGCCCCAGGGATTCGGAGACATATGTTTCCATAGCCACCGTCTCCTCCTGTGACAGAGGATACACATGACTCCTGGGAAGTGCTGCGTCTACCATGAGATTTATCGCACAATCCCCCCGTCGATGGGGTGGTAATTGAGTCGCCTTCTTTTTACAGAAGGCGAGAGCCAAATCGGCATATTCTGAGGGGATGCGCACGGTGGAGACCTGGTCTGGACTTTCCACCGTAGTCGCACCGATGGAAACCCCTACACACCTCCCTGAGCACTTTCATGACCACCCCTTGAGAGCCCTCTGTTGCCACGAAATAGTGGGGTCATGACAGGCCAACCAGGGTAGACCCAGCACCATGGGAAACGCAGGAGAATCAATAAGGAAGAGACTTATTCTCTCCCTGTGACCCTCCTGCGTAACCATGCCTAGTGGAGCGGTAGCCTCCCTAATCAGCCCCGACCCTAAGGGTCAACTATCTAGGGCATGCACAGGGAAGTGTACATCAACAGGAACAATGGGGATCCCTAAACTATGGGCAAATGAACGGTCAATAAAATTCCCAGCTGCGCCTGTATCTACGAGCGCCTTATGCTGGGAATGCGAGGAAAACTCCGGAAATTTTATAAATCAAATCAAATCAAATTCAAATCAAATTTATTTATAAAGCCCCCCTTACATCAGCTGATGTCACAGAGTGCTGTACAGAAACCCAGCCTAAAACCCCAAACAGCAAGCAATGCAGGTGTAAAAGCACTGCAGGTGTAAAAGCATAAACACATACATGTGCGCAACAGGGGGCTCTGGGTGAGCCTGGTGCCGACTCACCTGGGGTGACACGATAGTGCCCTGCCTGCTGCCTCGACTCCCTGAGGAACCCCCCCAGCACTGACCAGCAGTGTGCCCTCTACGGCCACAAATGGTGCAGGGAATGGCCCCTCCTCCGGTCGCAGGAGTAATTGTGGGATTGAAACCAGGTGTGTAAAACAAGACAAAAACAATGAAAAAATGAAAAGTGGATCGGCAATGGCTAGAAAACCGGTGACGTCGACCACTGAACGTCGCCCGAGCAAGGAGAGGGACCGACTTCGACGGAAGTCGTGACAGCTATGCACTTCAGCACTCGGCAGTCCCGTAGCAAGAACAGCACTATCTAGTGGACAGACCCTGGTAATTACAGGATATCGGATGGGACATAAACTAAACTTAAATTACTAATTTCTCTGAACAGGGGAAAAAAACATCACCAAATTCACTGAAACAATACTCAGA
Source organism: Hucho hucho (assembly GCA_003317085.1). NCBI lineage: Eukaryota > Metazoa > Chordata > Actinopteri > Salmoniformes > Salmonidae > Hucho > Hucho hucho. The sequence continues at coordinate 151,220 of QNTS01002091.1, read as the reverse complement.
GCCACAGCTCTACACTACTGTCTTTGTACTGTAGGTCTTTTATAGTAGGAAAACACTCCCCTAACACTTGGTCTGCTACTACCATGAAGGCCAGGAGCACTGGGGGCTTAGAGGACAACGAAAAAATAAAGGAAGAGAAAAACAAGTGAAGTTTTAACCTTAAATAATGAAGAAATAAACAACTAAAACAGCAGAAACGCAGACATGTTGACAGCCCAGCTGGTCTGCTCTGATAGTTTTATGTGTGTGTGTGTGTGTGTTTGTGTCAGATCTCCAGGGGGGTGGGGTCTTGGGCCATGTTGTGACTAGTTTACAAATAGCAGATCCACATCTGTTGGTCCCTTGCAAGAGCCAATAGGAAAACCCTACCACCAATCACCCAGAGAGGTGGGTGAGGGATTCTGAAGTTCCACGTGGAGCCAGCTTCCTGCTAGGGGCCAAATTACCCTCCGACCCTCCCCTTGGTCCCAGGGGGGCAAGGTAGGCGAGAGGGGGGCGAGGGGCTCTGACTGTCCATGGTACGGCTCACTCTAGCTGGAATGACTCAACAGCAAAGCATCCCCTAACCAGAGAGATCCTCCAAGTCAGCGCTGTACTCCCCCATCAACCTACTGGACACTTCAGCTAGATTAATGAGACACTCATCTGAAGTATAACATATACAAGGAAAGGTTTTCTGTTGGTCATTGTCAACAAAGGGTTTACCAGACTCATTTTGCTTGTTTGGTATAGAATGTTTTCTTTAGTCTTTCTGCGTATCTTTATGAAATTCCAGGACTGTGTGTGTATGTGTACGTGTGTTTGTGTGCGTACGTGCTTGTCTGTGTGTGTGCATTTGTGTGTGTGTGTGCTTGTGTGAGCGTGTGTGTATGTGAATGTGTGTGCGTAGCAACATGTGTTTCTTGGCCAAGTGAGAGGCTGTATGTGTGTTTATTTGAAACAGTGATGGATGAGAGGGACTCTAATGTCTTTAAGGATCTTAAGGATCTGCCCCTTTTCTTCAATTTTAGCCTAAAATGACATACCCAAATCTAACTGCCTGTAGCTCAGGCCCTGAAGCAAGGATATGCATATTCTTGGTACCATGTGAAAGGAAACACTGACGTTTGTGGAAATGTGAAAGGAATGTAGGAGAATATAACACAATAGATCTGGTAAAAGATAATACAAAGAAAAAAACAACTGTTCTTTTGTATTTTTTTTGTACCATCATCTTTGAAATGCAAGAGAAAGGCCATAATGTATTATTCCAGCCCAGTTGCAATTTAGATTTTGCAGTGTATGTGCAAAGCAGTGTATGTGCAAAGTTTTAGACTGATCCAATGAACCATTGCATTTCTGTTCAAAATTTTGTATCAAGACTGCCCAAATGTGCCTAATTTGTTTATTAATAACTTTTCAAAACTGTGCACTCTCCTCAAACAATAGCATGGTATTATTTCACTGTAATATATATTGTAAATTGGACAGTGCAGTTAGATTAACAAGAACTTTCTGCCAATATCAGATACGTCTATGTCCTGGGAAATGTTCTTGTTACTTACAACCTCATGCTAATCGTATTAGCCTACGTTAGCTCAACCGTCCCGTGGAAGGGACACCGATCCAGAAGAAGTTCAGACAGGCCTCTCTCTAAATAGGCAGGCAGCACACCACCCCCCTGACCCAGTCAGCACTGGACCCCTTTCTCTATCTCTCTCTCTTTCTCTCTCTGTATCTGTCTCTCCATCTCTTTCTGTCTTTCTATATCTGACTCTCTCTCTCTCTGTCTTTCTATTGTGCTTTCTCCGTCTTTCTCCTTTTCGTCCCTCTCCATCTTGCCAATCCCCCCTCCCTTTAATCTCTTTCCTACCTTCAACCTTAATATGTCCTGATATGATTTCTCTCTTCCTGTTGCATGTCTCTAACATCAAAGTAAATAGTCCAGGAGGGACTGGAGGGCGCGCAATTCAAATAAATAATCATAAATATTATGGATTTTAAACATTTATGTACATATAAGTGTCTTATAATTCTTGTTAATATAACTGCACTGTCCGATTTACAGTAGCTATTACAGCGAAAACATGCCATGTGATTGTTTGAGGACGGCGCACCACATCAAAATATTTTTCTACCAGCACAGGTTTCATACACTCACAAATAATGATGAAATATTCACTTACTATTTGAAAATCTTCCTCTGATTTGTCATCCAAAGGGTCCCAGCTATAACATGTAGTGTCGTTTTGCTAGATAAAATCCATCTTTATATCCCAAAAAGTCTGTTTAGTTGGCGCCATCGATTTGAGTAATCAACTCGTTCAACATGCAGAGAAAGGAATCTGAAAATCTACCCCTAAACTTTGTTTCAACAAGTCAAAATACGTTTCTATTTACTCCTCAGTAAATGTAATCAAACTATAATATTTCTTTCGGAAAGAAGTATGTTCAATAGGAAACGTGTCTTCAAGGTGCGTGCAAACACGAATTTCCAAGACTGTATCCCCCTACTAAAACCGGTATGTCTTATTCGTTTTTGAAGTTACAAGCCTGAAACCTTCAACATAGACTGCTGACACCCTGTGGAAGCCATAGGAATTACATCCAGGGAGATGCTTTTCAATATGACCTTTCTCTTGCAATTCTAAGAGGATGGTCTCTCTCTCAAAAAAAGATTTACTCCTACCATATCTATTGTGTTATATTCTCCTAACATTTCTACAAACTTCAAAGTGTTTTCATTCCAATGGTATCAATTATATGCATATCTTGGCTTCAGTGCCTGAACTACAGGCAGTTTGCTTTGGGCAATTCATTCAGACAGGAAGTGAAGAAAAAAGGGGCCTAGCCCTAAGAAGTTAAGGAGCCTTTTGGTCCTAGACTTGGTGCTCTGGTACCGCTTGCCGTGCTGTAGCAGAGAGAACAGTCTATGACTGGGGTGCCTGGAGTCTTTGACAATTTGTTGGGCTTTAGAGGGAAGTGTTAAGCCCCAGGATCCTTAGCTTAGTGATGAGCTTTGTGGGCACTATGGTGTTGAACGCTGAGCTGTAGTCAATGAACAGCATTCCCACATAGGTGTTCCTTTTGTCCAGGTGGGAAAGGGCAGTGTGGAGTGCGATTGCATCATCTGTGGATCTGTTGGGGCAGTATGTGAATTGGAGTGGGTCTAGAGCAAATTCTTATTTACAATGATGGCCTACCGGGGAACTCAAAGTTTATTTGTCACGTGCGCCGAATACAACAGGTGTAGACCTTACAGTGAAATGCTTACTTACAGGCCCTAACCAACAGTACAATTTTTAAGTAAAAAATAGGTAGAGTAGCAGCAGCGTAAAAGAGGGGTTGGGGGGGGACACAATGCAAATAGTCCGGGTAGCCATTTGATTACCTGTTCAGGAGTCTGTTAAGAAGCCTTTTGGACCTAGACTTGGCGCTCCGGTACCGGGCCATGAGGGCCATGAGGTAGTACAGACAACAGTCTATGACTGGGGTGGGTGGGGTCTTTGACAATTTTTAGGGCCTTCCACTGACACTGCCTGGTGTAGAGGTCCAGGATGGCAGGCAGCTTAGCCCCAGTGATGTACTGGGCCGTACGCACTACCCTCTGTAGTGCCTTGCGGTCGGAGGCCGAGCAGTTGCCATACCAGGCAGTGATGCAACCAGTCAGGATGCTCTCGGTGGTGCAGCTGTAGAACCTTTTGAGGATCTGAGGACCCATGCCAAATCTTTTTACTTTCCTGAGGGGGAATAGGCTTTGTCATGCCCTCTTTACGGATGTCTTGCTGTGTTTGGACCATTCTAGTTTGTTGGTGATGTGGACACCAAGGAACTTGAAGCTCTCAACCTGCTCCACTACTGCCCTGTCGATGAGAATGGGGGTGTGCTCGGTCCTCCTTTTCCTGTAGTCCACAATCATCTCCTTAGTCTAAGTTAAATTGAGGAATAGGTTGTTATTCTCGCACAAACCGGCCAGGTCTCTGTCTCGTTGTTGTCGGTGAATAGGCCTACCGCTGTTGTGTCGTCTGCAAACTTAATGATGGTGTTGGAGTCGTACCTGGCCACGCAGTCGTGGGTGAACAGGGAGTACAGGAGGGGACTGAGCACGCACCCCTGAGGGGCCCCAGTGGTGAGGATCAGCGTGGCAGATGTGTTGCTACCTACCCTCACCACCAGAATCCAGTTGCAGAGGGAGGTCCCATGATCCTTAGCTTAGTGATGAGCTTTGAGGGTTCTAAGCTGTAGTCAATGAATAGCATTCTCACGTAGGTGTTCCTTTTGTCCAGGTGGGAAAGGGCAGTGTGGAGTGCAATAAAGATTGCATCATCTGTAGATCTGTTTGGGCAGTATGCAAATTGGGTGGGTCTAGGGTTTCTGGGATAATGTTGTTGATGTGAGCCATTACCAGCCTTTCAAAGCACTTCATGGCTACGGATGTGAGTGCTACGGGTCTGTAGTCATTTAGGCAAGTTGCCTTAGTGTTCTTGGGCACAGGGCCTATGGTGGTCTGCTTGAAACATGTTGGTATTACAGACTCAATCAGGGACATGTTGAAAATGTCAGTGAAGACACCTGCCAGTTGGTCAGCACATGCCCAGAGCACACGTCCTGGTAATCCATCTGGCCCCGTGGCCTTGTGAATGTTGACCTGTTTAAAGGTCTTACTCACATTGGCTACAGCTGTTCCGGATCACACAGTCATCCGGAACAGCTGATGCTCTTATGCATGCCTCAGTGTTGCTTGCCTCGAAACAAGCACAGAAGTGATTTAGCTCGTCTGGTAGGCTCGTGTCACTGGGCAGCTCACGGCTGTGCTTCCCTTTGTAGTCTGTAATAGTTTGCAAGCCCTGCCACATTTTTTTTTTTTACCTTTATTTTACTAGGCAAGTCAGTTAAGAACAAATTCTTATTTTCAATGACGGCCTAGGAACAGTGGGTTAACTGCCTGTTCAGGGGCAGAACGACAGATTTGTACCTTGTCAGCTCAGGGATTTGAACTTGCAACCTTTCGGTTCCTAGTCCAACGCTCTAACCACTAGGCTACCCTGGCTACCCTGGCTCCACATAAGATGAGTGTCAGAACCGGTATAATACGATTCAATCTTAGCCCTGTATTGGCGCTTTGCCTGGTTGATGATTCGTCGGAGGGCATAGCAGGAGTTCTTTTAAGCTTCCGGGTTAGAGTCCCACTCCTTGAAAGCGGCAGCTCTAGCCTTTAGCTTGATGCGGATGTTGCCTGTAATCCATGATTTCTGGTTGGGATATGTACATACGGTCACTGTGGGGACGACGTTGTCGATGCACGTATTGATGATGCCGATGTACAGTTTACTCCAGGTTTCCTCTTCCTGGCTGCAGTTTCCATTCCCCTGGCTGGTTCCTCCAGGTGATCCAGAGAAGAAGATTGACAGTTACAGACTGCCCACAACTATGGACCTTAGATGCAAACAAAAGCTGTGTAGCAGTATCTATCTTCCAAGACTTCCTTTTTTAGCCTCCTGATGTGTGTTTGAATAGTCCCAAAACAATTCCTCCCAATTCCTCCAAGCCCTCCTTTACTCTTCCATTACAGTTTTTCTCGATTGCTTAAACACATTTGCCCACTCTGACATCACATTTTCAAAACAGTTAACACACAGGATAAAACTGAAGCTCAATGGCCAAAAGGACTCATTTTGTTAGCAAAATGCTCTAACACTAACAAAACATTAAAAACATGCAACATAAGCAAATATTTCCATCAAACACCACAACTTGTGGTCAAATTAATTTATTCTTTCAATCAATCATTACACAATGGACAACAAAATACAGCCATCAATATGAAATATGATACTTTACAAACTCAAATGGATACTGGAAAAAAAAGCTACCAAAGGAAACTTATGGGTGGAAATACCTTTCAAAAAAAGATATATATATATTTTATCTTTCACATTTAGTCCATTCGTTCTTGACGATTATGCCACAGGTTCTCATCAACATCGCATTGAATGTTTTCCCTTGCAATGCACCGAGGGAAATATCTCCTTGCATGGCGTATCCATCCCTGGCAGTCCTCTGCATCTATTGCCAGGCAACCAGCATTCATTGCCTCCAGGAGGGGCATCTGCTCATATGGCCGGTGATCATACACCTTCCACCTCCAAGCAGAGAAGAACTCCTCGATTGGGTTCAGAAAAGGCGAGTATGCAGGGAGGAATTGCATCATAATACGAGGCTGTGCTGCAAACCATTCATTCACAAGGCGAGAGTGGTGGAAAGCCACATTGTCCCAAATTATGACATACAGAGTCATGCCAGGCCTCAACAGCCCTCTCTCTTCGGGTGGAATCAGTATTTCTTTCAATGCATCAAGAAATGTGATGAGGCGTTCTGTATTGTATGGGCCAATAGTTGGTATGTGGCAAAGGACCCCATCATTGGAGATGGCAGCACACATGGTGATATTGGCACCCCTCTGACCTGGCACTGTGACAGTGGCCCTCTGCCCAATGATGTTCCTCCCGCGTCTCCTCACTTTACAGAGGTTGAAGCCGGCTTCATCCACAAAAATGAATTTGTGATGTGCCCCTTCAGCTTCAAGCTCCATTATTCTCTAAGAAAAAGAGCAAATTCATAAAGCAAATTATTCCAGTCGCATGTAACTATGGTNCACATTTAGTCCATTCGTTCTTGACGATTATGCCACAGGTTCTCATCAACATCGCATTGAATGTTTTCCCTTGCAATGCACCGAGGGAAATATCTCCTTGCATGGCGTATCCATCCCTGGCAGTCCTCTGCACCTATTGCCAGGCAACCAGCATTCATTGCCTCCAGGAGGGGCATCTGCTCATATGGCCGGTGATCATACACCTTCCACCTCCAAGCAGAGAAGAACTCCTCGATTGGGTTCAGAAAAGGCGAGTATGCAGGGAGGAATTGCATCATAATACGAGGCTGTGCTGCAAACCATTCATTCACAAGGCGAGAGTGGTGGAAAGCCACATTGTCCCAAATTATGACATACAGAGTCATGCCAGGCCTCAACAGCCCTCTCTCTTCGGGTGGAATCAGTATTTCTTTCAATGCATCAAGAAATGTGATGAGGCGTTCTGTATTGTATGGGCCAATAGTTGGTATGTGGCAAAGGACCCCATCATTGGAGATGGCAGCACACATGGTGATATTGGCACCCCTCTGACCTGGCACTGTGACAGTGGCCCTCTGCCCAATGATGTTCCTCCCGCGTCTCCTCACTTTACAGAGGTTGAAGCCGGCTTCATCCACAAAAATGAATTTGTGATGTGCCCCTTCAGCTTCAAGCTCCATTATTCTCTAAGAAAAAGAGCAAATTCATAAAGCAAATTATTCCAGTCGCATGTAACTATGGTAAACAAGGTATTACAATAAAAAATCTGTACCTGCACATACTGGAATCGTGCCTCCTTTACGATGTCAGAGTTTCTTTGAAATGGAACTCTGTACAGCTGCTTCATTCTGACATGGTTTCGTTTAAGGACTCGATCTATAGTTGCCAAACTCACACTGTTTATATTTCTAAATGCTCCCTGATCTGCAATTACTGCTGCCTGGATGTCACGCAGTCTGATTGCATTGTTTGCCACTACCATATCTACAATGGCAGACTCCTGTTCAATACTAAATATCTTTCCTCTGCCACCAGTGTGTGGTAATGTGTGGATTCTATAAAGTAAAAGCAAAAAGCATGTCAAAATTGACATTACTGTATGACAGTCACATAAATGGGATTGATAAAACATCTGCATTACTGTAGACACAGTTTGTTCTGCTAACAGGGCAATACAGTAAAGCTGAAATACACAGTGGTATACATTACAGTAACACTGTGAATTACCTGTTCTCATTCCGAAAAAGCCTGACAATAGATGCCACAGTGCTCCGACTCAGAATGGGCTGAACCCTTTGTCCAGCCTCTCTGAAGGACAAGCCATGATTGATGACATGGTCAATAATTGTTGCCCGAATTTCATTTGAAACTTGAGCTCGATTTCGTCCTCTTGCTGCTGCAGCTCCTCCACCACGCATACAAACTCCTCTTCCTCGGGCCCCTCTGCCATGGCCTCTTGGTCTCCTTCCGTGCCTATGGCCTCTTTGATCCATGCTTGCAAATAGCAACACAGAGGTGGCATCTTTTATAGATGGATGAGGACTGATTGCTGATTGAAGAGTTGTGCAAATGAGTTTCACACAGGTGCATAGAGATTTATAATTATGCAGGTACTTTCTATCAGCTGTGAATAGATGTTTTCCTTTTGTTCAACACAGTGAATCCAATAGAGTTCGGGGTCTTTCAATGAGATCAGATGTAACTGTTTTGACAAAGGGTGTGAAGAATATGTGAAACAAATGAAAAAGTGTTAAAACATTTGCAAGAGAAGACTTCTGCTGTGCTAAAAATGTGATGATGAAGATCAAGCGGATCTCAGTTTCATTTAGTGTGTCTTAGCAAATGAGAAAAACTGTAAACTTCTTACTCTCCCTTAACTTTTTTAGATAAGTAAAATATACAGTATGGGTCCAGTCCATGTAGCCCGAGAGAGAGTAGTTAGTTAGCTGGTTATAAAGTGGCAGCTGAGTGGATTTCTGCATCCCAATTAGCACCCTATTACCTATATAGTGGACTACTTTTGACCAGGGACCTTATGGAATAGGATGCCATTTGTGACGCACCCAACGCCTCACTAGGATCTGCTAAAAGAGCATGGCAGCTAGCTTGGGCTTTGGGAAACTTTCATCCTGTGTTCCAAATGGCACCCTATTTCCTATATGGCTCTGGCCAAAAATAGTGCACTAATCACTGTGCGCAAAACATTAAGAACACCTTCCTAATATTGAGTTGCACACGCTCCTTTTGCCCTCAGAACAGCCTCAACTCTAAAAGGTGTCGAAGGCATTCCACAGAGATGCTGGCCCATGTTGACTCCAATGCTTCCCACAGTTGTGTCAAGTTGGCTGGATGTTCTTTGGGTGGACCATACTTGATGAACACCGGAAACAGTTGAGCCTTTAAAACCCAGCAGTGTTGCAGTTCTTGACACAAATCGGTGCGCCTGGCACCTACTACTATACCCCGTTCAAAGGCACTTAAATCTTTTGTCTTGCCCATTCACCCTCTGTATGGCACACATACACAATCCATGTCTCAATTGTCTCAAGGATTAAAACATATTCTTTAACCTGTCTCCTCCCCTTTATCTACACTGATTGAAGTGGATTTAATAAGTGACATCAATTAGGGATCATAGCTTGCATCTGGATTCACTTAGTCAGTATATGTCATGGAAAGTTGTTTTGTACACTCAGTGTATAGGGAATAGGATGCCCTTTGGGACGCAACCTCAGAGAGAGGAGGAAAAACAACACAGTGGAACAAACACAGCAGAACAATAAGGGATCGGAAAATGTGACTTCAAGAACCTAGATTAGAAGATATCTATTGTCATAGACATTTTTGGACTGCAAAACTGGACTGTGAATGTAACAATGTTTGACGGCCAGGGCCTTGGTTCTGGGAAGGCAGGAGAAATATAGTATACTTGGCATCATCTATCGATCAGGAATGGACTTGGGCGCTGTCCCGGGGTGCCCCGCAGAGTTTGTTTGTTCCTTGTTCCTTGTTAAAACTTGTTTAAACTCGTCCATTTTTGTTGCTTTGCTTTTCAAATCAAATCAAATCAAATTTTATTTGTTACATACACATGGTTAGCAGATGTTAATGCGAGTGTAGCGAAATGCTTGTGCTTCTAGTTCCGACCATGCAGTAGTATCTAACAAGTAATCTAACAAATTCACAACAACTACCTTATACACACAAGAGTAAAGGAATGAATACGAGTATGTACATATAAAAATATGGATGAGCGATGGCTGACCGGCGTAGGCAAGATGCAGTAGATGGTATGGAGTACAGTATATACATATGAGATGAGTAATGTAGGATATGTAAACATTATATAAATGGCATCGTTTAAAGTGGCTAGTGATACATAGTGATACATTTTAGTAGTTTAGTAGTGTTTTATGTTGCATCGGATTACCAATTAGGCTACGGTAGAGCGACATGAAGTGGGTACAGTGGATTATTCTCCTACTTGGATTACTTTTGCTGGTACTTGAAACAGCATGCGAACTTCTGAGAAAGTCGGCGGCACCACACCTCCGCTTCAGCAGAAACTATCTTTTACAATTTAATAACTCATGTTGGGGAGAATGGACCAAAGGGGACATGGGGGCGGCCTGTCAGGAAGTCCAGGACCCAGTTGTACAGGGCGAGGTTGAGACCTAGGGTCTCGAGCTTAATGACGAGTTTGGAGGGTACTATGGTGTTAAATGCTGAGCTGTAGTCGATGAACAGCATTCTTACATAGGTATTCCTCTTGTCCAGATGGGTTAGGGCAGTGTGCAGTGTGATTGCGATTGCGTCGTCTGTGGACCTATTGGGGCGGTAAGCAAATTGGAGTGGGACTAGGGTGTCAGGTAGGGTGGAGGTGATATGATCCTTGACTAATCTCTCAAAGCACTTCATGATGACGGAAGTGAGTGCTACAGGGCGATAGTCATTTAGCTCAGTTACCTTAGCTTTCTTGGGAACAGGAACAGTGGGGGCCCTCTTGAAGCATGTGGGAACAACTGGGATAAGGATTGATTGAATATGTCTGTAAACACACCAGCCAGCTGGTCTGCGCATGCTCTGAGGACGCGGCCAGGGATGCCGTCTGGGCCGGCAGCCTTGCGAGGGTTAAAACGTTTAAATGTTTTACTCACGTTGGCTGCAGTGAAGGAGAGCCCGCAGGTTTTGGTAGTGGGCCGTGTCGGTGGCACTGCATTGTCCTCAAAGCGAGCAAAGAAGTTGTTTAGTTTGTCTGTGAGCAAGACATTGTATTCCGCGACGGGGCTGGTTTTCTTTTTGTAGTCCGTGATTGACTGTAGACCCTGCCAAATACCTCTCGTGTCTGAGCCGTTGAATTGCATCTCTACTTTGTCTCTATACTGATGCTTAGCTTGTTTGATTGCCTTGCTGAGGGAATAGCTACACTGTTTGTATTCAGTCATGTTTCCGATCGTCTTGCCTTGATTAAACGCAGTGGTTCATGCTTTCAGTTTTGCGCGAATGCTGCTATAAATCCACGGTTTCTGGTTGGGGAAGGTTTTAATAGTCGCTGTGGGTACAACATCACCGATGCACTTGCTAATAAACTCGCTCACCGAATCATCGTATTCATCAATGTTGTTGTTCGATGCTATGCGGAACATATCCCAGTCCACGTGACCGATGCAATCTTGAAGCGTGGAATCAGATTGGTCGGACATGCGTTGAACAGACCTGAGCATGGGCGTTTCCTGTTTTAGTTGCTGTCTATAGGCTGGGAGCAACAAAATGGAGTCGTGGTCAGATTTGACAAAAGGGGGGAGGGAGAGGGCTTTATATGCGTTTAGGGAGCCTTGTTTTCAGATTTGGCTTGTTAAAATCCCCAGCTACAATAAATGCAGCCTCAGGATATGTGGTTTCCAGTTTCCAGTCCAATAAAGTTATTTCAGGGCTGTCGATGTGTTTGCTTGGGGGGGGGGATATACGTGACTGTGATTATAATCGAAGAGAATTCTCTTGGTAGATAATGCAGTCGGCATTTGATTGTAAGGAATTCTAGGTCAGGTGAACAAAAGGACTTGAGTTCCTGTATGTTGTTATGATCACACCACGTCTCGTTAATCATAAGGCATACACCCCCGCCCTTCTTCTTACCAGAGAGATGTTTGTTTCTGTCGGTGCGATGTGTGAAAAAAACAGGTGGCTGTACCGACTCTGATAACGTATCCCGAGTGAGCCATGTTTCCGTGAAGCAAAGAACGTTACAATCTCTGATGTCTCTCTGGAAGGCAACCCTTGCTCGGATTTCGTCTGCCTTGTTGTCAAGAGACTGGACATTGGCGAGTAGTATACTCGGGAGCGGTGCGCGATGTGCCCGTCTACGGAGCCTGACGAGAAGACCGCTCTGTCTGCCCCTTTTGCGGCGCCGTTGTTTTGGGTCGCCGGCTGGGATCCGATCCATTGTCCTGGGTGGTGGTCCAAACAGAGGATCCGCTTCGGGGGAAGTCATATTCCTGGTCTTAATGTTGGTAAGCTGACGTTGCTCTTATACACAATAGTTCCTCCCGGCTGTATGTAATAAAACGTAAGATTTCCTGGGGTAACAATGTAAGAAATAATACATAAAAAAAACTAAATACTGCATAGTTTCCTGAGAACGCGAAGCGAGGCAGCCATCTCTGTCGGCGCCGGAAATCCATCCAAGAGCAAACAGTGTCAATGCAGCTGGTAACCTCACTCAAGAGCTTGATGCAATTTCCCCTTATGAGCCCAAATTCATCATGGGGGATTTCAATAGCTGTACTCTTAACTAGACAGGGAGCGGTGGGTCGCCCACTCCCGACACCACCAGGAAAAATGTAAAGCGCCAAATTCAAAATCCCAAAGTTGAATTATTAAAAATCCACCAATATACAAGTGTTTCATACTCATCAAAAGCTCTGTTTCTTGGCAATATCACAGCGTTGTCAGATTTCAAAAAGGCTTTACGGCGAAAGCTCTACATTTGATTGTTTGAGGGCAGCACCTCACATACTTTCTCATAGCCATGAATTCATTAGCCAGCGTGGCACACACATAACACATTTCACAGCGAAAACAAATCAATTACCTGTTGAAGAACTTCTGCTGAGGTCATCCTAAGTGTCCAACGAAGACAATCCATGGTTCTTTTGTTAGAAAAAGTCATGTATTATATCCATAAATCTCCATTTGGTTTGCGCGTCATAGTCAGAAACGACAGCCTCCACTAGTCCATTGAAACGTGGCGCGAACTCGTTCATGTTATACCTATAAACTTGTCCAAGAACATTCAAACATAGTTTTAAATGTATCCTTAGGAACACTTTTACGTATATTTACTATTATAAATCAACCGGAATATAAACTGAGCTCTAAAGACGGTAAATAAGACACTGTGCGACTTCTCGGGCGCGCGCCCTGGGTACTGTTGTCATCAAGAGGGGACCCACTTGTTTGGTCGTTTTCTCTGGTCTAAAGCATCCAAAATGGAGGAAAACACCATCTCGAGGCTGTTGACATCATAAGGAAGCGATGTGTACTGCATTCATATGCCCTTATATGGTCATTTTCATGAGGGAGGGGTTCCCAAATGAGCAATGTGTCAAAATCCCTTTTTCCAGGACAGAAATTCCTCGGGGTTTTGCCTGCCATATCCGTTCTGTTTCACTCACAGACAAATGGTTAACAGTTTTGGAAAATTCAGAGTGTTTCCTATCCAATGGTACTAAATATATGCATATCCTATTTTCTGGGCCTGAATGGGAGGCATTTTACTTTGGGCACGCCAGGCTCTCCAAAACCGTCACCTCGGGAGCTGCTCCCTGAGAAGTTAACTACTTACGGAGTGGTGGGGCTTCTTGGCAATATCACAGCGTTGTCAGATTTCAAAAAGGCTTTACGGCGAANAGAAATCTTGTTGACATTTGAGGTCCCCTTACCATTTCCTGTTCCTATCCGTTCTGCTTACTCCAATCACTCCCAGTCTTTGTATATAGACTGTTGACATCTAGTGGAAGCCATAGGTACTGCAATCTCGGAGCTGGATTGCCTTGAAGTCAATGGGGAGAGTGTCAAACAGAGCAAAGGTCACCAAAAACTGCATTTCCGGATGGATTTTCCTCTGGTTTTCGCCTGCTATATCAATTCTGTTATACTCACAGACATTATGTTAACACTTTTAGAAACTTCAGAGTGTTTCCTATCCAATAGTACTAATTATGTGCATATCCTATTTTCTGGGCCTGAGTGGCAGGCATTTTACTTTGGGCACGCCAGATTCTCCAAAACCGTCACCTCTGCTGCCGCTCCCTTTGAAGTTAAGCACACTTTGAGTACTTACACCCAGTATGTGACTTGTCTAAGAAGGAAAAATAAGATCATTGACTTATGTTATGGCTCGGTCCCCAAAGCGTATTCATCCTTGGCCAGACGTCCACTGGGTGGATCAGATCATAACACTGTTTTTCTACAACCAACTTATAGACAGTGTGGGACATTGACAGTATTGATCAATTGCAGGGATGCTTTTATTGTACCACCTGGAGTGTATTTGAAGAATCGTCAGCTGACCCGAACGAGTAGACTGACGTAATATCTGGCTAGATTGAATTCTGTGTTGATTTGGTGATCCCCCAAAAACATGTAAGATATTTTCTAACAATAAGAAATGGGTGACCAAAGAATTTAATGTGGTGCTTAATACGAAGAAACAAGTGTTTGCCTCCGGGAATCCACTCAAAAAAAAAGAGGTACAGAGAGATGTGAACAAAGAGATAAAAAAGGCGAGATGCCAGCAGAAGGATAAGGTGCAACAGATAATGTTACAGGGAGACTCTCCGTCTGCCTGGTTGGGCATTAAGAATATGGCAAACACCCCCTTCAAAGGTAGGCAACGTATCAAACCCTGCCTGGATGAGAGGGTGTGCCTCTCTACAGCCAATGAACTAAACAAGTTCTTCACCCGCTTTGAAACAGGGGTCGCCCCCGACCCCTGGCCTGTCTGGAGGAGGATGTCATGGCAACCAAGAGCGCGCTTGTCATCGATGAGGAAGTCGTACAACGAGTGTTCAAAAGCACTGGAGCACGAAAGAGCCCGGGGCCTGATAACATAAGTGGTCGTGTCTTGAAAACACTGTTCCACTCAGCTGAGCGGTGTCTTCTGCTCTCTCTTTCAGCGGTCCCTGGATACATAGGAAATTCCATCTTTATGGAAAAAATCTATTGTTGTACCTGTCCCAAAAACCTCTCATCCGTCTGCATCAAATGATTACAGACCTGTCGCTCTGACCTCTCTCTTGAATAAATCTCTTGAAAAGATCATCAAGACATACGTACATCATCAACACCACCAGTCACCTTCTTGACCCCCTCCAATACCGGTCAGAGAGAAGGACAGATGATGCCATCCTTTCGCTCTTACATCTGGTGTACATGCATTTGGAGGGCAGTAAAACCCATGTGCGTATCATGTTTGCAGATTTCTCCTCTGCATTTAACACAATCAATCCGTTGGTCCTCGCGGATAGACTGAGAGGAGACTTCGGACTTGATGCTATGCTTATCACATGGATCACCAACTTCCTAACTGATAAGTCTCAGCAGGTACGAGTTGGCAACACAGCCTATGAGGTGCGCATTACTTCAGTTGGAACCTCACAGGGCAATATTCTTTCACCAGTGCTATACATACTGTATACAGACAGCTGTCGGAGCCAGTTCCCAGGGCGCTACCTGATCAAATATGCTGACAATACTGCTTTGGTCAGTCTTCTCAAAGGGGATGAGATGAAGCACGGACTGGCTCTGAATTATTTTACTGTCTGGTGTGAGTCATCCCATCTAATTTTAAATACATCAGAAACAAAGGACATGGTGATTGACTTTCGAAGGAACACTACCATGCACACACCATCACTGATAAAAGGTCAGCCCATTGAAATAGTGGAGGAGTACAAATACCTTGGGCTAGTCATTGATAACAAGCTGTCCTGGGATCAGTGTACTGACACTATTTTTAAGAATGGCCAACAGAGACTGTATTTCCTACGGAAACTGCACTTTTTTAATCTTGATGTAACCATCATGGTTCTCTTTTATAAATCATTCATTGAGAGCATTCTGTCCTACTGCTTGACCTGCTGGTTTAGGAATATCAAGGTTGTACCGAAAAATAGGTTGGGCAAGATAGTCAGGACTTGCGGAAAAATCATGGGGCAGCAACAGCAAGAACTGCCATCTCTCTACCTGGGCAGAGCCCTCCAGAAGGTGAATAAAATAGAGGTTGACTCTTCCCATCCACTCCACCCTGAATTCCAGCTCCTTCCCTCTGGACAAAGGTACAGACTACCTAAGGTTAAAGTACTCTTTTATTCCAAATGCAATTCTGCAACTCAACAAATGTTGGACTAATTGCACTTAGCACTTGCACTATGAATTGCACTTACCCTGTCTATTGCCTTGTAAATATCCTTTGCTATTTATTTCACATCTTTAGATGTTATATGTTTTATGACTGCTGCAAGATGATTTGCCTCTTTGAGGACATCAAAGTTTTCTGAATCTGAATCTATCCCACTGGAAACTAACAGCAGCAGGCTCTATAGGGGTTCATGAAGGCTTTATTAAGCTACACTTCCTTAAAAGTGGGACCATCTATCCATCTACCTATCTAGTATGAATACAGTGGCTGGTGGTGAAAAGTTATGGGAGCCACCAGTCTGTTAAAGGCAGAAAAAAGCCCCCTCAGAGAGTAATGGGAAAATGTAGGAGAGTAACGTCCGCTGTCCATTTTTAAAAGCTTTGTTAAATGTGCTTTGCTCAGCGTTCCACTGACAGACAGAAAGACAAACAAACTGACAGACAGAAAGACAGACAGAAATTCAAAAACCCTGAAAGCTGACTTAGAGTAACTGGTACACTAGTTTGCAATGTATTTTATCTTTGCGTGCTGAAGTTTGAAGCTGATCTATGGTTCTTTTGGCTCGATCGCCTGCCGCACAGACCCTAGGGTTTGGCAACATGGAGGAGGGGGAAACTAATGTGAAAACCTGCCCCTGCTGACACACTGTGCCCCAACCAGCCTCAAGGACCACTAGGGCAGGGGAATGTGTTAATCAGAGATCAATGACAGAACAAGGAATCCAAACATCCATCGTGGTCACAGTACGGTCTCGGAGCTTAAAGAGACAGCAGAAAAAAAGAGAGAGAGAGAGAGAGAGAGGTTTGAAGCAACGGTTGATAGAATGTGCTTGTCTGTCATGTACCATCTTCCTAAATCAAACGTGATGTCACCTGACACCTTAATTGACTGTCACCTACCAGGAGGCGTTGGCCCAAAACAAAAAAGACAACACACCGGCCACAGTAGCGATGCATTTATTCCGAACAAAGATTGAACCATAGCTTCAAAGATAGACAACAGCACCTCCTCCAAGCCCATTTAAGGCATGATTTAAGACGTTGTTGTTTGATTTCAGACCAGGAAAGTAGCAGTTGAAGAGAAACCCAAACCAAACTGTACACAGTCTCTCCTTTACTCCATACTCCACTGTTCTTCCACTGGAGTGGTTGAACAGAGAGTTGGAACAGCAGGGAAAGATGATTACCGGTTTGGACGTAGATATGACCACCTGAATGGGAGGAGATTTTCTAGCCACTGCACAGATTTTCAATTGTGTGCCTTCATGTGCTGCTGTGCTATAGTTTAGGATCCACTGGTTTGACATTTAATTCTTCTGAACCATGGGGAACGAGTCATCGCTATTTTGTTATCGAAGTGGAAGATCAAGATATGAAAAAGTGAGCTGTAACATTATTGTTGAGATATTGTTGAGTATATCTTATCTTGTTGAGTGTGTCTTGTCTGTTTGGAACAAGATATTGACAAATCCTGTTCTGCCTTCCTTATCGAGGCCCTTTTCATTTGACATCCATGACACTACCTAGGATGGACTTTTGTCTCCCATCACCACAGAGATGGTAAGCTCAGTTGTGGTCCTTAGATGGCAACAGAGTTTGACAGATAGATAACACTGAGCTTGGAGCTCGTCATTGTGACCACACTTAGCCTCATTAAGAGGAAGTCCTGTAAAACATATTGCTGATTGTTTCCAGGAAGACTATGTTGTTTATTTTCCCAATGGATAGAGGGGGATCCCTCCCTCCCTCCTAGCTGCAGTCTGCTTCTACTCATCCCAGACTCTAGAGCTGTCTTCCCCTCTTTTCTTAACTTCCTTAAGCCCACTTCCCCAAGTCTCCCCTGTCTCCCCCTCTTCCCCAAACTACACTCACGAGACAGAATCTCAAAGAAGATTTGTCTCAAGAGTTTTTTTTCTTTCCAAGCTGTTTTGGATATGTCCTTGAAAAGAATTCCATTTGCTGTAATGGTATGGCTATTCCATTAAGTTGCTGTAAAATATCTCTCTCTCTCGCTCTCTTTTTCTCTCTCTTTCTCACTCTCCTTCTCTCCTTCTTTAACTGGATGCTACCTGGCTTGAGATTGGCTTTGGCCAAACCACACCCTCAGCCCACTGATCGGCTTAAAGACATTGTTCACGTTGGAAAATTGGAACAGGATCATTGTGAATTGTATTTCTCGACCCCAAGGTAAAATGGAAGGGAACTATAGCCAACCCGGTATAGAAGTGTAGGAGTGAGAAAGAAGGGAGGGGGAAAAAGAGAGAGAAGAGAGGAGAAGAGAAGAGAGAGCAAGAGAGATAAGGGTAGTAGAGAGAGAAAAAAGGGCCATTTGAGAGAGGCAGAGTGGGGAAAGAAGGAGAAAATTGAGAAAGGGAAGAGAAGAGAGGGGTAAAGAAAAGAGTGAGGCAGACAAGACATTGAGAAGTAGATAAAGAGGTGGGAGGGAGAGAGCTGAGAAAAGAGTAGAAAAGTGAGTGAACAATAAAGTGAAAATGGGAGAGAGAGTGAGAGAGAATGGGATAGAGACAATGAGAGAGAATGGAGAGAGACAGTGAGAGATAATGGGATAGAGACAGTGAGAGAGAATGGGAGAGAGACAGTGAGAGATAATGGGATAGAGACAGTGAGAGAGAATGAGACAGAGACAGTGTTTGAGAACGGGAGAGATACAGTGAATGAGAATAGGAGAGAGGAGAAAGCAGAGACAGGAATAAAAGGTTGATTCAGAGACCGAATTGGAGCGAGAAGGAGTGAGAAAGAGAAAAAAAGAGTGAGTGAGAAAGAGAAAAAAAGAGGGAGGCGGAGAAACGAGGGACACAGAGGGGTGGAATGGAATTCTTTCAAAAGTGTACGCCAAGACAAATGTACTGCTGTCAGGTACTTTTGTTCACTTTAAAAACATGTCGGAGATGCGATCCAGAGTTGCGATCCAGACAGGCCAGGGACTGTTAACACTGCTGCTCAGAGGTCTCAGAGGCTAATGACAACACACAGCAGAGAGAGATGATAGGAGAGGAAGTAGAGAGAGAATGAGAGAACAGATACAAATTGTAAGAGAGAGAGAATTAGGACAACATGGTAACAGAGAGACAGTGGTAGAGAGGGAAGGAGAGAGAAGAGAGAAGAGAGAAGAGAAGGAGAGTCAGGAGAATCAGGAGAAACTACTCAACCAACAGTAAAAAAGGAGAAGGAACTGGAAGCACAATAGGAAATAAGAAAATAATTAATAGCCTTTTTTCAGTTCACCGTGATTCCCCCAACCTCCCTCTGGACCGCTGGGCCTGTGAACATTATGTCAGCAGCAGCAGAGAGAGAGAGAGAGAACGAGAGAGAGAGAACGAGAGAGAGAGAGAACGAGAGAGAGAGAGAGAACGAGAGAGAGAGCACATGTTTCTGCTATTACATGATCAGCTTAGGAGGCACTATAGGAAAACCTTATCTGTGCCTGCATGGGAGGGGAGGGAGGAGAAAGAGGGAGAAAGAGAGGTGGAGTAATAGATGGATGGGGCGGTCTCCTCCAACAATGAGTTTGTTCCTCCTCTCTCTGCCATCTCTGTAGGAATGCCTCCTCCTTCCTCAAGCAATAACATAGACATACAGAACACAGAACAAACCCTTCTCTCACATACACTCCCTCTCACACAAACTGTACAATGAGGGGAACAGGTCAGGAGAATGGAACAAATCTGTATTATTTCTATCAGAGTATTATTTCCTGTTTCTATGATTGAAGAATGTGAGAATAGTACTAGAACACCTACTGACACATTCCCTCTCAAGTTACATGAACACTGAAACGTGAGTGATGTCACCATAAAGCTGCCTGTTGTGTCCACCTGGAGTTGTGCTTGAACATGAAGGGAATGTGAGGCCCCTTGGGTGTCTGGGCCTTTTGTGGCCCCAATTCATGATGGAATGGGGCCAGTAGAGCACATGCCACTAAATTCTATGATAGATCTTATAATTTAGCTTTATGTTTGAAACCACATCTGAGGCTAGGACTTACAAGACAACGGGTCACAATGCCAGCTCTAGCTTTCCAGTTCAGGCTCGTTATGTTATCTCTAGCCTGGTTAATAAATGTTTTATTTAATTAACCTTTATTTAACTAAGTCAGTTAAGAACAAATTCTGATTTTACAATGACAGCCTACCCCGGGCAAACCCTCCCCTAACCCAGCCGACGCTGAGCCAATTGTGCGCCACCCTTTGGGAATTCCGATCATGACCGGTTGTGAAACAGCCCGGGATCAAACCAGGGTTTGTAGTGACGCCTCTAGCACTGAGATGCAGTTAGACCACTGCGCCACTTGGGAGCCCAAAACTAAAATGAAATGAAAATGAGTGCAGCGTTCAGTCTGGTTTTACCACAGTACCTTATCCCTGCCACATGCTGTAAAACACTGTTGCAAGACAGACCCTGTTGACTTAATAGCTACTGTCGTCTCCATAGCGATGACATGTAGTGCAGCTACAGTAACAATGACGTCTACCATGCTTCCACTTGTCGTTGAGATGTTCTCAGACCCTCGTACCATGTCGGTGTTAAATTCATGCTGCTTCAGGGGTGAGGACAGGGACGTGATGTCACCAGCCCCGCCCGCCTGCTGCGTGTGACACGCTGTCTGACTGCTGTCGCCATGGTCGCTGCGTGTTAGTCCTGTGTGTCTGCATGGGACTTACAGAGAGGCGCTCAGGGGCTCATGGAGGTGACGCCTATAATGTCATCAGATGAGGTCATCAGGCTTCCAGGGTTATGGTTTTAATAAGGACATTGATTGACAGCAGAACAGATCCAATAGGGAAGCCTAGACTGATTGTTAGTGAACGTTTAATTATTACTTAAATTCCAAAAGGAGAATTTGAGCAAACATTGGCTGTGTAGTAGTGTCTTCACAGTTACTGTAACCTGCTGTCCAAGACGATTAGTTCAGAAGAGCTTCTGCTTTGGCTGATAATCTCCAGTCTATTCTCCCGGGTGGGATTGAGTGTGGCTGGAAATAGGGTCTCTGAATATAGAGGGACACATAATGTGTGTGAACACCCCAGAGAGAGAGAGAGAGAGAGAGAGAGAGAGAGAGAGAGAGAGAGAGAGAGAGAGAGAGAGAGAGAGAGAGAAAACAGTTATTCACATCCACACACAGCTGAAAGCCATGTCAAACATATTGTGTATTGGTTTACTTTTTATATTAGAGTGAGAGGGAGAGAGAGAAAGAGGGGGAGAATGAAAGAAAGAGGGGGAGAGAGGGTGAGGCTAATGTCAATGAGTTTAAACATATACATGTCACCTGGGGAGTGTTAGAGCGCATGTGTGTGTGCGTGTGTGTGTGTGTGTGTGTGTGTGTGTGTGTGTGTGTGTGTGTACGAGAGCGTGTACGAGAGTGTGTGTCTGTGTCTTTGCTGGTTTCAGTGTGTTACGAAAGGAAGGGAAGGACAGTGTGTGTGTCCCATGTCAACAGAACTCAAATTTAGCCTTGTTTATTCAGACAGACAGACTGGGACATAATGACTGACTGGGGTGACATGGGAGACGCTCCACCCGTCCTCCCTAAATAAATTGTTGCCCACTCCCCTCCCCTCCCTCCTTCCCCTCCCTCTCCTCCTAGCCCCATTATTACAGATTTTTCCAGCACAAACAATCAAGTCTGTCTCTCTCTCAGAGCACAAAGCTATTTGGCATGGGCGGCCAGCAGCGTAGAGACAGAGGCCGGAGTTTGGGTCAGTTCCATTTAAATTGTAGTGAGTTTCCAATTTCTAGTGAGGTTCTCCACAGGGAGTGGAATACGAATCCAGCATTGACTTTGAATTAAGATGGAATTGACCACAGCTGTGTCAGTGGATCTGTAAAAAGGGGATGGCTTGCTATACTGTGCAGTGTCTTGTAGGCTACACCTAAATGCCAAATCCCCTTTAACACCATGTTTTATAAATACACTGAACAAAAATATAAATGCAACATGTAAAGATCCCAGAAATGTTCCATACGAACATTAGACTTATTTCTCTAAAATGTTGTACACACATTTTTTTACATCCCTGTTAGTGAGCATTTCTCCTTTGCCAAGATAGTACATCCACCTGACAGGTGTGGCATATCAAGAAGCTGATTAAACAGCATGATCATTACACAGGTGCACCTTGTGCTGGGGTCAATAAAAGGCCACTCTAAAATGTGTAGTTTTGTCACACAACACAATTCCATAAATGTCTCAAGTTTTGAGGGAGCATGCAATTGGCATGGCAAGAATGTCCACCAGAGCTGCTGCCAGATAATTTAATGTTCATTTCTCTACAATAAGCCACCTTCAACGTCATTGTAGAGAATTTGGCAGTACGTCCAACCGGCCTCACAACCACAGACCATGTGTAACCATGCCAGCCCAGGACCTCTACATCCGGCTTCTTCACCTTTTGGGATCGTTTGAGACCAGCCACCCAGAAAGATGATGAAACAGTGGGTTTGCACAACTGAAGAATTTCTGCACAAACTGTCAGAAACCATCACAGGGAAGCTCATCTGCGTGCTCGTCGTCCTAACCAGGATCTTGACCTGACTGCAGTTCGGTGTCGTATCTGAATTCAGTGGGAAAATGCTCACCTTTGATGGCCACTGGCACGCTGGACACGGATGAATCCCGACTCCAACTGAACCAGGCAGATGGCAGACAGCGTGTATGGCGTTGTGTGGGCAAGCGGTTTGATGATGTCAACATTGTGAACAGAGTGCCCCATGGTCAAATCAAATCAAAGTTTATTTGTCACGTGCGCCGAATACAACAGGTGTAGACCTTACAGTGAAATGCTTACTTACAGGCTCTAACCAAAAGTGCAAATTTTTTTTAGGTGAACAATAGGTAAGTAAAGAAATAACAACAACAGTATATACAGTAGCGAGGCTATATACAGTAGCGAGGCTATAAAAGTAGCGAGGCTACATACAGACACCGGTTAGTCAGGCTGATTGAGATAGTATATGTGCATGTAGTTATGGTTAAAGTGACTATGCATATATGATGAACAGAGAGTAGCAGTAGCGTAAAAAAGGGGTTGGCGGTTGGTGGGACACAATGCAGATAGATAGCCCAGTTAGCCAATGTGCGGGAGCACTGGTTGGTCGGTCCAATTGAGGTAGTATGTACATGAAAGTATAGTTAAAGTGACTATGCATATATGATGAACAGAAAGTAGCAGCAGCGGGGGGGCACAATGCAAAAAGTCATTTTGAGGATCTCAGGACCCATGCCAAATCTTTTTAGTCTCCTGAGGTGGAATAGGCTTTGTCGTGCCCTCTTCACGACTGTCTCGGTGTGTTTGGACCATTCGAGCTTGTTGTTGATGTGGACACCAAGGAACTTGAAGCTCTCAACCTGCTCCCCTACAGCCCCGTCGATGAGAATGGGGGTGTGCTTGGTCCTCCTTTTCCTGTAGTCCACAATCATCTCCTTAGTTTTGGTTAAGTTGAGGGAGAGGTTGTTGTCCTGACACCACACGGCCAGGTCTCTGACCTCCTCCCTGTAGGCTGTCTCGTCGTTGTCGGTGATCAGGCCTACTACTGTTGTGTCGTCTGCAAACTTAATGATGGTGTTGGAGTCGTGCCTGGCCATGCAGTCGTGGGTGAACAGGGAGTACAAGAGGGGACTGAGCACGCACCCCTGAGGAGCTCCAGTGTTGAGGATCAGCGTGGCAGATGTGTTGCTACCTACCCTCACCACCTGGGGGCGGCCCGTCAGGAAGTCCAGGATCCAGGTGGAGAGGGAGGTGTTTAGTCCCAGGATCCTTAGCTTAGTGATGAGCTTTGAGGGTACTATGGTGTTGAACGCTGAGCTGTAGTCAATGAATAGCATTCTCACATAAGTGTTCCTTTTGTCCAGGTGGGAAAGGGCAGTGTGGAGTGCAATAGAGATTGCATCTTCTGTTGATCTGTTTGGGCGGTATGCAAATTGGAGGGGGTCTAGATAGCGGTCGGGTTATGGTACGGGTTGTGGTATGGGCAGGCATAAACTATGGACAACAAACATAATTGCATTTTATCAATGGCAATTTGATTGCACAAAGATACCGTGACGAGATCCTGAGGCCCATTGTCGTGCCAATCATTGGCCGCCATCACCTCATGTTTCAGCATGATAATGCACAGCCCCATGTCGGAAAGATCTGTACACAATTCCTGGATGCTGAAAATGTCCCAGTTCATCCATGGCATGTCACCAATTGAGCATGTTTGGGATACTCTGGGTTGATGTGTACAACCACAGGCCCCAATCAAC
The DNA here is from genome assembly GCA_003317085.1 of Hucho hucho. Classification (NCBI taxonomy): domain Eukaryota; kingdom Metazoa; phylum Chordata; class Actinopteri; order Salmoniformes; family Salmonidae; genus Hucho; species Hucho hucho. The sequence continues at coordinate 126,921 of QNTS01002091.1, read as the reverse complement.
AGCCTGATTAACTTTTTGCTTTATGAGGCAAATAGTGGTCACACCAGAAACTGACTGGTTTTCTGAACTTTAAAGGTATTTGTGACCAACAGAGCTGTATTCCCAGTGATGTGAAAGCCATAAATTAGGGTCTAATGAATTTGTTTCAATTGACTGATTTCCTTATATGAACTGGTACACAGTAAAATCTTAGAAATTGTTGCATGTTGACTTTTTTATTTTTTGTTCAGTGTATATATATACACTACCGTTTAAAAGTTTGGGGTCACTTAGAAATGTCCTTGTTTTAGAAAGAAAAACAATTTTTTGGTCCATTAAAATAACATCAAATTGATCAGAAATACAATGTAGGCATTGTTATTAATGTTGTAAATGACTATTGTAGCTGGAAACGGCTGATTTTTTAATGGAATATCTACATAGGCGTACAGGGGCCCATTTTCAGCAACCATCACTCCTGTGTTTCAATGGCACGTTGCATTAGCCAATCCAAGTTTATCATTTTAAAAGGCTAATTGATCATTAGAAAACACTTTTTCAATTATGTTAGCAGAGCTGAAAACGGTTGTGCTGATTAAAGAAGTAATAAACTGGCCTTCTTAGACTAGCTGAGTATCTAGAGCATTAGCATTTGTGGGTTTGATTACAGGCTCAAAATGACCAGAAACAAAGACCTTTCTTCTGAAACGCGTCAGTCTATTCTTGTTCTGAGAAATGAAGGCTACTCCATGCGAGTAATTGCCAAGAAACGGAATATCTCGTACAAAGCTGTGTACTACTCCCTTCACAGAACAACGCAAACTGGCTGTAACCTGAATTGTGCATAACTGAGCAAGAGGACAAGTACATTAGAGTGTCTAGTTTGAGAAACAGACGCCTCAACTGGCAGCTTCATTAAATAGTACTCGCAAAACAGCAGTCTCAACGTAAACAGTGAAGAGGCGACTCCGGGATGCTGGCCTTCTAGGCAGAGTTCCTCTGTCCAGTGTCTGTGTTATTTTGCCCATCTTAATCTTTTCTTGTTATTGGCCAGTCTGAGATATGGCTTTTTCTTTGCAACTCTGCCTAGAAGGCCAGCATCCCGGAGTCGCCTCTTCACTGTTGACATTGTAGAATAATAGTGAAGACATCAAAACTATGAAATAACCCCCGCCCCACTTTTGTTTTTACGCTGCTGCCACTAGCTGTTTATTATCTATGCATAGTCACTTTTTTTATTTTATTTTTTATTTCCCCTTTATTTAACCAGGTAGGCCAGTTGAGAACAAGTTCTCATTTACAACTGCGACCTGGCCAAGATAAAGCAAAGCAGTGTGACAAAAAACAACAACACAGAGTTACACATGGGATAGACAAAAGTACAGTCAATAACACAATAGAAAAATCTATTTACAGTGAGCGCAAATGGAGTAAGGAGGTAAGGCAATAAATAGGCCATAGTAGCCAAGTAATTACAATTTAGCAAATTAACACTGGAGTGATAGATGTGCAGATGATGATGTACAAGTAGAAATACTGGTGTGCAAAAGAGCAAAAAAAGTAAATGAAAACAATAAGGGATGAGGTAGGTAGTTGGATGGGCTATTTACAGATGGGCTGTTTACAGCTGCAGCGATCGGTAAGCTGCTCAGGTAGCTGATGCTTGAAGTTAGTGAGGGAGATGTAAGTCTCCAACTTCAGCGATTTTTGCAATTCATTCCAGTCATTGGCAGCAGAGAATTGGACGGAAACGAGGCCAAAGGAGGTGTTGGCTTTTGGGATGACCAGTGAGATATACCTGCTGGAGCACGTGCTACGGGTGGGTGCTGCTATGGTGACCAGTGAGCTGAGATAAGGCGGAGCTTTACCTAGCAAAGACTTAAAGATGACCTGGAGCCAGTGGGTCTGGCTACGAATATGTAGCGAGGGCCAGCCGACGAAAGCATACAGGTCGCAGTGGTGGGTGGTATATGGGGCTTTGGTGACAAAACGGATGGCACTGTGATAGACTGCATCCAGTTTGCTGAGTAGAGTGTTGGAAGCTATTTTGTAAATGACATAGCCGAAGTCGAGGATCGGTAGGATAGTCAGTTTTACGAGGGTATGTTTGGCAGCATGAGTGAAGGAGGCTTTGTTGCAAAATAGGAAGCCAACTCTAGATTTAATTTTGGATTGGAGATGCTTAATATGAGTCTGGAAGGAGAGTTTACAGTCTAGCCAGACACCTAGGAGGTATTTGTAATTGTCCACATATTCTAAGTCAGAACCGTCCAGAGTAGTGATGCTAGTCGGGCGGACGGGTGCTGGCAGCGATCGTTTGAAAAGCATGCATTTAGTTTTACTAGTGTTTAAGAGCAGTTGGAGGCCACGGAAGGAGTGTTGTATGGCATTGAAGCTCAATTGGAGGTTAGTTAACACAGTGTCCAAAGAAGGGCCAGATGTATGCAGAATGGTGTCAAGGAATCACCCGCAGCAACAGCGACATCATTGATGTATACAGAGAAAATAGTCGGCCCGAGAATTGAACCATGTGGTACCCCCATAGAGACTGCCAGAGGTCCGGACAACAGGCCCTCCGATTTGACACACTGAACTTTATCTGAGAAGTAGTTGGTGAACCAGGCGAGGCAGTCATTTGAGAAAGCAAGGCTGTTGAGTCTGCCGATAAGAATACGTTGATTGACAGAGTCAAAAGCCTTGGCCAGGTCAATGAAGATGGCTGCACAGTACTGTCTTTTATCGATGGCGGTTATGATATCGTTTAGTACCTTGAGCGTGGCTGAGGTGCACCCGTGACCAGCTCGGAAACCGGATGGCACAGCGGAGAAGGTACGGTGGGATTCGAAATGGTCAGTGATCTGTTTGTTAACTTGGCTTTCGAAGACTTTAGAAAAGCACGAGCAGGATGGATATAGGTCTGTAACAGTTTGGGTCTAGAGTGTCACCCCCTTTGAAGAGGCGGATGACCACGGCAGCTTTCCAATCTTTAGGCATCTCGGACGATACAAAAGAGAGGTTGAACAGACTAGTAATAGGGGTTGCAACAATGGCAGCGGATAATTTTAGAAAGAGAGGGTCCAGATTGTCTAGCCGAGCTGACTTGTATGGGTCAAGGTTTTGCAGCTCTTTCAGAACATCTGCTATCTGGATTTGGGTGAATGAGAAGCTGGAGAGGCTTGGGCAAGTAGATGCGGGGGGTGCGGAGCTGTTGGCAGGGGTTGGGGTAGCCAGGAGGAAAGCATGGCCAGCCGTAGAGAAATGCTTATTGAAATTCTCGATTATCGTGGATTTATCGGTGGTGACAGTGTTTCCTAGCCTCAGTGCACTGGGAAGATGGGAGGAGGTGCTCTTATTCTCCATGGACTTTACAGTGTCCCAGAACCTTTTGGAGCAAATCTCTGTTTGATAAAGCTAGCCTTTGCTTTCCTAACTGACTGTGTGTATTGGTTCCCGACTTCCCTGAAAAGTTGCATATCAAGGGAACTATTCGGTGATAGTGCAGTACGCCACAGGATGCTTTTGTGCTGATCGAGGGCAGTCAGGTCTGGAGTGAACCAAGGGCTGTTCTTAGTTCTACATTTTTTGAAAGGGGCATGCTTATTTAAGATGGTGAGGAAATTGCTTTTAAAGAACAACCAAGCATCCTCTACTGACCGGATGAGGTCAATATCCTTCCAGGATACCTGGGCAAGGTCGATTAGAAAGGCTTGCTCGCAGAAGTGTTTTAGGGAGCGTTTGACAGTGATGAGGGGTGGTTGTTTGACCGCGGACCCATAACGGATGCAGGCAATGAGGCAGTGATCGCTGAGATCCTGATTGAAAACAGCAGAGGTGTATTTGGAGGGCAAGTTGGTCAGGATAATATCTATGATGGTGCCCATGTTTACAGATTTGAGGTTGTACCTGGTGGGTTCCTTGATCATTTGTGTGAGATTGAGGGCATCTAGCTTAGATTGTAGGACTGCTGGGGTGTTAAGCATATACCAGTTAGGTCACCTAGCAGAACGAACTCTGAAGATAGATGGGGGGCAATCAATTCACATATGGTGTCCAGGGCACAGCTGGGAGCTGAGGGCGGTCTATAACAGGCGGCAACAGCGAGAAATTTATTTCTGGAGAGATTCATTTTTAAAATTAGAAGCTCGAACTGTTTGGGCATGGACCTGGAAAGTATGATAGAACTCTGCAGTAGATTACAACTCCTCCCCCTTTGGCAGTTCTATCTTGACAGAAAATGTTGCAGTTGGGGATGGAAATCTCTGAATTTTTGGTGGCCTTCCTAAGCCAGGATTCAGACACGGCAAGGACATCGGGGTTTACCCCTACCTACATGTACAAATTACCTTGACTAACATTGACTCGGTACCGGTACCCCTTGTATATAGCCTCGTTATTGTTATTGTTATATTTACTTTAGTTTTTTTTGTAAATATTTTCTTAACTCTATTTCTTGAACTGCATTGTTGGTTAAGTAAGTAATGTGACAAATACAATTTGATTTGTAATGTTGCTTATCTCAGAAGTCCAGAAGCCTGGTCAGCCTGGTCTCTACTTTTGGATCTAACACCCAAGTGGGGGTTTGGATACAGAATGTTATGCTCCTCCATCAGAAGAACTATCCGGGTGAAACTATTAGAAAATGAGCCAGTTGGCTTCTTCAGTAAAATTCCTGGTCCTGTCTGAAAGACACCTGCTGTTTCCTTTATTCGTTGTATTTTCTTCTACATTTTCTCTTTCTGGATCGAGCTGTTCAATCATTCCCTTTACCGTGCCACCGAAAAACAGACAGAGAGAGAGGGAATTGCAGTTGGTCCATATTTTAAAACCATCTCTACATATTTTGAGCCATTTTTCAGAGTTTCCTCAGAACTCCCCATGGAGCTCTGCAGGGTGTGTACCCACATGAAAAAAATATTATAGTCTACTATGGTATGTATGCAGTGCATTTGGAAAGTATTCAGACCCCTTGACTTTTCTCACATTTTGTAACGTTACAGCCTTATTCTAAAATGTATTAAATCGTTTTTTTCCCTCATCAATCTACACACAATACCCCATAATGACAAAGCAAAAACAGATTTTTGAAATGTTTGCAAATGTATAAGAAATGAAGGAAATATCACATTTACATAAGTATTCAGGCCCTTTACTCAGTACTTTGTTGAAGCACTTTTGGCAGCCATTACAGCCGTGCGTGTTCTTGAGTATGACGCTACAAGCTTGGCGCAACTGTATTTGGGGAGATTCTCCCATTCTTCTCCGCAGATCCTCTCAAGCTTTGTCAGGTTGGATGGGGAGCATTGCTGCACAGCTATTTTCAGGTCTCTCCAGAGCCACTCAAGGATATTCAGAGAATCGTCCCAAAGCCACTCCTGCGTTGGTCTTGGCTGTTTGCTTAGGGTCGTTGTCCTGTTGGAAGGTCCTGTGCGCTTTGCTCCATTCATCTTTCCCTCTATCCCGACTAGTCTCACAGTCCCTACCGCTGAATAACATCCCCACAGAATGATGCTGCCACCACCATGCTTCACCGTAGGGATGGTGCCAGGTTTTCTCTAGACGTGACGCTTGGCAATCAGGCAAAAGAGTTAAATCTTGGTTTCATCAGACCAGAGAATCTTGTTTCTCATTGTCTGAGAGTCTTCAGATGCCTTTTGGAAAACTCCAAGAGGAATACTATAGTATTTACCATAATGTTCTACAGTATACTACAAAATGATATACTAAGTACTACACATGAAAGAGGTATACTAACAGTGTGTAGTATAGTATTCTACAGTATACGACAGTTTACTACAGAATGCTATAGTAAGTACTGTAGTATTCTACAGTAAACTAGTATTTTGTCATGTTGGAAGGAGAGAACGAGAGAGTGAGGAAAAAAGAAAGAGTGAGAATGAGAGAGGGATGGAGAGAGGGAGGAAGAGACGGTGATGGAGGAAGAGAGGGAGAGAGATACAGAGAGAGAGAGCAGCAGAGAGAGAAAATAAAAAAAGAGAGAAAGAGTACCTGTGAGTGTGCCAGATTCTTGACTGGCAATGACTGATGATGATGCCATGTACTGGCTGATATTACTCATCCTATACCCTCCTCCTCCACTCTCCAGACCCCATAGGTCCCAAATGACCCCATGGTCAACGAACTCACAATTTCCATACGTCACCCATGGCGTTTCCTAGAAGCGTGACTAATAATACAGGGGCCTGGGGTTCACGTCCTGGAGCGCCATTAAAAACCACAGCATTTTTAAAGGCTGTAATTTTAACTGACGGTTTGGTGGATCAAGGGAAAACTATGTAATCCTTGGGTGAAAATGTATTCATTTTTAACCATTGGCATGTTCTCTTCACCGGCAACTCACAGTAAGAATGTTGAATGTGATCTCTCAACGTCTTTACGCAAACCGTTTTTTCTAATGTTCATACTCAATCAATTATATTCTTGAGTATACGATGTTATATAATGCTGGAATTATCCAAGTGTTCAGCTAATCTTACACTCTTAGAAAAAGGGGTTTCCAAAATAGTTTTTCGTCTGTTCCCATATTATAACCTTTTTTGGTTCCATGTAGAACCCTCTGTGGAAAGGGATGTACATGAAACCCAAAAGGGTCCTACCTGGAACCAAAAAGGGTTCTTCAAAGGGTTCTCTTATGACGACAGACGAAGAACCCTTGTAGGTTCTAGAAAGCAACTATTTTTTCTAAGAGTGTAGGTGTCCTTGTTATAGAATCGGTTTAGTGAACCATTAGCTCAGTGGGCTAACACAGTCGTGTTGTGCTCAGGAGAACCAGGTACGAACCCAGCTCTTCATAAACTCAAGCTCTAGGGGGCTGTTTCTCTTCATGAGAGTGCGAATCATGGCTGTAACACTGTTCGTTGTTAGCCATGCCCTCCTGCTGTCCATAGGCTGCTCCTGCACCAGCTTTCCATTTCACCACTGGACTCACACCTATAAAACTCTGTGACCTCAGAAAATTAGATGACAACTAAAATGGAGTGTCTGCTTATGCACTCTTGATTTCTTAGTCATTATGTTGAAAAAGCAGTGCATGTTGGCTTGACACTCACTCCCAATCAATTCTATATGATAAGAGTATTTGCTTATTAGCTTACACTCAGGATAACTTACATAACCTCTTAACTCTTCTTCTCCCATTATCCAAAGAGTTTACCGACCCTCTCTTCCCCTGTCCTAACCTAACCTTACATCACATGGCATACATCCCTTCAGCTCTGTATCAGACCATCTGAATACCGTGTGTTGCGTTATGCCAACATAAAACTACATCAAATTGTCCACAAAATACTATGTCATCTTGCTTAAAGCACTTAGGTCATTATTCCTCTCCCTTGTTCTGTGAAAACTCTACATTACAAACACAGACTGCCTGCCATGGTAGCTTTAACAAGATTCTGGGTGTACATTTTCCTTGTGTCGCGTAGCTTAATAGCGAACAGCCAGCAAGCACCAGCTCCCTGTCGAGATGAGGACCCCCTTCTCCTCACTCCATTCCTCCGTCTTTCCCTTTCGCCTTCGTCCCGCTCTTAATCTCCCTCTCAGGCCTTTCTCTCACTCTCTACATCTCTCTCTCCATCTTGACCCTCGCTCCTTCATTCCTTCACTCCCTCCCTCCCTGCCGCCGTCAGTATCCCTTTCCCCTCACCACCAGCCTGCTTGTAATTTTGGGGAGATGCTGGAAAGTGCTACCTCACCCTTCTATAAATCCCTAATTTAACAGGGTTTCTCTTCAAATGTGAGTCTCTCCCGAATGTTTCCACCAACCAATGTACATTTTTACAGGAACATTCTCTGCATTTTTTGTCCTGGTAAAGTGCAGTTATGCTGTGAAATAAATGTTAATTTAGTTGCTTCTGGCTCTTTTGCTAGAGTAAAATAGAGTTCAATCATACGGTTAAAACTTCTTTGGGATCGGTGTCCCTTCCAAGGGACGGTTGATCTAACGGCTAATGCAATTAGCATGAGGTTGTAAGTAACAAGAACATTTCACAGGACATCTGATATTGGCAGAAAGCTTTAATTCTTTTTAATCTAACTGCACTGTACAATTTACAGTAGCTATTACAGTGAAAGAATCCCATGCTATTGTTTGAAGAGAGTGCACAATTTTGAACATGAAAAGTTATCAATAAAACAAATGAGGCACATTTGGGCAGTCTTGATACACAATTTTTAACAGAAATGCAATGGTTCATTGGATCAGTCTAAAACTTTGCACATGCACTGATGCCATCTAGTGGCCAAAATCTAAATTGCACCTGGGCTGGAATAATACATGATGGTACAAAAAAATACAAAGAATGGTTTGTTTTTTCTTTGTATTATCTTTTACCAGATCTATTGTGTTTTAATTTGAAAAAAGTGGCAAATCCTTAACTTGTTAGGCAGTGGTGGGGCGCTAGCAGGGAAAACCTGTGCCTTACCTTTTGTAGAACTTCTGCAGAGGGCTTCCTAAGTGTCCAACGAAGACAATCCATGGGTATTTGGTTAGAAAAAGTCATTTATTATATCCATAAATCTCCGTTTGGTTGGCGCCTTGTGTTCAGAAAATCCAACGTGAAGAGAACGCGTTCAACTAAACCTATAAACTTTTCTTAGCTTATCTTTTATGAATAAAAGTGATAATCTTTCACTTGGATGGTCACCTAAATGTTATATAAGTCAAATAAAGTGGACCGCTCAGCCAAACGTGCGCCCAAAAACGTGCAACCGAAATAGAGCTCCTCTCACCAAAACCCCTACCTATTGAACACATTAGTTCCGATTGCTATGAAACTTTACGTATACACTGTTGACATCCAGTGGAAGCAATAGGTACTACATTCAGTGTCCTGTTATAAAGACTTTTCAATAGGCACTGTCTCAAAGTGAGCCATAAGCCACCAGAATGACATTTCCGGATGGAATTTTCTCTGTTTTTTGCCTGCCAAATGAGTTCTGTTACACTCACAGACATTATGTTAACACTTTTGGAAACCTCAGAGTGTTTCCTATCCAATAGTACTAATTATGTGCATATCCTATTTTCTGAGCCTGAGTGGCAAGCATTTTACTTTGGGCACGCCAGACTCTCCAAAACCGACACCTCAGCTGCCGCTCCCTAACAAGTTAAGAGGTTTAATCCTGCATCCTTCTTCTATCATCCACAGCCTGCGTTCCATTGACATCTTTACCGCATCTATGCCTGACTTCTGTGCGACTGGCTCAGACTCAAGAAGGATCAGACAGAACATAAATGGTATTAAGTCCAGGTATAAAATTCTCCTACTCTCTCTCAAATGTTCTCACAGTTTCGAATGGTGAAGTGGAATCACACAAATAAGAAATCAAGGGGGAGAGAGAGAGATGCGAATCAACAGGAAAGGCAGAAGATTAGGCAAGGAAAGAAATAGGAAACTGAGAAATAGAAAGAAATGATGAATGGATGTACACTGAGTATACTAAACATTAGGAACACCTTCCTAATATTGAGTTGCACCAACCTTTTGGCCTCAGAACAGCCTCAATGTGTCAGGGCATGGACTCTACAAGGTGTCAAAAGAGTTCCACAGGGATGCTGGCCCATGTTGATTCCAATGCCTCCCATAGTTGCATCAAGTTACAGTGACTTGTGAAAGTATTCACCCCCCTTGGCATTTCTCCTATTTTTTGCCTTACACCCTGGAATTAAAATGGATTTTGGGGGGGTTTGTATCATTTGATTTACACAACACGCCTACCACTTTGAAGGTGCAAAATATTTTCTATTGTGAAACAAACAAGAAATAAGACAAAAAAACAGAAAACTTGAGCGTGCAGAACTATTCACCCCCCCCCCCCCCCCAAAGGCAATACCTTGTAGAGCCACCTTTTGCAGCAATTACAGCTGCACATCTCTTGGGGTATGTCTCTATAAGCTTGCCACATCTAGCCACTGGGATTTTTGCCCCATTCTTCAAGGCAAAACTGCTCCAGCTCCTTCAAATTGGATGGGTTACACTGGTGTACAGCAATCTTTAATTCAAACCACAGATTCTCAATTGGATTGAGGTCTGGGCTTTGACTAGGCCATTCCAAGACATTTAAATGTTTCCCCTTAAACCACTCAAGTGTTGCTTTAGCAGTATGCTTAGGGTCATTGTCCTGCTGGAAGGTGAACCTCCATCCAAGTCTCAAATCTCTGGAAGATTGAAACAGGTTTCCCTCAAGAAGTTCCCTGTATTTAGCGCCATCCATCATTCCTTCAATTCTGACCAGTTTCCCATTCCCTGCCGATGAAAAACATCCCCACGGGATGATGCTGCCACCACCATGCTTCACTGTGGGGATGTTGGTCTTGGGGTGAGAGGTGTTGGGTTTGCGCCAGACATAGCGTTTTCCTTGATGGCCAAAAAGCTCAATTTTAGTCTCATCTGACCAGAGTACCTTCTTCGATATGTTTGGGGAGTCTCCCACATGCCTTTTGGCGAACACCAAACATGTTGCTTATTTTTTTCTGGCCACTCTTCCATAAAGCCCAGCTCTGTGGAGTGTACGGCTTAAAGTGGTCCTATGGACAGATACTCCAATCTCTGGTGTGGAGCTTTGCAGCTCCTTCAGGGTTATCTTTGGTCTCCTTGTTGCCTCTCTGATTAATGCCCTCTTTGCCTGGTTCGTGAGTTTTGGTGGGCGGACCTCTCTGGCAGGTTTGTTGTGGTGCCATATTCTTTCCATTTTTTAATAATGGATTTAATGGTGCTCCGTGGGATGTTCAAAGTTTCTGATATTTTTTTATAACCCAACCCTGATCTGTACTTCTCCACAACTTTGTCCGTGACCTGTTTGGAGAGCTCCTTGGTCTTCATAGTGCCGCTTGCTTGGTGGTGCCCCTTGCTTAGTGGTGTTGCAGACTCTGGGGCCTTTCAGAACAGGTGTATATATACTAAGATCATGTGACAGATCATGTGACACTTAGATTGCACACAGGTGGACTTTATTTAACTAATTATGTGACTTCTGAAGATAATTAGTTGCACCAGATCTTATTTAGGGGGGGTGAATACATATGATTTTTTCATTTCACTTCACCAATTTGGACTATGGTGAAGTAAGTATGTCCATTACACGAAATCCAAATAAAAATCTATTTAAATTACAGGTTGTAATGCAACAAAATATAAAAAAAACTCCAAGGGGGTTGAATACTTTTGCAAGGCACTGTACACATGGGAAACTGTTAAATGTGAAAAACCCAGCAGTGTTGCAGTTCTTGACACAAAGCAGTGCACCTGGCACCTACTACCTTACCCCATTCAAAGGCACTTAAATATTTTGTCTTGCCCATTCACCCTCTGTATGTCACACATACACAATCCATGTATCAATTATCTTAATGCTTAAAATCCTTCTTTAACCTTTTACCCCCCCTTCATCTACACTGATTGAAGTAGATTTAACAAGTGACATCAGTAGGGGATCATGGAATTTCACCTGGATTCACCTGGTCAGTCCATATCATGGAAACAGCAGGTGTTCTTAATGTTTTGTATACTGTGTAAACAGGGGAGGATAAATAAAGGTGGGGAGAAAGGGAGTGAATCCTGTCATGGCTTTAAGTCTATCCATCAAATCCAGGTCTAAATCAGAGATCTAGAGTAAGGCTCATCTGAATTTAGAGCACATGCCCTGAGAGGACAGCACGCATCACTGACACACACTTCAAAGAGCAGGGCTCAGGCAAGCTAGGAACAGTCTAGACTCTTCCTCTCTCACTGTAGATATATTTGTTCCAGGGTATAGAATGTTCTGGAGTATAGAGTGTTCCAGAGTAGAGAGTGTTCCAGAGTAGAGAGTGTTCCAGAGTAGAGAGTGTTCCAGAGTTGAGAGTGTCCCAGAGTAGAGAGTGTTCCAGAGTAGAGAGTGTTCCAGAGTAGAAAGACCCACAGTAGCAACTGTAAATTAATACTGTCAGTGTCTGCTGTGGCAAGTGGGAAGGTGCAAGGTACCTGAAGTATATGTAATCTCTCAACGTTCATCTAAAAGTGCACCAAATTCATGCATCTAGCTGTTGAAATTACTTATTTTTTTGCTGGGGGAGAAGTCCCGGCCCCCACGACTGGCTTTGGGCTAAGCCCCGAATATTTTCAAATCATAGAAACGCCCCTGCAAATCATCCCCAAATCCTCACATCCCAACCCATCCAAACCCAGACCCAGGGCCCATAGCACATATGGGCTCCAGCCTGTGCTCTTGGCTCTGACCTGTCCCCTGCATGCTCTCTCTCTCTCTCTCTCTCTCTCTCTCTCTCTCTCTCTCTTCCCTTTCGTCACTCTCCATCTGTCCATTCCCTTACTCTCTTTCTGCTAGACACTGTGAGGCTAGACGCACAGTACGCCGGCCCTTCCACTAACTAGCACAAACACAAGCCAGTCTTCCCACTCTTTTCCCATCTATGACTCTATTAGCTTATCTATGTCAAGGTGTTACTTATCGGCTCTACGTAAAAGAGCCCTCTACAACAGAATGCCATGGTTTTGTGGTGGGTTTTGTTTGTCATGAGTCCTGACATTGGTTCAAATAGTATTTGTATAATTTAAATACAGTAGCTGTACTTAATTGAGCTTGGCTGATGCAATGGAACCAATGTAATAGACCCAAAACTGTAAACCTTGCCCATCTGGCACTCCAGGCAGACTAATTCAAACACTCAAAGTATTTGAAAGAAAACCAATACTATTTGAACCCATGTCTGCATGAGTCACATATGAGAACAACCCCCATACACACACAACTGGGAACTCTGACTCCCTGAACCCGTTTCTTCAGTAATTTAAAAAAAAAGTGTATTCATTTAACCTTTATTTAACTAGGCAAGTCAGTTAAGAACAAAGTTAAGTGCCTTGTTCAGGAGCAGAATGACAAATGTTTACCTTGTCAGCTCAGGGATTTGATCTAGCAACCTTTCGGTTACTGGCCCAACGCTCTAACCACTGCCGCCCCAAAACTTGAATGATCTCTCTCTCTCACTCTCTAACCTGTGGTCATCTGCATACGTAAGATATTGGCTTTCCCCCTCTGTCTTAATAAAGATTCCATGGCAGTTTTATACCACATGGTTTTTCCAGCTCTAACTCTTCCACCTTCCCAAAACACCTCCCCCTGCACATTCACGCACGCATGCACGCACACACGCACACACACACACCACAGAGAGAGAGATGCATAGAATAAGACCCCCCCCACACCCTTTTCCGACTATGCATTCACTAAAAAACATCTGGATTTAAAGTACAAGCCGGTACATAGCAAACGACTCACCTCTTTTTTGCCATGCTCTGAGAAGAGATGTGGAAACCCAAGGTGTGTGTGTGTGTGCATGTGTGTGTATGTTGAATCTACATGTGTTTGCAGGATGTGTGAGTCTGTGAGATTATCCCAGTGTATGTGAGCCTATGTGTGTGTGCTTTTGTTCACGTCAGATTGAATCTAGCACAGGGCTGTAAGTAATGACACTTTACATTGTGTGTTCCAGAGTGTTTATCCAGACTAATCAGTGTCTTGGCTGTGTGCTGCCATGTTAAGAGTTTCCATAAGACTGTTGCCAAACCTTAATAATATGTTTGCAATGCATCACATCAGATGGAAACAGTATTTCACAGGGATAAATGGGAAGATTACACTATAGAGAGGGGGAGGGTTGGTGTGTGTGTATGTGTATGTGCGTGCGCGTTCATGCTTTGTGACTATTCTTAACTAGTGACTATTCTTAACTGTGAATTTATTAAAGAACAATGGATATCAAGCAGTCATCCAACTTTAAAGAGGAACGACTTCGAAGGCTTTGTGACGCCTTTGTAAACCCTTCATAAGGCCTTCATAGATGCATCACAAATCATTTCATTGAACATTCCCATTGGGCTCAGGAGAGCTCTTAGACACATTGTGAGCCATCTAGGAGAGTGGTTGAGGTTAACAGTGAAGGTCACGGGAGGCTGGGGAGGGGAAGACAGCTCATAATAATGGTTGGAAAGGAGTAAATGGAAAGGTATCAAACACGTGGAAACCATGTGTGATGTGTTTGATACCATTCCATTTATTCCGTTGCAGCCATCACTATCAGCCTGTCCTCCCCAATTAAGGTTCCACCAGCCACGTGTGAGTGAGGTAATCCAGCTGGCTCTGTAGCTCTGTTCTGTTCTGTTTTCCCATAACTGTTAATGGTGCAACCAGCTCTAATAGCGCTCCCATTGTAACAGACCAGACAGAGGAGTTGGAACTCTGAGTCAGTCAGTGGGGATACAATTACGTGTCCCTCTTCAACTCCACTCTGTCTGGAGAACTTCCTTTCAGTTCCCTCTGTACAGAACCATACATTCTAAGCCAATGGTAGGACCATTGGAGTGAGAGAGTGAGAGAGAGAGAGAGAGAGAGAGAGAGAGAGAGAGAGAGAGAGAGAGAGAGAGAGAGATGGTATGAATGTCATTAAGTGGTGTAACTGTCTCCTGCTCTAACCTAGACAGTCCTGTCAAACATTCCTACAGTCCAAAGTATTGAATAAAGTCAGAATTTGGGCTCACACATTAAAGTCTTGCTGGAGATTTTTGTGTGTAGGTAGCTTAGGGCCTATCAGCGGCCATATCCATGCTCATATCACACACACACACACACACACACACACACACACACACACACACACACACACACACACACACACACACACACACACACACACATACACTGTAACGGATAATAGTGTTGGGTTCTGTAATGGATAACGGTGTTGGGTACTGTAATGGATAATGGTGTTGGGTACTGTAATGGATTATGGTGTTGGGTACTGTAATGGATAATGGTGTTGGGTACTATAATGGATTATGGTGTTGGGTACTGTAATGGATTAAGGTGTTGGGTACTGTAATGGATAATGGTGTTGGGTACTGTAATGGATTATTGTGTTGGGTACTGTAATGGATTATGGTGTTGGGTACTGTAATGGATAATGGTGTTGGGTACTGTAATAGATCATGGTGTTGAGTACTATAATGGATACTGGTGCTGGGTGCTGAAATGGATAATGGTGTTGGGTACTGTAATAGATATTGGTGCTGGGCTCTGTTATGGTGTTGGGTACTGTAATGGATAATGGTGTTGGGTACTGTAATGGATGATGGTGTTGGGTACTGTAATGGATGATGGTGTTGGGTACTGTAATGGATGATGGTGTTGGGTACTGTAATGGGTAATGGTGTTGGGTACTGTAATGGATAATGATGCTGGGTACCGCAATGGAGAATGAATAATGGTGCTGGGTACGATTATGGATAATGGTGATGGGTATTGTAAAGGATAATGGTGCTGGGTGCTGTAATGGGTAATGGTGTTGGGTACTGTAATGGATAACGGTGTTGGGTACTGTAATGGATAATGATACTGGGCTCTGTTATGGTGTTGGGTACTTTAATGTAAATGGTGTTGGGTACTGTAATGGGTAATGATGCTAGGCTCTGTTATAGTGTTGGGTGCTGTAGTGGATAATGGTACTGGGCTCTGTTATGGTGTTGGGTATTGTAATGGAAAAGGTCCTGGGTTCTGTCATGGATAATGGTGTTGGGTACTGTAGTGGATAATGGTGCTGGGTCCTCTAATGGATAATGTTGCTGGGTACTCTAATGGATAATGGTGCTGGGTACTGTAGTTGGTAATGGTGATGGGTACTGTAATGGATAATGGAGTTGGGTACTGTAATGGATAATGATGCTGGGTACCGCAATGGAGAATGAATAATGGTGCTGGGTACGATTATTTTTAATGGTGCTTCAAACTGTAAAGGATAATGGTGCTGGGTCCTGTAAAGGATAATGGTGCTGAGCATGTAGGAGACCCTCTTATCCAGAGCGAATTACAGTTAGTGTATTAATCTTAAAATAGCTAGGTGAGGCCTCCTGAGTGGTGTAGTGGTCTAAGACACTGCATCGCAGTACTAGCTGTGCTACTAGAGGCGATGCTCAATTGGTCCAGCGTCGTCCGGGTTAGGGGAGGGTTTGGCAGGGATGTTCCTGTCCCATCGCACGCTAGCGACTCCTGTGGCTTTCTCAGGTGTACGGTGTTTCCTCTGACACATTGGTGCGGCTGGCTTCCGGGTTAAGCTTCCATACGGAAGTTGCAGCGATGGGACAAGACTGTAACTACCATTTGTGTAATGTCCGTGGTTCTGTTGTAGAAAGAGTCAGGTGCAGGAGGTAGTACGTGTGAAAAGGTATTTTAATAATACACCAGTCCAAGCCAACAAACTCTGGCAAACAGAATACCCACACGAATAACAACCATAAACGGGCACAAACAGCAACCCGGCATAATCTAGAACCAAAATAAAATAACCCTCAGTACACAGACTGGGAAAAGACGAAGTCAACCGGTACAAACCAAACAATCACGCACAATGGGAAGAGGGGAAGGAAGGAATTATAAACAGGTGTGTGATTGGGAGAAATTAACAACAGGTGTGTACAATTAGACAAAACTAACAAAACACATGAGAAGGGGAGCGATGATGGTCAGAAAACCGGTGACGTCGACCGCCGAACACCGCCCGAACAAGAAGAGGGACCGACCTCGGCGGAAGTCGTGACAGTACCCCCCCCCTTGACGCGCGCCGACACCGGCCTCGGGGACGACCCGGAGGACGAGGCGCAGGGCGATCCTGTTGGCGACGAGGAAACTCCCGCAGCAGTTCAGGTTCCAATATATCCGCCACCGGAACCCAGCACCTCTCCTCCGGACCGTACCCCTCCCACTCCACGAGATACTGAAGGCCCCTCACCTGACGTCTCGAATCCAGAATGCAGCGGACGGAGTACACCGGGACCCCCTCGATGTCCAGAGGGGGCGGAGGAACCTCCCGCACCTCAGAGTCCTGGAGCGGACCAACCACCACCGGCCTGAGGAGAGACACATGGAACGAGGGGTTAATATGATAATCAGGGGGAAGCTGTAACCTGTAACACACCTTGTTCACTCTCCTCAGGACTTTAAATGGCCCCACAAACCAAGGACCCAGCTTCCGGCATGGCAGGCGGAGGGGCAGGTTTCGGGTCGAGAGCCAGACCCGGTCCCCCGGTGCGAACACCGGGGCCTCACTGCAGTGATGGTCTGCGCTGGCTTTCTGGCGCAGCGCGGCCTGCTGGAGGTGACCGTCCACCGCAGGAGCCTCGGTCTAACTCCGATGCCATGGTGCCAGAACCAGCTGGTACCCCAACACAACCTGGAAGGGGGAGAGGTCAGTGGAGGAGTGGCGAAGCGAGTTCTGTGCCATTTCTGCCCAAGGTATGAACGCCGGCCACTCCCCCGGCCGGTCCTGGCAATAGGACCGCAGAAACCTGCCCACATCCTGATTCACTCTCAGCACCTGCCCATTACTCTCAGGGTGAAAACCAGAGGTAAGGCTGACCGAGACCCTCAAATGTTCCATGAACGCCTTCCAGACTCTCAACGTGAACTGGGGACCTTGATCAGACACTATATCCTCGGGCACCCCGTAGTGCCGGAAAACGTGGTTAAACAGGGCCTCCGCAGTTTGTAGGGCCGTAGGGAGTCCGGGCAGAGGAAAGAGACGACAGGACTTAGAGAATCGATCCACAACGACCAGGATCGTGGTGTTCCCCTGAGAAGGAGGGAGATCAGTTAGGAAATCAACTGATAAATGTGACCACGGCCGTTGTGGAACGGGTAAGGGATTTAGCTTACCTCTGGGTAGGTGTCTAGGAGCCTTACACTGTGCGCACACCGAGCAGGAGGAAACATAAACCCTCACGTCCTTAGCCAAGGTAGGCCACCAGTACTTCCCAGTCAGGCAGCGCACTGTCCGACCGATCCCAGGATGACCAGAAGAGGGTGACGTGTGGACCCAATAGAGCAACTGGTCACAGACAGCAGTTGGAACGTACAGACGCCCAACGGGACACTGGGGGGGAGCGGGCTCTGTACGTAACGCCCGCTGAATGTCCACGTCCAGCTCCCACACAACCGGCGCTACCAGGCAGGAAGCCGGGAGTATGGGAGTCTGCTCCATGGGCCGCTCCTCTGTGTCATAAAGCCGGGACAGCGCGTCTGCCTTCTGGTTCTGGGAACCTGGTCTGTAAGATATGGTAAATACAAAACGAGTAAAGAACATGGCCCACCTTGCTTGACGAGGCTTCAATCTCCTCCTTGCCCAGATGTACTCCAGGTTACGGTGGTCAGTCCAGATGAGGAAAGGGTGTTTAGCCCCCTCAAGCCAGTGTCTCCACGCCTTCAGGGCCCTGACCACAGCCAACAACTCCCGGTCCCCCACATCATAGTTCCGCTCTGCCTGACTGAGTTTCTTAGAGAAGAAAGCACAGGGGCGAAGCTTCGGTGGGGTGCCCAAGCGCTGGGAGAGCACGGCTCCTATCCCAGCCTCGGACGCGTCCACCTCTACTATGAATGCCAAAGAAGGATCCGGGTGAGCCAGCACGCCTTTAGTGGGCTCAAAAGCCCACTAAAGACGTACCGGACCCCCCTTCAGCAGTGAAGTAATGGGAGCTGCCACCTGACCAAAACCCCGGATAAGTAATAATTGGCAAACCCTAAAAATCGATGCACCTCTTTTACCGTGGGGGGAGTCAGCCAATTACACACGGCAGCAATGCGGTCACTTTCCATCTCCACCCCGGACGTGGAAATGCGATACCCTAGGAAAGAGACGGCCTGCTGGAAGAACAAGCATTTCTCAGCCTTTGCGTACAGGTCATGCTCCAACAGTCTTCCAAGTACCTTGCGCACCAAAGACACATGCTCGGCGCGTGTAGTGGAGTATATCAGAATGTCATCAATATACACCACTACACCCTGCCCGTGCAGGTCCCAGAAAATCTCGTCTACAAAGGATTGGAACACTGCGGGAGCATTCATCAGCCCGTACGGCATGACGAGGTATTCATAATGGCCTGAGGTGGTGCTAAACGCTGTCTTCCACTTGTCTCCCTCCCGGATACGCACCAGATTGTATGCGCTCCTGAGATCCAGTTTCGTGAAGAAGCGCGCCCCGTGCATTGACTCAGTCGCCGTAGCGATAAGCGGCAGCGGGTAACTGTACCTTACCGTGATCTTATTGAGACCTCGATAATCAATGCACGGGCGCAAACCTCCATCCTTCTTCTTCACAAAAAATAAGCTTGAGGAGGCGGGGGAAGTGGAAGACCGAATGTACCCCTGACCCAGGGATTCAGAGATATATGTCTCCATAGCCTCCTTCTCCGCTTGCGACAGGGGATACACCTGACTCCTGGGAAGCGCAGCGTCTACCAGGAGATTTATCGCACAATCCCCCCTGTCGATGGGGTGGTAACTGAGTCGAGTCAAATCGGCATATTCTGGGGGGATGTGCACGGTGGAGACCTGGTCTGGACTTTCCACCGTGGTTGCACCAACGGAAACCCCTACACACCTCCCCGAGCACTCTCGCGACCACCCCGTGAGAGTCCTCTGTTGCAAGGAAATGGTGGGGTTATGCAAGGCTAACCAGGGAAGGCCTAATACCACAGGAAACGCAGGAGAGTCAATGAGGAAGAGACTGATTCTCTCCTCATGCTTCCCCTGCGTCACCATGACGAGAGAGATGGTGGCCTCCCTGATTACCCCGGACCCTAATGGTCGACTATCTAAAGAATGAACAGGGAAAGGTCTGACCACAGGGGTAATGGGAATCTCTAACCTAAGCGCAAGCGCTCTGTCAATGAAATTCCCAGCTGCGCTTGAATC
Organism: Hucho hucho; assembly: GCA_003317085.1. Lineage (NCBI taxonomy): Eukaryota > Metazoa > Chordata > Actinopteri > Salmoniformes > Salmonidae > Hucho > Hucho hucho. Next base: position 107,190 of record QNTS01002091.1, on the reverse strand, counting down.
GACGAGCGTCCTATGCTGGGAATGCGGGGAAAAATCCGGAAAACACACAGACACAAACAGTTGATCAACAGAGGACTCTGGGTGAGGGTGGTGCATACTCACCAGAGGTGACGCCAGAGGGCTCTGCCTGCCGTCTCTCCTCCCAGAAGAACCACCCCTACACCAATCAGCAGTGTGCCCTCTGTGGCCACAACTGGTGCAGGTGAAAGCTCCTCCTCCAGCCTCCCTACGCGTTGCCCCTCCTAGCTCCTTGGGCTCTGGAGAGGAGATGCCGGAGGGTGGGATCGACAGGACCCTCTCTGGACATCCGCAGGTGACCAGCAGGTTATCCAACCGAATGGAGAGGTCTACCAGTTGGTCAAAGGTCACGGTGGCGTCCCTGCATGCCAGTTCCCGCCAGACGTCCTCGCGTAGGCTGCACCTATAGTGGTCGATGAGGGCCCTGTCATTCCAGCCCGCTCCGGCGGCCAACGTCCGGAACTCAAGGGCAAATTCCTGGGCGCTTCTTGTCCCCTGTCTCAAGTGGAAGAGCCACTCCCCCGCCGCTCTCCCCTCAGGAGGATGGTCAAATACACCTCGGAAGCGACGGGTGAACTCTTCAAAGTGGTCCAACGCCACGTCTCCCTCTCCCCACACAGCGTTGGCCCACTCCAGCGCTCTCCCAGTGAGACAGGAGACAAGCGCGGACACTCTCTCCCTTCCAGAGGGAGCTGGATGCACGGTGGCCAGGTAGAGGTCCAGTTGTAGCAAAAACCCCTGGCACCGTGCTGCTGTCCCATCATAGTCCCTGGGAAGGGAGAGAGAATCCCACTGGTTCCGGATTCCGGAGGGTTTGGTGGAGACACCCCTGTTTGGGGTGGTTGAGACCTCCTGTCTCCCCCAGCGGTCCAGAGTTTGGACAATGCGGTCCATAGTGGCCCCAAGCTGCTGTATCATGACTGAGTGCTCGAGGACGTGTTCCTCGACTCCTCTGCTAGGTGTTGCTGCTCCTGCTGACTGCATATTTTTGGTGCGTGATTCTGTAATGTCTGTGGTTCTGTTGTAGAAAGAGTCAGGTGCAGGAGGTAGTACCTGTGAAAAGGTATTTTAATAATACACCAGTCCAAGCCAACAAACTCTGGCGAACAGAATACCCACATGAATAACAACCATTAACGGGCGCAAACAGCAACCCGGCATAATCTAGAACCAAAATAAAATAACCCTCAGTACACAGACTGGGAAAAGACGAAGTCAACCGGTACAAACCAAACAATCACGCACAATGGGAAGAGGGGAAGGAAGGAATTATAAACAGGTGTGTGATTGGGAGAAATTAACAACAGGTGTGTACAATTAGACAAAACTAACAAAACACATGAGAAGGGGAGCGATGATGGTCAGAAAACTGGTGACGTCAACCGCCGAACACCGCCCGAACAAGAAGAGGGACCGACCTCGGCGGAAGTCGTGACAAATTGGATACCATAAAATTGGGGAGAAAAAAATAAAATACCACATACCAAAGTCAATATCTCATGGACAGATGTATATAGCATAAATGTATCATAGTTATGCAAGATTTCCGAGATTAATTCAACATATACACACAAATCCATTCAGAAATACTTTTTTCAGTGACAGAATATGTTTCATGCCCTCAGTTGTGACTATGCTGTTATGGGTACTGCCCTTTATGGCTCCCTCATCTCATATGGCACCCCATCTGCATGGAGAATCACCCCAGAACACCCAGACCCATCTAAACTGCAACCAACCAAAACAAAATTAATCCAGCTGTGACTGGGGCTGCGTCCTGAGGCTGTGTCCCAAATGGCACCCTATTCCCTATAGTGCACTTTGTTTGTTCAAAAGTCATGCACTATAAAGGAAATAGGGTACTATTCGTGACGCAGACTGATGAAAAATGATATCCAGATTTGATGAAAAGGAACGTTCAATCCCCGTTGGTGACATCACACTCAAATTTTATACAATTTCCACCACTTCAGACGTGGCGCCGTGGTGCCATGTGGGCATGGTGGGGCGGTTGTGGGGAGGGGCTCCTCCTACAGAACCACACCCACCTGCCCTGCCCACTCCATCCTCAGCTGGCCCGGCGCCGTAGTACCTTACCCTCCCACCCCAGACCCTCTGATTAGCATCAATCTCTCTGTCGCTCTCTCTCTCGCTCCTTCTCTGTACTGTGATGTTTAATTTATGACGTCAACTACAGAGAGAGCGTGAAGGGGACAGGTCAGAGCCAAGAGCACAGGCTGGAGCCCATATGTGCTATGGGCCCTGGGTCTGGGTTTGGATGGGTTGGGATGTGAGGATATGGGGATGATTTGCAGGGGCGTTTCTAAGATTTGAAGACATTCAGCGCTAGGGTTAGGGTTGTGTGCTCTTTGGGGGATGCAGGGTGAAGTCTGAAAGACTATAAGTCTATCTCAGATGCCTCTCACAATGTACCAATGGTCCAGCTTACATATCTGTAGAATTTACGATCAGTTGGGACAGAGAGGATGAGACAGAAATAGATTGACTGTCGTATCCGCTTGTTGCCTTAGCTAAACATGAGCACAATTACCCCTCGCATTTTAACCCCCGCCTACCCAAAATAATTTTGGGAGAGTTCACCCCTTCCGAAATGTCCAAGAGAATCTGACATCCTCCCCAGATCTTATGCCGTTGCCTAGCTTACATTGCTCCAAGGTCTGGCATTTCTGAGACTAGAAGACTATAGGACAGAGTTGCTGTATGTGAGATTGGCTTTGGGGATGCCAGAGCAGAGCCCAGGTGTCAGCCAGGGCTGAGTTTAGTTAGTGAATAGGTTCCATATTCCAATTTGAAATAACTTGTGCAACTAAAAACAAGCAAAAATAAGTTGTTGCTACTTCTACTGGATTCCTTTATCATGCATTAGCCAAGATACATTCTATATAGCTTCCTCTCTTTGTTTCCTCTACCTCTTCTGCACTGCTGTGAAATCAGAGGATAAGTGAAAGTGATGGAGAACGAGAACCATGGGCTGTATTACTCCAGTTCAGTTCTTTGACATCAGTGCAGATTAAGGAGAGGAAGCCATTAGACTGCTGAGATGCTCTCCAAGGCTGTCATACTGTACTCACCATAGAATGAATAGAATGGGCGTCCCCATTCTCTCTGTCTCTCTGTCTCTCTGTCTCTCTCTCACACACACACACACACACACACACACACACACACACACACACACACACACACACACACACACCTGAGGAGTAGTCAGCAGAAGGGCACAGGAGACATCAGGTGACATCACCACACATTATTGTTTTAGATCTGTATGAGGTGAAGACAGGCTTTATTCATGGATATGTTTCTCTGTAAGGATACTGAGGATGAGGTACTGTATTACACAGTGCTATTACTGGCAGCTCTCTGGAGCGCTGCCCAACAAGGAGATTTTCACTCTATTGATAACTGGCAGTTGGAGAGTTCATGACAACGTGACAGTGTGTGTGTGCTCCCCTCAGACCTACACTGACAGATGATATTTGTATTTCTCTCTTGCGGGCAGCTGCTAAACGCTTTCACATGCACACAAGCATACTGGCCCATAATAATATTTATATAAGCAAAGTTTTCTCCAAACCCTCTCACACACCTTAGTTTAGGTCTTCTAGCCTCTAGGGATCAAACTGCTCACAAAGAAGTAGATTTTCTCCAGAGTCTTCTAGGAAATCTGGTCTATAGGAACCGAACTGCTCACAATGACCAGCAGTGCTTTGAGAAGTAAATCTCAACACAACCTTTTCTCTGGGCGACAATGAAGCGTTTGGCAAAGTGCTGAAGGCATTTTTGAAACCTTTCAAACAACTGGTTGAAATATACTTTTGGAGCAGACTCATGGATTCTTCCATTTTAAAGGGCAAAACTGCGCCACTCGGGAGGCCCTTACCATAAGAGGGTTTGGAAGCATTGGAAGTGCTATAGTAGTTTTATCTTCCTGGTAAAAATGGCTCCCCAAGTGCTGGAGAGGAAGCTGTTGAAATACCTAGTCTGGACGCCAGTCAGTTTCTACATTAGCCAAATATATCCTCTGACAATGACAAAGCTAAGCTGGCTATGGATATATTTTTAAATACAATATGAGGAATACACTACATGAGCAATGGAACATCTCTACTGAAAGTGGAATATGCTTTTTAATAGTCCTAGTCTGAGTCCAGGAAACCAGCCTTAAGGGGTTCAGATAAAACACTGGGATGATCGATTTGATGACCTCCAGACCCCACTCCACGTTTTTCATAATTTACCACATGTTGACTGTTAGAGTCATACATTACATTGAAGACAACTTTCACCCAATATGAAGTAAAACACTTGGAACATAAAAAAAACTAATTCCAGCTGTTTTATTTACCAAGTAGCTATAAAAAATAGATTGTTTTTCATAATTAAACGTGGAATAAGCAGCAAGTCTTAATTCCCATGCATGTAGTGATTGCATAAAAAAGGGTATTTACGACTTCTCATTACACAGGCTCTGCTCAAAGGGAAGTGTTGTTTGTGCATCGTTGGTATCTGCATGTTCAAAGCACTGCAATTATGAGACCTACAATCTTCAGCTGTAAGTGGAGAGCATGACAGATCTGTCTTTTTAAATGCATGTCTATGAGAAGCCATGGGATAATTACCCCAACCACTACAGAGTACAGACACCCGGTAGTGTTGAGCTTGGTTTAGAACGGGGGCTAATGCTGGGGCTGCATGGGTGGGAAGCCCAGACATGGTAAGTTAATGCCAGAGCTAGGAAACAGGCGACAAGTTTGCTGTTGCACTAGCTTAGCATCTTTTAAATAACTACAAATGAGTCCAAGTTCCTCAAACAACAGACACATAGCTGATTAGCATAGAGCCCCACTGTGGAGGTGTCATAATACCCATAAAACCTAGCGGTCAAACAGGGAAATGGATCCAATAATTTTTCCACCATAATATTTATTTTCTACCATATGGACTTTTAGAAACACTTAAAATAAGTGCTGTGTTTCGTGTAGACTTACCCTGGCATGACGTTTTGATAACCGTGTAAATATCTCTCGCACAAGGTGACTTTTATCAATATACACTGCTCAAAAAAATTAAGGGAACACTAAAATAACACATCCTAGATCTGAATGAATTAAATAATCTTATTCAATACTTTTTTCTTTACATAGTTGAATCTGCTGACAACAAAATTACACAAAAATTATCAATGGAAATCAAATGTATCAACCCATGGAGGTCTGGATTTGGAGTCACACTCAAAATTAAAGTGGAAAACCACACTACAGGCTGATCCAACTTTGATGTAATGTCCTTAAAACAAGTCAAAATGAGGCTCAGTAGTGTGTGTGGCCTCCACGTGCCTGTATGACCTCCCTACAACGCCTGGGCATGCTCCTGATGAGGTGGCGGATGGTCTCCTGAGGGATCTCCTCCCAGACCTGGACTAAAGCATCCGCCAACTCCTGGACAGTCTGTGGTGCAACGTGGCGTTGGTGGATGGAGCGAGACATGATGTCCCAGATGTGCTCAATTGGATTCAGGTCTGGGGAACGGGCGGGCCAGTCCATAGCATCAATGCCTTCCTCTTGCAGGAACTGCTGACACACTCCAGCCACATGAGGTCTAGCATTGTCTTGCATTAGGAGGAACCCAGGGCCAACCGCACCAGCATATGGTCTCACAAGGGGTCTGAGGATCTCATCTCGGTACCTAATGGCAGTCAGGCTACCTCTGGCGAGCACATGGAGGGCTGTGCGGCCCCCCAAAGAAATGCCACCCCACACCATGACTGACCCACCGCCAAACCGGTCATGCTGGAGGATGTTGCAGGCAGCAGAACGTTCTCCACGGCGTCTCCAGACTCTGTCACGTCTGTCACATGTGCTCAGTGTGAACCTGCTTTCATCTGTGAAGAGCACAGGGCGCCAATGGCGAATTTGCCAATCTTGGTGTTCTCTGGCAAATGCCAAACGTCCTGCACGGTGTTGGGCTGTAAGCACAACCCCCACCTGTGGACGTCGGGCCCTCATACCACCCTCATGGAGTCTGTTTCTGACCGTTTGAGCAGACACATGCACATTTGTGGCCTGCTGGAGGTCATTTTGCAGGGCTCTGGCAGTGCTCCTCCTGCTCCTCCTTGCACAAAGGCGGAGGTAGCGGTCCTGCTGCTGGGTTGTTGCCCTCCTACGGCCTCCTCCACGTCTCCTGATGTACTGGCCTGTCTCCTGGTAGCGCCTCCATGCTCTGGACACTACGCTGACAGACACAGCAAACCTTCTTGCCACAGCTCGCATTGATGTGCCATCCTGGATGAGCTGCACTACCTGAGCCACTTGTGGGGGTTGTAGACTCCGTCTCATGCTACCACTAGAGTGAAAGCACCGCCAGCATTCAAAAGTGACCAAAACATCAGCCAGGAAGCATAGGAACTGAGAAGTGGTCTGTGGTCACCACCTGCAGAACCACTCCTTTATTGGGGGTGTCTTGCTAATTGCCTATAATTTACACCTGTTGTCTATTCCATTTGCACAACAGCATGTGAAATTTATTGTCAATCAGTGTTGCTTCCTAAGTGGACAGTTTGATTTCACAGAAGTGTGATTGACTTGGAGTTACATTGTGTTGTTTAAGTGTTCCCTTTATTTTTTTGAGCAGTGTATTTGGCTCTATTTACTCTCAGATTTGAAAATGCTAATTAGCATTAAAGTATACATCATGCAAGACTACAAATCCCTGCAAGCTCCTGCATGTCATCCATAGCTGACACCTTTGCTAAAAGGTAAAACTTGCACAAGACAGTTCACATAATTGTCAATTTAAAGAAATGTAGCCAATTTATTCATTACTACATTTAGCTAACATTAGATTGTTAATCCAGAGATTCTTACCCTCGATTCGGCAGTCTCGTCCAGATCATCATGGCATTTATGATAGCCACATTAGCAGCTAATTAGCATTTCATTTTGGGGGGGTAAATACTGGAAAATATATTGATAAAAGTCACCTTGTCCTAGAGATATTTACACGGTTATCAAAACGTCACGCCAGGGTAAGCCTACATAAAACACAGCCCTTATTTTAAGTGTTTCTAAAATCTCCTATGGGAAAAATGAATGGTGGAAAAATGATTGGAACCATTTCCCTGTTTGAACGCTAGGTTTTATGGGTATTACGACACTTCCACTGTGGGGCTCTATGCTAGCCAGCTATGTGTTTGTTTTTTAGGAACTTGGACTCAGTTTAGTTATTTAAAAGATGCTAAACTAGTACAGCAGTGCTCATTATTTTTCATGGCGCTAGCATTAGAGATTTGCATTTGCCTGTTTAGGACGTTCTTTGACCCAACTGATGATCTGTTGAGATTATCTATACTGTTTCAGTCACTCGGATGCTTTTTCTGGTGAGATACATTCAGCCTCTTGCGAAAATTATGAAACACAGAGAGACGACAGATGCATTATTTTTTCTTATTTTCAGTCTTTTTGGGGGGAAGACCGGCTTCCCTTGGTGTCCATGAATACATGCCACTGAATACATGCCAATACAGCATGGCTCATCAGTACACTTCTTCACTAACCTTTTCTCCAGGCTCAAGAGCTGGCTGGTGATGAGATGAATTAACAATTAAATGCCAATAAGGTGTAAAATTAAGGTCCTAATCCTCACCATCACTGTGACGGACAGCTTGTGGAGGAACATTGCTAATGAGATTAATTAACATCTTGGCCAATTAACATCTTTTCCATTTTCTGTTATAATCTCTACCCAGCACAGCCAGAAGAGGACTGGCCACCCCTCATAGCCTGGTTCCTCCCTAGGTTCTTCCTAGGTTCCGGCCTTTCTAGGGAGTTTTTCCTAGCCACCGTGCTTCTACACCTGTATTGCTTTATGTTTGGGGTTTTAGGCTGGGTTTCTGTACAGCACTTTGTGACATCAGCTGATGTAAGAAGGGCTTTATAAATACATTTGATTGATTAATTGATAATTATGTTAATGCTTGAACAGTCTTAGCATGACCATCCCTTTGGGCTATTGAATTTAACAGACAGATGTATTTTATGTACAGTTGAAGTCGGAAGTTTACATACACCTTAGCCAAATACATTTAAACTCAGTTTTTCACAATTCCTGACATTTAATCCTAGTAAAAATTCCTTGTTTTAGGTCAGTTAGGATCACCACTTTATTTTAAGAATGTGAAATGTCAGAATAATAGTAGAGAGAATGATTTATTTCAGCTTTTATTTATTTCATCACATTCCCAGTGGGTCAGAAGTTTACATACACTCAATTAGTATTTGGTAGCATTGCCTTTAAATTGTTTAATGGGTCAAATGTTTCGGGTAGCCTTCCACAAGCGTCCCACAATAAGTTGGGTGAATTTTGTCCCATTCCTCCTGACAGAGCTGGTGTAACTGAGTCAGGTTTGTAGGCCTCCTTGCTCGCACAACGCTTTTTCAGTTCTGCCCACAAATTATCTATAGAATTGAGGTCAGGGCTTTGTGATGGCCACTCCAATACCTTGACTTTGTTGTCCTTAAGCCATTTTGCCACAACTTTGGAAGTATGCTTGGGGTCATTGTCCATTTGGAAGACCCATTTGCGATCAAGCTTTAACTTCCTGACTGATGTCTTGAGATGTTGCTTCAATATATCCACATAATTTTCCTGCCTCATGATGCCATCTATTTTGTGAAGTGCACCAATCCCTCCTGTAGCAAAGCACCCCCACAACATGATGCTGCCACCCCTGTGCTTCACGGTTAGGATGGTGTTCTTCGGCTTGCGAGCCTCCCCCTTTTTCCTCCAAACGTAACGATGGTCATTATGGCCAAACAGTTCTATTTTTATTTCATCAGACCAGAGGACATTTCTCCAAAAGGTGCGATCTTTGTCCCCATGTGCAGTTGCAAACCGTAATCTGTCTTTTTTATGGCAGTTTTGGAGCAGTGGCTTCTTCCTTGCTGAGCTGCCTTTCAGGTTATGTCGATGTAGGACTCTTTTTACTGTGGATATAGATACTTTTGTACCTGTTTCCTCCAGCATCTTCACAAGGTCCTTTACTGTTGTTCTGGGATTGATTTGCACTTTTCCCACCACAGTACGTTCATCTCTAGGAGACAAAACGCATCTCCTTCCTGAGCGGTATGACGGCTGCATGGTCCCATGCTGTTTATACTTGCGTACTATTATTTGTACAGATGAACGTGGAACCTACAGGCGTTTGGAAATTGCTTCCAAGGATGAAGCAGACTTGTGGAGGTCTACAAAGTTTTTCTGAGGTCTTGGCTGATTTCTTCAGATTTTCCCAAGATGTCAAGCAAAGAGGCACTGAGTTTGCAGGTAGGCCTTGAAATACATCCACAGGTACACCTCCAATTAACTCAAATTATGTAATTTAGCCTATCAGAAGCTCCTAAAGCCATGACATAATTTTCTGGAATTTTCCAAGCTGTTTAAAGGCACAGTCAACTTAGTGTATGTAAACCTCTGACCCACTGGAATTGTGATACAGTGAATTATAAGTGAAATAATCTGTCTGTAAACAATTGTTGTGAAAATTACTTGTGTCATGCACAAAGTAGATGTCCTAACCGACTTGCCAAAACTATAGTTTGTTAACAAGATCTTTGTGGAGTGGTTGAAAAACAAGTTTTATTGACTCCAACCTAAGTGTATGTAAACTGTACCTCAATAAATATTCAAATTGCCAAGCTAAGGTGCTAATTTACTTGCCAAAATGTCCTTTTGGAAACACATGCTAATCTTCTTCCAGAGTTTTTATCAGAAAGGTTAGATACTCTTGGTCAGAGTTGACTCAGTAGTAGAACAGAAAGAAAGAGAGAAATTCTTCTAAAGCAGATAACATCTAAGTTCAGTCGAGCAGCAGTCCAAGGTAGTAGGAAATGTCGGCTTTGTAATTTTACCATTACATATTTGTAAGTCGTCAAACAAAGCCAAACATGCATATTCTTCTTTTCGCTTTCCATTTAGCTAATACTCTCTGATTGATCATACCTGGCGGGCACCATGTTTTCTGCTCGCTTTCTTGGACAAGGACAAAGCTGTGTTTGCCAACTTTTTATTTCCATCACAGCTTTTAGTACTAAAAGTCTAAGACAGTAACCTGCAGCTGTGAGTAGGTGAATGTGAGGAGACAGGTGGGGAGGATGAGTCACCAGAGACATAGTGTTCTTTCCCTGATGACAGACACGTTCTGCATTCCAAATGGCACCCTGTTTCCCATATTTCCCTATGGGCCCTGATGAAAAGTAGTGCACTATATAGGGAGCCATTTGAGACACACAATGTTTTGTCTTCCTCTGTAATGTATGTTCTTTCCATGATTTCCAGTCTTAATGTTATTTTTATTTAAGTAGGCAAGTCAGTTAAGAACAAATTCTTATTTACAATGACAGCCTACCGGGAACAGTGGGTTAACTGCCTTGTTCAGGAGCGGAACGACAGATTTCTATCTTGTCAGCTCAGGGATTTGAGTTCTCTCCAATTGCTGCTTCGGCCATGAGACACAGTGAAATAGTGGCACACACAACTGTGGAAAAGATGGTGTAATGCCATGGAGTCATGGAGTAATGCCATGCAGCTGAACAAGCTTTAACAATGTCCCATTAACACCAAAATGTGTCTGCCCGTACTTTCTGTCTATAAAGGTAATGGCTGCCTTGCTTGCTGAAGATTTTTATTATTATTTTCCTAGATAATGCCATTACAGTTTAAAGTCTATAATTTAGGTAAATATGTAGAACCAGAATAGGACTCAGAATAGACCAGAATGAAATCGGCAGAGGATCTCGAAACAGCGTATGTTTGTCCTTCACATGATAGGCTAAAACGATTAGCTAATGTGACTTGATGATAGAAATCTGGGATGGGAATCTTTTTTTCAATTTCAGAGAGAGAGAGAGAGAGAGACATTTGAAATGTCTCTATTTCTTTGGAACTTTTGTGAGTGTAATGTTTACTGTTCATTTTTAATGTTTATTTCACTTTTGTTTATTATATATTTCACTTGCTTTGGCAGTGTAAACTTATGTTTCCCATGCCAATAAAGCCCCTTAAATTGAAATTTAATTGAGAGAGAGAGAGAAAAAGAGAAAGAAAGAGAGAGAGAATCATGTCTCAATACCAGTAGGATCATGTCTCAATACCAATAGGATCATGTCTCAATACCAATTGGATCATGTCTCAATATCAATAGGATCATATCTCAGTACCAATAGGATCATGTCTCAATACCAATAGGATCATGTCTCAATACCAATAGGATCATGTCTCAATACCAATAGGATCATGTCTCAATACCAATANAGATTATCCACTGGGCCCAGCTACAACTAACCCATATTGTACTAATTGTAGAAGAATTGCGCCTGGGGAAGCGTGCTCTGGCTTCAGTGACAAGCTCTAACTCATCGTCTGATTGGCAGTCAGAGGACCATAGGAATGATGGATGAACCATAGTACCCTGGCTCTCACACCCAGCCTGGGAACAGACAGGTAGCTAGGGAGATGTGTCTGGGTTGGGATGGAACAACCAAACTGTAGTGATGGGAACGAGTGAGTGTTAGGAGGAGTCAGCTGGGTCCAGCCAGAGAGCTAAAGGGATGGGGCTGGGACAGGGCCTGGGTTGTCAGAGTGCTGGGAGGGGTAGGAATGGGCATGGGAGAGGGGGGGTGGGGGGTTGGACTGGGACCAGCCACAGAGGGATGGAGATCGGGATGGTCAGAGATACCTTTGCACAAAATACACACAGCCACTAAACAGTTAATTAAACATTTTCTCCTACATTGCAAATCCGTTCCTTCCCATCCTCCACCCCATCTGTTCATCTGACTCCAGAGTTGGCTGCATTCTTTGGTGAGAGCCCACGTTCTGTCAGGAGTAGGATAGGCCCATCAAAGACAGTTTAGCTGTGGTCTAAGAGAAGAGTGGCCGTCTCTCTCCTCTTCACATGGCAATATCTATGCTTTGTGTCTGGACTGGAGATCAATTATCCAGCACTCAGTCCACAGACGTTTTCAGGGCAGGAGTGGAAACCTTGGAAAAGAGCGATTGGAGGAATCCTGATGTTAGCGTGGTGTACTGTAGGCAGAAATGGCCCTTAAATACTAGTCTCTAACCTGTTGAGTTATTTTTCTGCTGGCAATGGTTGAGTGGGTCAGGGACAGTAGACTTTTGAAGGGGTTGGGACAACTCCTTCAGGTGTGAACATATTTTTGCAACAGGTGGTTGATGCGGAAAAACAGTTGTCCCACTCCCAACCCATGAATTGTGTTGAATTGAAGTATCGCCAATTTTTGTGTGTCTTCTTGAGCCTGCTGTGTGACCCAATGTGGTCCCCTGACTTAGCCATGGCCAGAAAGTTCTTGTGTATCCGTTTTCCACTGAACTGTGGAGGCGTTTGAGCAAAATGAACAAGTGTTTTAACAGGATGCCAGAATTTCACAGCTAGGATTTGTAGTTGATGGCAAACATTTCCTCATGACTATTAGACTTTTCACATCTCTAGCGTACTCTAGGGATTTATCTTGCAACACCAGTGTGAGCGAGTAAAGGCGAGAGGGGGGAGAGGGAGTCTGACAGAGAGAGGGAAAAGATAGATGTGATTTTGACTCAACTTGCACCTCAAGCAAAGCCTCAAGGCAAAGGGAACATTACCCCTATTTTTTTTTATGTGAGGGAGAGAGAGAACAGAATGAGGCTGTGGAGGGGAGAGTTAAAGACAGATACGTGTGTGTGTGTAGTATGTTAAATGTGTGTGAGAGAGACTCAGAGATGTGGTGACAAAACTGCTGAAAGGTATAGCTCCAGGAATGAAGCTCTATCTATGTTGTGTCAGTGTCAGGGACAAGGAGGGAGGACACTGGTTGATGTGTTGGCTTCACTCAGCTCAGCTAGCTAGGCCTCATTCAGTCACCTCTCTCTGTTTGGGTGTGATATCAATGAGCCTGGGGGGTTTCTTCAGAAAGTATAGTTTCATCCACACGCCAACACTGAAGTCACACTCACTCACTGCCTGACTAACTGACTCACTGACTGACTGCCTAGCTCTCAAAGCAATAAGGATCAATGGAAGCCACTCACCATGGATAGGTGATTAATGACCATTTTGTTTTCAAACAGCTCACATCACTTTGCTATCTGTGTCTTTTTGTACTAATCTTTTCACAGGATTATTATTAAAGTCACAATAACTTTTATTCATTGCTAACATGTCTCGTATATATACAGTGCATTCAGAAAGTATTCAGACGCCTTGACTTTTTCCACATTTTGTTACGTTACAGCCTTATTCTATAATGTATTAAATTGTGTTTTTTCTTCATCAATCTATACACAATGCCCATAATGACGGAGCAAAAATTTGTCTTTAGACATTTTTTCAAATGTATTACAAATAAAAAACGGAAATATCACATTTACATACACTACCGTTCAAAAGTTTGGGGTCACTTAGAAATGTCGTTGTTTTAGAAAGAAAAGCAGATTTTGAGTTCAGTTGAGTTCTGTAATTCAGCCCCATCACAGGACTGGTTAGGAATGTTTTGTTGTAGAAGATGGGGTGTTTTAGAGGTGACAGAAGGTAATATGTACAGTACAGAACATGTCTACTGTTTTAGTATGAGGTCTTCTCATAGCTAAAGGTGAAAAATGTGTAGCTTGAAAATTCCCTCTGTTTCCACCTCTCTTTAGAGAAAATTAGATATTGCATATTTTAGCAGTATATTGTCAAGTTCAAATGTGACATTATCCCCTGAATAAGTTGAGATAAAGTGTTCTTAGTAGACTCCCCCTACCTGTAATATGAATAGAACATACAACCATTGGACCAGTCAGCAGTCAGTTAGATTATCCACTGGGCCCAGCTACAACTAACCCATATTGTACTAATTGTAGAAGAATTGCGCCTGGGGAAGCGTGCTCTGGCTTCAGTGACAAGCTCTAACTCATCGTCTGATTGGCAGTCAGAGGACCATAGGAATGATGGATGAACCATAGTACCCTGGCTCTNATGTCTCAATACCAATAGGATCATGTCTCAATACCAATAGGATCATGTCTCAATACCAATAGGATCATGTCTCAATACCAATAGGATCATGTCTCAATACCAATAGGATCATGTCTCAATACCAATAGGATCATGTCTCAATACCAATAGGATCATGTCTCAATATCAATAGGATCATGTCTCAATATCAATAGGATCATGTCTCAATACCAATAGGATCATGTCTTTCTTTTAAAGGAGACCTCTCATAAGAATCAAGTCTCACTCTGGAGCCAACCCAGGCACATCTACTCTCAGGAGCCAAGAATCCATCTGGATTCTGCTGGCTCTGTGTGTGTGTGTGTGAGTGTCTGTGTGTGCATATGTGTGTGTATGTGTGTGTGCATGCATTTGTGCAGCTGTGTTTGAATTCCACCATTCAAGCCTTTTGAGACTCTGTCATTAGAGAAGCCACAGCATCAGTTGAGTTCTGTAATTCAGCCCCATCACAGGACTGGTTAGGAATGTTTTGTTGTAGAGATGGGGTGTTTTAGAGGTGACAGAAGGTAATATGTACAGTACAGAACATGTCTACTGTTTTAGTATGAGGTCTTCTGATAGCTAAAGGTGAAAAATGTGTAGCTTGAAAATTCCCTCTGTTTCCACCTCTCTTTAGAGAAAATTAGATATTGCATATTTTAGCAGTATATTGTCAAGTTCAAATGTGACATTATCCCCTGAATAAGTTGAGATAAAGTGTTCTTAGTAGACTCCCCCTACCTGTAATATGAATAGAACATACAACCATTGGACCAGTCAGCAGTCAGTTAGATTATCCACTGGGCCCAGCTACAACTAACCCATATTGTACTAATTGTAGAAGAATTGCGCCTGGGGAAGCGTGCTCTGGCTTCAGTGACAAGCTCTAACTCATCGTCTGATTGGCAGTCAGAGGACCATAGGAATGATGGATGAACCATAGTACCCTGGCTCTCACACCCAGCCTGGGAACAGACAGGTAGCTAGGGAGATGTGTCTGGGTTGGGATGGAACAACCAAACTGTAGTGATGGGAACGAGTGAGTGTTAGGAGGAGTCAGCTGGGTCCAGCCAGAGAGCTAAAGGGATGGGGCTGGGACAGGGCCTGGGTTGTCAGAGTGCTGGGAGGGGTAGGAATGGGCATGGGAGGGGGGGGGGGG
>QNTS01002091.1:56456-89162 GCA_003317085.1 Hucho hucho | reverse complement strand
GGGGGGGGGGGGGGGGGTATGGGGGAGGTAGACTGGGACCAGCCACATTTACATACACTACCGTTCAAAAGTTTGGGGTCACTTAGAAATGTCCTTGTTTTAGAAAGAAAAGCAGATTTTTTGTGCATTAAAATAACATCAAATTGATCAGAAATACAGTGTAGACATTGTTAATGTTGTAAATGACTATTGTAGCTGGAAACGTCTGATTTCTTTATGGAATATCTACGTAGGCGTAGAATCCCATTATTAGCAACCATCACTTCTGTGTTCCAGTGTTCCAATGTAATCCAAGTTTATCATTTTAAAAGGTTCATTGATCATTAGAAAACCCTTTTTCAATTATGTTAGCACAGCTGAAGACTGTTGTACTGATTAAAGAAGCAATAAAATTGTCCTTCTTTAGACTAGTTGTGTATCTGGAGCATCAGCATTTGTGGGTTCGATTACAGGCTCAAAATGGCCAGAAACAAAGACCTTTCTTCTGAAACTCGTCAATCTATTCTTGTTCTGAGAAATGAAGGCTACTCCATGTGAGAAATTGCCAAGAAATTGAAGATCTCGTACAACGCTGTGTTCTACTCCCTTCACAGAACAGCGCAAACTGGCTCTAACCAGATATAAAAAGGAGTGGGAGACCCGGTGCACAACTGAGCAAGAGGACAAGTACATTAGAGTGTCTAGTTTGAGAAACAGACGCCTCACAAGTCCTCAACTGGCAGCTTCATTAAATATTACCCGCAAAACACCAGTCTCAACGTAAACAGTGAAGAGGCGACTCCGGGATGCTGGCCTTCTAGGAAGAGTCCTCTGTCCAGTGTCTGTGTTATTTTGCCCATCTTAATCTTTTATTTTAATTGGCCAGTCTGAGATATGGCTTTTTCTTTGCAACTCTGCCTAGAAGGCCAGCATCCTGGAGTTTCCTCTTCACTGTTGACGTTGAGACTGGTGTTTTGCGGGTACTATTTAATGAAGATGCCAGTTTCGGCCTTCTTCAATGTGTAGTTACAATTTTATTTGAATTCTTAACAGCATTTGTAAAGAACAACAGATGAGCAGGTAAATTATTACATTTTAATAATTTAGCAGACGCTCTTTTCCAGGGTGACTTACGGTTAGTGCATTCATCTTAAGATAGCTAGGTGGGACAACCACACATCACAGGCATAGAAAGGAAAGAATTCTCAATAACATAGCTATCAGTAAAGTCAGAGCTAGAAGGGGGGGATCAAGTTCAAGTGCTGGTTATGTATTATTACTATTATTATTATTTGTATTTTTTTTGGGGGGGGGGGGTCAAGGTGAGGAGGAGAATTATTTAAGATAATGTTTGAAGAGGTAGGATTTCAGATGTTTTTGGAAGATAGGCTTGGACTTTGCTGTCCTAGCCTCAAGGGGAAGCTGGTTCCAACATTGGGGTGCCAGGACAGAGAAGAGCTTTAACTGGGTTGAGTGGGAGCTGCCTTCCAGGTTGGTGGTCCAACAGACATGAGGTGGTAGTATGGAGTGCTCGGGTTGAGGTGTAGGGTTTGAGCATAACATGAAGGTAGGGAGGGGCAGTTCCTCTTGCTGTTCCATAGGTAAGCACCATGGTCTTGTAGTGGAAGCGAGCTTCGACTGGAAGCCAGTGGAGTGTGCGGAGGAGCGGGGTGACATGAGAGAACTTGGGAAGGTATGAAAACCAGGCGGGCTGCAGCATTTTGGTTAAGTTTCAGGGGTCTGATGGCACAAGCGGGGAGCCCAGCCAACAACGAGTTCCAGTAGTCCAGACGGGAGATGACAAGTGCCTGAATTAGGACCTGAGCCACTTCCTATATGAGGTAGGGTCGTACTCTACGGATGTTGTAGAGCATGAACCTGCAGGAGCGGGTCACTGCTTTGATGTTTGCAGAGAATGACAGGGTGTTGTCCAGGATCACACTAAGGTTCTTTGCACTCTGGGAAGGCAACACTGTGGAGTTGTCAACCGTGATGGAGAGGTCTTTGAGCGGGCAGGCCTTCCCTGGGAGGAAGAGCAGTTCCGTCTTGTTGAGGTGGTGGGCTGACATCCAAGTTGAGATATCTGCCAACCATGCAGAGATGCGTGTCGCCACCTGGGTGTCAGAAAGGGGAAGTAGAAAAGTAGTTGATTGTCATCCACACTGCAATGATAGGAGGATGTGACGGAGCCGAGTAACTTGGTGTAAAGAGAGAAGATGAGAGGGCCTAGAACAGAGCCCTGGGGGATACCAGAGTATGTGGTGCAGACACAGATCCTCTCCACGTCACCTGGTAGGAGTGGCCTGCCAGGTAGGATGCAATCCAAGAGTGTATAGAGCCTGAGACACCCAGACCTGAGAGGGTGGAGAGGAGGATCTGATAGTTCATGGTGTCGAAGGCAGCGGATAGATCTAGGAGGATGAGAACAGAGGAGAGAAGTCAGCTTTGGCAGTGCAGAGAGCCTCCGTGACACAGAGAAGAGCAGTCTCGGTTGAGTGACCCGTCTTGAAGCCTGACTGGTTAGGGTCAAGAAGATTGTTCTGAGAGAGACTGAGGAAAGTTGATCAGAGACAGCACACTCTAGTGTTCTTGAAAGAAAATAAAGAAGGGATACAGGTCTATCGTTTTTGACGTCAGATGAGTCAAGTGTTGGTTTCTTGAGGAGGGGAGCAATTTGGGCCATTTCGAAGTCAGAGGGGATGCAGACAGTGGTCAGGGATGATTTGATGAGGGAAGTGAGGAATGGGAGAAGGTCTCCAGAGATGGTCTGGAGAAGGGAGGAGGGGATGGGGTCGAGCGGTCAGGTTGTCGGGGGCCAGACCCCACTAGACGCAAGATGTCATCTGGAGAGAGAGGGGAGAAAGAGATCAAGGCATATGGTAGTTCTGTGTAAGTGAGACCACTGGACTCAATAGGTTGAGTGAATGAGTAGTGGATGTCGTAAACCTTTTTTTCAAAGTGGTTGACAAAGTTGTCTGCAGAGAGGGAGAAGGAAGTGGGAGTGGGTGGAGGATTAAGGAGGGAGGAGAAGGTGGAAAACAGTTTCCTAGGGTTAGAGGCAGAAGCTTGAAATTTAGAGTGGTAGAAAGTGGCTTTAGCGGATACAAAGGAAGAGAAGGTAGAGAAGAGGGAGTGAAAGGATGATAGGTCATCCGGAAGTTTAGTTTTCCTCCATTTTCGCTCAGCTACCCGCAGTCCTGTTCTGTAAGCTCGCAATGAGTCACTCAGCCACAGAGCAGGAGGGGAGGGCCGAGCCGGCCGAGAGCAAAGGAGACAGTGAGAGTCATAGGATGCGGAAAGGGAGGAGAGTAGGGTCGAAGAGGCAGAATCAGCAGACAGGAGTGAGAAGGATTTGCAGAAGGGAGAGATGATTGGATAGAAGAGGAGAGAGAAGTGGGAGAGAGAGTGCGAAGATTGCGATGGAGCATGAGCATCTGGGTAAGGGATGACTGGTTAGGGATGGAGGAAAGGGAGACAGAAAAGGAAACAAAGTAGTGATAAGAGACCAGGATGGGGGTTGCAGTGAGATTAGTAGGCTAGCAGCCTCTAGTAATGAGGTCAAGCATATTGCCTGCCTTGTGAGTTGGGGATTGGGAAATGGTGAGGTCAAAAGTGGCAAGGATGGGAAAGAGAGAGTTGAATTGAAGGCAGATGTCGGGAGGTTGAAGTCACCAAGTACAAAGAGCAGTGACCATTGTCAGGAAATGAGTTTATCAAGGTGTTCTTGTATAACAGTCTAAATGTGGCTTTTAGGAAGGAGGTGAAATCAAACTCTTCTTTTAAACCATGTGGAGCTGCAGAATTTAATTTATATATCCACATGGCTTCTCTTTAGAGTAATTTATTGTCATGGTCACCTCCTCTATGGTGTGGATGAACTTTTTTGATCCCAACGCAACGCAATTCATTAATAGAATGATCTTGTTCTATAAAGTGTCTCGCAACTTGCGAGGTGATATCTTGACGTCTAATAGTGGATTTATGTTCAAGGCGCGGGATGTTTTCCAATACAAATCTTATTACAAGATCACTGAAGCATATAAATAACTCCTTTAGTAGTGCAAGCTATACATGACTTTACCTCATAGGTCCTAGAAGTCTGAGGGCATACAAAGTTAAAACATTTATGGTGCTACAAGATGTACGAGCTCTACTGGGAGGAGCATCCTTTTATGAATGCCTCTTTTCTCTCTCTGACCACATCTGATTTTACAAATATGTTTGATAGATTTCTTGATCGTTAGGTAGGTGACAAGGGTGGAATCTGGAAGGCAGAATTTAAAGAGTCTGATGGTAATACAGTTGAATTCGGAAGTTTACATACACCGTAGCCAAATACATTTAAACTCAGTTTTTCACAATTCCTGACATTTAATCCTAGTAAAAATTCCCTGTCTTAGGTCAGTTAGGATCGCCACTTTATTTTAAGAATGTGAAATGTCAGAATAATAGTAGAGAGAATGATTTATTTCAGCTTTTATTTCTTTCATCACATTCCCAGTGGGTCAGAAGAAAACATACACTCAATTAGTATTTGGTAGCATTGCCTTTAAATTTACCTTGGGTCAAACGTTTCGGGTAGCCTTCCATAAGCTTCCCACAATAGGTTGGGTGAATTTTGGCCCATTCCTCCTGACAGCTGGTGTAACTGAGTCAGGTTTGTAGGCCTCCTTGCTGGCACATGCTTTTTCAGTTCTGCCCACAAATTTTCTATAAGATTGAGGTCAGGGCTTTGTGATGGCCACTCCAATACCTTGACTTTGTTGTCCTTAAGCCATTTTGCCACAACTTTGGAAGTAAGCTTGGGTCATTGTCCATTTGGAAGACTCATTTACGATCAAACTTTAACTCCTGACTGATGTCTTGAGATGTTGCTTCAATATATCCACATAATTTTCTTTCCCCATGATGCCATCTATTTTGTGAAGTGCACCAATCCATCCTGCAGCAAAGCACCCCCACAACATGATGCTGCCACCCCCATGCTTCACGGTTGGGAGTTTTTTTTTCGGCTTGCAAGCCTCCCTCTTTTTCCTCCAAACGTAACGATGGTCATTATGGCCAAACAGTTCTATTTTTATTTCATCAGACCAGATGACATTTCTCAGTTGCAAACCGTAGTCTGGCTTTTTTATGGCGGTTTTGGAGCAGTGGCTTCTTCCTTGCTGAGCAGCCTTTCAGGTTATGTCGATATAGGGCTCATTTTACTGTGGATATAGATACTTTTGTACCTGTTTCCTCCAGTATCTTCACAAGGCCGTTTGCTGTTGTTCTGGGATTGATTTGCACTTTTCGCACCAAAGTACGTTAATCTCTGGGAGACAGAACGTGTCTCCTTCCTGAGCGGTATGACGGCTGCGTGGTCCCAGAAGCTTCTAAAGCGATTACATCATTTTCTGGAATTGTCCAAGCTGCTTAAAGGCACAGTAAACTTAGTGTATGTAAACTTCTAACCCACTGGAATTGTGATACAGTGAATTACGAGTTAAATAATCTGTCTGTAAACAATTTTTTGAAAAATGACTTGTGTCATGCACAAAGTAGATGTCCTAACCGACTTGCCAAAACTCTAGTTTGCTAACAAGAAATTTGTGGAGTGATTGAAAAAACAAGTTTTAATGACTCCAACCTAAGTGTATGCAAACTTCCGACTTCAACTGTGAATGCCCATTTTTATTGCCAATAGACTTGATGACATTACGGCTATCATTGAAAGTAAGTATATAGTTTATAGAAAACAGTTTCTTCTGTTTTTGTTGGGATTTATTAAGTAACTGGCTTTGGTTCAAGCTGTTCAAGCTTGTTTTGAGCTTTATCAAGCCAAGTTTCGGGGTATCCTCTCAAATGAAAACGCTCAAAGAGAGAATTTGATTGTCTATCATATTCTTCCTCTGTGTCACAGATGCTACACAGTCTATGAAGTTGGCTTACTTGTAAACCTCTTTTTAGAGGGAGAGGGTGATAACTATCAGCTGTCAATATAGTATTTTTATCTGTAGGGTTTCCATAAACTTTAGTATAGTATAAACTGTAGATTGTCCATTCTTTGTAACAAGTACATCTAAAAAATGTATAGAGTTGTGTTATTTTCCATAGTGAAGGAAATTGATTGTACTCTAGAGTTAATGTAGTTAAGAAATTCATTTAACTTCATTTCGGAAACCTATCCAGATCAATTGTCTATTTTGCAGGTCCAATACGTAACAGTATCTTTATAAGATTTTCGTAATACATTACATTACATTGAGGACAACCTTCGCCCAATATTAAGCAACACACTTGGAACATAAAAAACCTCAGTTCCCAGCAGTTTTATTTACCAAGTAGCTCTAAAAATATACATTTTCTATAATGAAATGTGGAATAAGCAGCAAGTCTTAATTCCCATAGATGGCATTTACGACTTCTCATTACACTCACTGACTGACTGACTGATGGACTGACTCACTGATGGACTGACTCACTGACTCACTGACTGACTGCCTAGCTCTCAAAGCAATAATGATGGATGTAAGCCACTCTTACCATGGACAGTTAAATGTGGCTTTTTGGAGTAATCTTTTCACAAGATTATTAAGGTCACAAGACCTTTTCTTGATTGCTAATGCTGATGTCTCGTTTATTTAAAAAAAATCTTATGACTTCAAATCAATATTTCACGTTGCTTCTGTTCAGCCATGTTTGTTTGTTTATTTGGTTGTCAACATCCATACCATTGCCACTTCTGCAACTGTTCACATTGCTGTCAGCCACTGTTCTCAGGCCTGTTCTCTCTTCATCCAAATGAGTTTTCTAGTTTATATGGAAAGTTTAACCCCATCTCCCACATTACTGGATGACCTCTTCTTTCATGGTTGTGTGTTTCCTGTGTTAAAAACAATTTGAGAGTATCTTTTAGAGGATTTGGACAAGATGGGATACAGCTTTTGTAAGATTTTATTTTTCGTAGTAGCTAACATGCACAAATTTTCTTTTTGACATTAATTTGACAAACACTGTATCCCTTCTAGCCATGACTATTTTTATGGGAGACTACCCCACAATGGACCAGCAATAAGACACCTTGTACAAAAGGCCAGAACATTCCAGGAATTTTCTGAAATTGTACACAACACAACAAATCTCACTCAGGACATGTGTCACCTGGATTTACACTGATTTGTAAGTTATAATGCAAATGTGAAAATGTCCCTTTTTTTGGTTGTTGAGAGATTTCCCCCCTCACAAAAATCGAATTCAAGTATTGTGGTTTGCCAAAATGAAAGACAGTCATATGCAAAAACAATGATACCATCTATTCTTCCTAAGTTATTATGATGCTAAACATTGTTTATTAAATAAAATCACTCAACAAATCAAATCAAATGTTATTTGTCACATACACATGGTTAGCAGATGTTAATGCAGTGTAGCGAAATGCTTGTGCTTCTAGTTCCGACCATGCAGTAGTATCTAACAAGTAATCAAACAATTTCACAAGTGTAAAGGAATGAATAAGAGTATGTACACATAAATATATGGATGAGCGATGGCCGAACGGCATAGGCAAGATGCGGTAGATGGCATAGAGTACAGTATATACATATGAGTTGAGTAATGTAGGATATGTAAACATTATATAAAGTGGCATTGCTTAAAGTGGCTAGTGATACATTTATTACATCAAATTTGTTATTATTAAAGTGGCTAGAGATCAGCATGTTGGCAGCAGCCACTCAATGTTATTAATGGCTGTTTAACAGTCTAATGGCCTTGAGATAGAAGCTGTTTTTCAGTCTCTCGGTCTCTGCTTTGATGCACCTGTACTGACCTCGCCTTCTGGATGATAACGGGGTGAACAGGCAGTGGCTCGGGTGGTTGTTGTCCTTGATGATCTTTTTGGCCTTCCTGTGACATCGGGTGGTGTAGGTGTCCTGGAGGGCAGGTAGTTTACCCCCGGTGCTGCGTTGTGTGGACCTCACTACCCCCTGGAGAGCCTTACGGTTGTGGACGGAGCAGTTGCCGTACCAGGCGGTGATACAGCCCGACAGGATGCTCTCGATTGTGAATCTGTAAAAGTTTGTGAGTGTTTTTGATGACAAGCCAAATTTCTTCAG
The DNA here is from genome assembly GCA_003317085.1 of Hucho hucho. NCBI lineage: Eukaryota > Metazoa > Chordata > Actinopteri > Salmoniformes > Salmonidae > Hucho > Hucho hucho. The sequence continues at coordinate 81,087 of QNTS01002091.1, read as the reverse complement.
CCTCCTGAGGTTGAAGAGGCGCTGTTGCGCCTTCTTCACCACGCTGTCTGTGTGGGTGGACCGTGATGTGTTGTCCGTGATGTGTACGCCGAGGAACTTAAAACTTTCCACCTTCTCCACTACTGTCTCGTCGATGTGGATAGGGGGGTGTCCCTCTGCTGTTTCCTGAAGTCCACGATCATCCTTTGTTTTGTTGACGTTGAGTGAGAGGTTCATTTCCTGACACCACACTCCGAGGGCCCTCACCTCCTCCCTGTAGGCTGTCTCGTCGTAGTTGTTTATCAAGCCTACCACTGTAGTGTCGTCTGCAAACTTGATGATTGCGCTGGAGGCGTGCTTGGCCACGCAGTCATGGGTGAACAGGGAGTACTGGAGAGGGCTGAGAACGCACCCTTGTGGGGCCCCAGTGTTGAGGATCAGCGGGTTGGAGATGTTGTTTCCTACCCTCACCACCTGGGGGCGGCCCGTCAGGAAGTCCAGGACCCAGTTGCACAGGGCGGGGTCGAGACCTAGGGTCTCGAGCTTAATGACGAGTTTGGAGGGTACTATGGTGTTAAATGCTGAGCTGTAGTCGATGAACAGCATTCTTACATAGGTATTCCTCTTGTTCAGATGGGTTAGGGTAGTGTGCAATGTGATTGCGATTGCGCCGTCTGTGGACCTATTGGGATGGTAAGCAAATTGGAGTGGGTCTAGGGTGTCAGTTAGGACGGAGGTGATATGATCCTTGACTAGTCTCTCAAAGCACTTCATGATGACGAAGTGAGTGCTACGGGGCGATAGTCATTTAGCTCAGTTACCTTAGCTTTCTTGGGAAGAGGAACAATGGTGGCCCTCTTGAAGCATGTGGGAACAGCAGACTGGGATAAGGATTGATTGAATATGTCCGTAAACACTCCAGCCTGCTGGTCTACGCATGCTCTGAGAACGTGGCCAGGGATGCCATCTGGGCCGGCAGCCTTGTGAGGCTTAACACGTTTAAATGTTTTACTCACGTTGGCTGCGGTGAAGGAGAGCCCGCAGGTTTTGGTAGCGGGCCGTGTCGGTGGCACTGTATTGTCCTTAAAGCAAGCAAAGAAGTTGTTTAGTTTGTCTGGGAGCAAGACGTGGTCCGAGACGGGGCTGGTTTTCTTTTTGTAGTCCGTGATTGACTGTAGACCCTGCCACATACCTCTTGTTTCTGAGCCGTTGAATTGCGACTCTACTTTGTCTCTATAATGACACTTAGCTTGTTTGATTGCCTTGCGGAGGGAATAGCTACACTGTTTGTATTCAGTCATGTTTCAGGTCGCCTTACCCTGATTAAAAGCAGTGGTTCGCACTTTCAGTTTTGCGCGAATGCTGCCATCAATCCACGGTTTCTGGTTGGGGAAGGTTTTAATAGTCGCTGTGGGTACAACATCACAGATGCACTTGCTAATAAACTCGCTCACCAAATCAGCGTATTCATAAATGTTATTGAACATATCCCAGTCCACGTGATTGAAGCAATCTCGAAGCGTGGAATCAGATTGGTCGGACCAGCGTTGAACAGACCTGAGCACGGGTGTTTCCTGTTTTAGTTTCTGTCTATAGGCTGGGAGCAACAAAATGGAGTCGTGGTCAGATTTCCCGAAAGCGGGGCGGGGAATGGCTTTGTATGCGTCGCGGAAGTTAGAATAACAATGATCCAGGATTTTGCTGGCACAGGTCGCACATTCGATATGCTGATAAAATTTAGGGAGCCTTGTTTTCAGATTAGCCTTGTTAAAATCCTCAGCTACAATAAACAGGAAAGCTTACAAGTATGCCAATGAATGCTATGTCACATTATTAAATGTTTAATACATTTTGTGAATGATTTTACAGTAACAGTAAGAGAGTTGTTATTGTAAAATGTGTTCCGGATGTAGATTTTATTGTGTTCTAAATATATGTTTCCCCTTCCACGAGCATGGCTAGAGATCTATGCCAGTATCAAGGGATCAGCACCTCTCAGACTGTGCAAGGTCCAGTTGTCATGAGAGTCAGAGGGACAGCCAGGGCTAGTGCAATTAGTCTTAAACTGTGGAGGAACTCTGCAACCCTCTAACCTGTATTTGCTGTAGCCTACTGTAGGATAGTTGGGTCGTTCTACAAAATGAGTGCATTTTATGTTCCTCTGATACATTCGGGAAAGTATTTGGACCCCTGGACTTTTTCCGCATTTTGTTATGTTACAGCCTTGTTCTTAAAATGATTAAATTACCTTTTTCCCTCATAAATCTACACACAATACCTTATAATAACAAAGCGGAAACAGTTTTTTTTAAATGTTTTGCCAATTTATTCAAATTAAAAACAGAAATACCTTATTTACGTAAGTATTCAGACCCTTCACTATGAGACTCGAAATTGAGTTCAGGTGCATCCTGTTTCCATTGATCATCCTTGAGATGATCAATTGATTGGAAATGATTTGGAAAGGCACACACACTTGTCTATAGAAGGTCCTACAGTTGACAGTGCATTTTCAGAGCAAAAACCAAGCCATGTGATCGGAGGAATTGTCAGTTGAGCTCCGAGACAGGATTGTGTCGAGGCACAGATCTGGGGAAGGGTACCAAAACATTTCTGCAGCATTGAAGGTCCCCAAGAACTCAGTGGCCTCCATCATTCTTAAATGGAAGAAGTTTAGAACCACCAACACTCTTCCTGGAGCTGGTATTATGCGGTATTGTGTGTAGATTGATCATCTGTTTTAGAATAAGGCTGTAACCTAACAAAATGTGGAAAAAGTGCCAAGCGTCGGCTGGAGTGGTGTAAAGCTCACTGGCATTGGACTCTGGAGCAGTGGAAACACATTTTCTGGAGTGAGGAATCACGCTTCACCATCTGTCAGTCCAACGGACGAATCTGGGTTTGACGGATGCCAGGAGAACGATACCTGCCCCAATGCATAGTGCCAACTGTAAAGTTTGTTGGAGAAGGAATGATGGTCTGGGGCTGTGTTCGCGCTGGACCCCTTAGATCCCGTGAAGGGAATTCTTAATGCTACGGCATACAATGACATTCGATACGATTCTGTTCTTCCTACTTTTTGGCAACTATTTGACAATGCCCCCGTGCACAAAGCGATGTCCATACAGAAATAGTTTGTCGATATCAGTGTGGAAGAACTTGACTGAACTGCAAAGAGTCCTGACCTCAACCCCATCAAATTATTTAATTCTCTCCTCTGTTCTCATCTTTCTAGATCTATCCGCTGCCTTCAACACCGTGAACCATCAGATCCTCCTCTCCACCCTCTCTGGGCTGCACGTCTCAGGCTCTGCACAATCTTGGATTGCATCCTACCTGGCAGACCGCTCCTACAAGGTGATGTGGAGAGGATCTGTGTCTGCACCACGCACTGGTGTCCCCCAGGGCTCGGTTCTAGACCCTCCCCTCTTCTCTCTATACACCAAGTCACTTGGCTCTGTCACATCCTCACATGGTCTCTCCTATCATTGCTATGCGGATGACAGTCAATTACTTTTCTCCTTCCCCCTTTTGACACCCAGGAGTTGACACGCATCTCTGCGTGCCTGGCATATATCTTAGCTTGGATCCCGGCCCACCACCTCAATCTCAGCTCTTCCTCCCGGGGAAAGCCTGCCCTCTCAAATACCTCTCTATCATGGTTGACAAGTCCACAGTGTCGCCCTCCCAGAGTGCAAAGAACCTTGGCGTGACCCTGGACAACACCCTGTCATTCTCTGCAAACATCAAAGCAGTGAATTGCTCCTGCAGGTTCATGCTCTACAACATCCATAGAGTACGGCCCTACTCACACAGGAAGCGACGCAGGTCCTAATCCAGGCACTTGTCATCTCCCGTCTGGACTACTGCAACTCGCTGTTGGCTGGGCAGCCTGCTTGTGCCATCAAACCCCTGCAACTTATCCAGAATCCACTACAAGACCATGGTGCTTGCCTTTGGTGCAGAAAGAGGAACTGCCCCTCCCAACCTTCAGGCTATGCACTTCAGGCTATGCCACTTCTGGTTTCTTGGTCCTCCCACCCCTACGGAGAACACAGCTCAAGCTCTTCTCTGTCCTGGTGGAATCAGCTTCCCCCTGAAGCTAGGACAGCAGAGTCCCTGCCCATCTTCCGAAACCCTACCTCTTCAAAGAGTATCTTCTAGCTCTGACTTTGCTGATAGCTACTTTATTGAGGAAAAGTGTACTTACTATGCCTGTGATATGTGGTTCCCCACCTAGCTATCTTAAGATGAATGCACTAACTGTATGTCGCTCTGGACAAGAGTGTCTGCTAAATGACTAAAATGTAAATGTATTTATGTCTGCTGTCCCTCATTTTACCATCTAATAGTCAAATGATATTGTGAAAGCAGGTGAGCTGATTCTACTCTTTTTGGACATTTTCTGGTGTTTTGTGATGGAAAACTAAGGGGGTCGAGCATAACACTCCAACCCTGATATCCATAGTGACAGGCTAGAACTATTTTAAGTTAAATTACCCCTCCCTGTTGCACACAAGCTTCCATTCCCCCTCTCACCATGGGATTAATGGTTGATTTAAGATTAAATCGTCAAACTTGTTAAGGTCAAACCTGTTACTTTATTTGGCATGTAGTATAGCCACTTACTAAATTATTTAACCTCTTGAGATGGGATTAAAATATATATATATATATATATATATATATATATATATATATATATATATATATATATATATATATATTATGAAGTTGAATATGTGCTCTTCATGACAGAATGTTAAAATTAGGTGAAATCAAAAGTTTTTTTTTTTTACCAAGTTATACTTCTCAACTAATTGGTGGAACGATACAGTTTCTACTTCAGTGTGTCCACAACTCAAATTCTCTCATTTATAATTCAAATTATTAGAATAGCTTTTCATTTTGTGTAATGGAAACTAATGTATCGGATATGAAAACAACATTTATCTTTAGAAGTCTTGTTGAACTATCTGTCTGTTCTTGTCCAAAAAGTTTTTGTCTCTCCCGCTTTAACGCCCCTTTTCATAGCGGATTTTGTTGTTAAGGAAAGGATTGCCCCGCGGGAGGCAAACATTTCAGCACACCGAGAGTGGGCGTTTCACTAAACTTTTCCTCCATTTCACAGCCAATTGTAAGGCCTGTTCTACAAATCGAGCCCTCTGATTTGCTTTCCTGTCCTGTCCGCAACCTGACTGACAGCCTGCTAGGGGACCTTTTCACCCTCTAAATTACTTCCCAGGGCTCCAGTGACGATTGAGAGAGGGGGCAACACTTCTGATCGGAGGCTCAGCAGCGCAGGGTAGGCTTTTCAGAGGAGCGAGAAGAGGAGTGGAGAGGACGAGTGCGCGAGAGTGGGTGTCCCATCCATCACACTAGCTGGATGAATCCACACTCCAAAACGTATGGCTGCTTGAGAAAATAACGCTATTTTCCCCTTCTCTCTTTCTCTGGGACCTTTGGCTACCAGTTCTCTCCTAATCAGAAGTTGTCACAAGTATTTTTTCAGTTGCTCTTATTAAAAAAGTTAACCCACCTTTGCCGTGGACGTCACAGGCGACCATGGATACACATATAAGATGGAAAGTAAAACGGAGGATAAAGGACTCGCAAATCACTTTAGCGATACTTCTACTTTTTGTCACATCACAAGCCAGTTCAGGTAAGATACCATATCCTCTATTGCTGCCGCGCACTATTTTGCCCATCTGATCTTTAGACAGTGATATGTTCTCATGTGCAACAAGTCCATATCATACATACCCTTGTGCAACTTCAATTCTACGCCCCGCTTTTAAACCATGATTTAATTGTCTGGTTACTGGAATGTGGTCCACATTCATATTGGTGTCATAAGCTGAAATGACCCGGGGCCCAGTCAAGGCTTTTTAAAGAATGGCACTGGTGCTTGTTCGTATACTTTGTACTGTATTGCTCAGTGTGTTGATAAAGTATATCGATTTGGTAAGAGCCCGCTGCATAGAGGATTTGCAGCGCCAAAGATAACTATTTTTCCAGAAACTTTTCCAGAAACTCTCTTCAGATGAACTTCTCTGCCTCCAGCGATGGATTTGTGTACTCTGAAAGATGGGGTCCTCCTGCGCCATCTATAGTGCTACTTCTGATGCACATCATTTAGCATATATTATTAGTGTCTTTAAGATGTATTGTGCTGGGCGCACATAGGCTACACATTGCTATGCTGGATGATAGGACTACTGTAAAGATATAGAGTTTACTTTTTATTCCCCGCCTAGTGTTGAATTGATCAACCTGGAAACCAAGCTCACCTTTTATAGCCTATAGGAAAACCATTTCACCTTTCTTCTCTCTTGTCGATAGATTGTAGACTATTTCTTTTTCAGGCATACTTAATGGAAATGTATTTTTCATAGTCTAACTGAAAAAAACTATTATGCAGCATTGTGGATATGATATAACAAATATAGTAATTTCTCGGGGGTTTCATATTTAGCTGGCTTTTTCGCTTTAGTTGTTATTTTAGACTTGATGACAAGTACATCCATGAGCTTAATGTGCCTCATATTCACATATGAAACAGTTGACTTTAAAGTTCAAACGGGTATTTCTTTAATGAGAAACCTAATGGAGCGCAGCTCTCGTGAGAGGGCGTGGCCGTCCGTCTGAAGTGGCAGCGTGGAGCCGACTCTTGGCATCTCATTATGGGCAGGGATGCGCACGGACATACCACAAATGCTCAAAAAAAGAGTGTAATGTCTCTGTGAAATCGTCTTCAAGGCTATTTTTAAACTATCCCATAAACATTTGTCTTGCTATAAACCCAAATTACAGCTGTCTGTTTTATATGCACTCTATGATGAGAAAACAAGGTTATTTAGTGATCACCTGTAACCAACGCTTTTTAAAGGGTGCGCCAAGGTGTGGTTTTGCAATCAGGCTCTTTTACTCTACTTTATTAGAACTCAAATCACTTTTGGAAATTAATTGTGTGAGCTACATGTTGCTAGATGAAGGAAAGTGGTTCATGCTGTGGACAGGAGCATTGGTGGGTGATGTGGGGGATTTGAGTCAGGCCTAGTGTCCTACATATATTATTAGCTCACTGGCCTGCATGGCATGGTAGATTGCCTCAGCCTGAATGCTGGCTGCTGTGGAGCTCTCAGCCAGTCAGAAATCCAGTCAGTCAGTCAGTTAAAAGCAGTGGAGGCTGCTGAGGGGAGGACAGCTCATAGTAATGGCTGGAATGGAGTCAATTGAATGGTATTAACCAATGGAAACCACATGTTTGATACCATTCCATTGACTTATATTCCAGCCATTATTATGAGCTGTCCTCCCCTCAGCAGCCTCCACTCGCTAAAAGGCTGTTAGATTAACATATGGCCTGGTCTGTTCCTTCCACATACCTCAACATGAGAGGTGGAGATCTGGAGATCTGGACTGGATTAAATTCCCTTTGACTGTAATTTGGTAACACAATGGGATTTCCAGTCAACCTAAATTGTATGGGCCTGCACAGACGAGTCTGAGTCGTGTGCTAGTGATTGAAACAATTACATATTCATGTGAATCCTGAATGCAGACTTTGATTGATTATTGATTATGGCCCTTTGGACTTCATGAAGGCTTGGCCTTGGACTTTCTTCCCAGTGGGAAAAATGGACAGGTCTCCCTTGAAAAATTGGTATTCTGATCTCAATACAACCTGGTAAAGTAAAGGTAAAAAAATCCAGGTGGTGTGGTCTTGTCATTGCTTATATGTGATTGACAGACCCAGTTCCCAGTCATGCCAGATGACGTGAAGAGTTGGACTGGAGTTTAAGTAGGACTGAAGGGCGTGGGACAACTCACTATGATGCTGCTGCCTTCAATCAGCTCTTAAAGACCAACAGAAAACAACCAGAGACTTGTTAAATGATTGTCTGTGATGCTGCAACACTTCCTGAAACCAGGAGGCATGCAAGTATGAGTGGAGTTTATGAATTGGTATTGGCTAGCAAGAGGCTTATTACATTGCTATTGTTGCCAATGTCAACCTAATCAGTGTTACAACAATCAAATCATCAATCATGGAAATATTTATTTTACAGGAAATAAGCATAATACATATTTTTAGCTATATTATCAAAAATAACTTTTCAACTGAAAAATGCATAGCATTTCACCAAGTTAGGTAACCTGGTCAACAGTTTAGGATAGAGTGCCTTCGGAAAGTATTCAGACCCTTTGACCTTTTCCACATTTTGTTACGTTACAGCCTTATTCTAAAATGGATTAAAAAACATTGTTTCCCTCACCGAGCTACACACAATACCCCATCATGACAAAAGAAAAATAGATTTTTAGACATTTTAGCTCATATAAATATTTGTTATATTTTTATATCACATTGACATAAGTATTCAGACCTTCAACTCAGTACTTTGTTGAAGCACCTTTGGCAGCGATTACAGCATTGAGTCTTCTTGGCACATCTATATTTGGGAAGTTTCTCCCATTCTTCTCTGCAGATCCTCTCAAGCTCTGTTAGGTTGGATGGGGAGCATTGCTGCACAGCTATTTTCAGGTCTATCCATACATTTTCGATCGGGTTCAAGTCCGGGCTCTGGCTGGGCCACTCAAAGAATATTCAGAGACATGTCCCGAAGCCACTCCTGTGTTGTCTTGGTTGTGTGCTTAGGGTCGTTGTCCTGTTGAAAGGTGAACCTTCGCCCCAGTCTGAGGTCCTGAGCACTCTGGAACAGGTTTTCATCAAGGATCCCACTGTACTTTGCTCGGTTCTTCTTTGCCTCGACTAGTCTCCAGGTCCCAAGCCGCTGAAAAACATCCCCACAGCATGATGCTGTCATCACCTTAGGGATGGTGCCTGGTTTCTTCCAGACGTAACGCTTGGCATTCAGGCCAAAGAGTTCAATCTTGGTTTCATCAGACCATAGCATCTTGTTTCTCATGGTCTGAGAATCTTTAGGTGCCTTTTGGCAAACTCCAAGCGGGCTGTCATGTGCCTACTGAGGAGTGGCTTCCGTCTGGCCACTCTACCATAAAAGCCTGATTGGTGGTGTGCGGCAGAGATGGTTGTCCTTCTGGAAGATTCTCCCATCTCCACAGAGGAACTCTGGAGCTCTGCCAGAGTGACCATCGGGTTCTTGGCCACCTCCCTGACCAAGGCCCTTCTCCCCCGATTGCTCAGTTTGGCCTGGCAGCCAGCTCTGGGAAGAGTCTTGGTGGTTCTGAACTTCTTCCATTTAAGGATGATGGAGGCCACTGTGTTCTTGGGGACCTTCAATACTGCAGCCATTTTTTGGTACCCATCCCCAGATCTGTACCTTGACACAATCCTGTTTCGGAGGTCTACGGACAATTCCTTCGACCTCACGATTTGGTTTTTGCTCTGACATGCACTGTCAACTGTGGGACCTTATATAGACAGGTGTGTGCCTTTCCAAATCATGTCCAATTAATTGAGTTTACCACAGGTGGACTCCAATCAAGTTGTAGAAACATCTCAAGGATGATCAATGGAAACATGATGCACCTAAGCTCAATTTTGAGTCTCATAGCAAAGGGTCTGAATACTTACATTTGAAGTCAGAAGTTTACATACACCTTAGCCAAATACATTTAAACTCAGTTTTTCACAATTCCTGACATTTAATCTTAGTAAAATTCCCTGTCTTAGGTTAGGATCACCGCTTCATTTAAGAATGTGAAATGTCAGAAAAATAGTAGAGAGAATGATTTATTTCAGCTTTTATTTCTTTCATCACATTCCCAGTGGGTCAGAAGTTTACATACACTCAATTAGTATTTGGTAGCATTGCCTTTAAATTGTTGAACTTGGGTCAAACGTTTCAGGTAGCCTTCCATAAGCTTCTCACAATAAGTTGGGTGAATTTTGGCCCATTCCTCCTGACAGAGCTGGTGTAACTGAGTCAGGTTTGTAGGCCTGCTTGCTCACACACACTTTTTCAGTTCTGCCCACAAATTTTCTATAGGATTGAGGTTAGGGCTTTGTGATGGCCACTCCAATACCTTGACTTTGTTGTCCTTAAGCCATTTTGCCACAACTTTGGAAGTATGCTTGGGGTCATTGTTCATTTGGAAGACCCATTTGCGACCAAGCTTTAACCTTTTGACTGATGTCTTGAGATGTTGCTTCAATATATCCACGTAATTTTGCTTTCTCATGATGCCATCTATTTTGTGAAGTGCACCAGTCCCTCCTGCAGCAAAGCACCCCCACAACATGATGCTGCCACCCCTGCGCTTCACGGTTGGGATGGTGTTCTTCGGCTTGCAAGCCTCCCCCTTTTTCCTCCAAACATAACGATGGTCATTATGGCCAAACAGTTCTATTTGTGTTTCATCAGACCAGAGGACATTTCTCCAAAAAGTATGATCTTTGTCCCCATGTGCAGTTGCAAACCGTAGTCTGGCTTTTTATGGCGGTTTTGGAGCAGTGGCTTCTTCCTTGCTGATATAGGACTTGTTTTACTGTGGATATAGATACTTTTGTACCTGTTTCCTCCAGCATCTTCACAAGGTCCTTTACTGTTGTTCTGGGATTGATTTGCACTTTTCGCACCAAAGTACGTTCATCTCTAGGAGACAGAACGCGTCTCCTTCCTGAGCGGAATGACGACTGTGTGGTCTCATTGAGTTTATACTTGCGTACTATTGTTTGTCCAGATGAACGTGGTACCTTCAGGCGTTTGGAAATTGCTCCCAAGTATGAACCAGACTTGTGTAGGTCTACAATTTTTTTTCTGAGGTCTTGGCTGATTTCTTTTCCCATGATGTCAAGCTTAGAGGCACTTAGAGGCCACAGGTACACCTCCAATTGACTCAAATGATGTCAAATCAGAAGCTTCTGAAGCCATGACATCATTTTCTGGAATTTTCCAAGCTGTTTAAAGGCACAGTCAACTTAGTGTATGTAAACGTCTGACCCACTGGAATTGTGATACAGTGAAAAAAAATAACTTGTGTCATGCACAAAGTAGATGTCAAAACCGACTTGCCAAAACTATAGTTTGTTACAAGAACTTTGTGGAGTGGTTGAAAAATTAGTTTTAATGACTACAACCTAAGTGTATGTAAACTTCCGACTTCAACTGCATATAGATAAGGTATTTCAGTTTTTTTTTTATACATTTGCAAACATTCTAAAATGTAATCCATTAAATTTTTTCCAAAAATCTATTTAGTCTTTTTTTAGAATAAGGCTGTAAAAAAACCAAGGGGTCAGAATACATTCCAAATGCACTGTATATTGGAAAACAGCCAGCTTTGATTTACAGCTTGTAAAAGATGTGTCCCATCAGTGCAGAAAGACTATACGATTAACTGGTAATTTGAAGGAATGAGGCCAGGTTCTCCAGCGAGTTCAGCAGTAAAGGACTTATTATCCTGATCCAAACCAGATGACCCTCTCCAGCCCCAGGCTCCAGGTCTGAGAATGACGTCAGAAGCACCAGGTAGAACCCTTTCGGGTTCCATGTAGAACCCTCTGTAGAACGATTTCTACATGGAAACAAAAAATTGTTCTACCTGCAACCAAAAAGGGTTCTTCAAAGTGTTCTCGTATGGGGACTTTAAGGTTCTAGATAGCACCTTTTTTTCTAATAGTGTATAGACTTCCATAGCACCTCTGGTTCTGATCAGGCTTATTAATCATCACCTAGCCCTGTTTCAGATCCCTTTGTGCTGTCTTGCCAACTCATGGCCTTCGGAGTTGGCAAAACAGCACAAACATATTTGGGAACAGGCTAGACCTCACCTACTGTACCAGTCAAAAGTCTGGACACACCTACTCATTCAAGGGTTTTTCTTTATTTTTACAATTTTCTACAGACATAAAAATTATGAAATAACACATATGGAATCATGTAGTAACCAAAAAAGTGTTAAACAAATCAAAATATATTTGATATTTTAGATTCTTCGAAGTAGCCACCCTTTTCCTTGATGACAGCTTTGCACATGCTTGGCATTCTCTCAACCAGCTTCACCTGGAATGTTTTTCCAACAGTCTTGAATGAGTTCCCACATATGCTGAGCACTTGTTGGCTGCTTTTCCTTCACTCTGCAGTCCAACTCATCCCAAATTGGTTTGAGGTCGGGTGATTGTGGAGGCCAGGTCATCTGATGCAGCACTCCACTCTCCTTCTTGGTCAAATAGCCCTTACACATTCTGGAGGTGTGTTGGGTCATTGTCCTGTTGAAAAACAAATAATAGTCCCACTAAGCGCATGTGGTTATTGTTTAGTAGCATTTACTGTTATTGACTTCTCTTTTGTTGAGAAATATTTGTATCTATGTAAACATATTTACATCCATATGTCTTGTTTTCCGTTCCCTTTCCCAATTTGATTCTATATATTTCTTTACACAAGCCTCAACTCATTACAATTCCATTTTTATTGTGTAGGGGTTTTAGACAACATTTCATTGTCCCAGAACTTTGAACAAACAGATAGTCCCATGCCAAACCTCATAAAAGATGGCGATAATGAAAAGGAGAGAAGAAAACAGAACAGTTTTTACCCTCAAAACTGTCAAGATTGAGGTCTCAATGATGAAGTAATTTGAACTGTACTAGGATCAGATATATAATGTCAAAAACATCTTCAAACCCAAGTGTGATCAGAGGTAGAGCCTAACCTCAGTTCAGTGTTTATTTATGACTTGGTTATCTTCTCTTGACAAAAATGAGAGGAGTACAGAGTGGAAGTCTTGTAATGACAGGAGACCAATAGGAGACGGGTTTCCTAGGTGTGATGGATGGGGTCAGAGGTTAAAGTTCGAGGATCATTACCTTCAGGTGACCAGCGCTGCTAGGTTTACAGTTTCAGAGCCCTTGGGAAAGGAATGATCTTGCTGCTAACGTAATATCTTTAGCAGTAAGATCATCATCCATTGCCTACTAGTGCTAAAGATGATCTTTATGGTTTTTTTGAAAACTCACCCCTGGTGAGTCACTGGCTGTTCAGGACAGGAGGGACAGAGAAAGAGAGAGAGGTGCATTGTGGGTACCTTGTCGAACTTGCGTGACATGATTTCCTGACACAAACAAGTCTGGAATGCTTTGCTTTGGAACACCATGCCCATTCTTCATTCTGGCTTTGATTACATTTTCAATAACTAAAAACAAAGATGACCGAATATGATTTAATGGTTAAAACATGGATGATAAATAACTGACTTTAAGAATATTTTGCCAAAGTGCAGATATCTGGGTCTATCTAGATCTCTCGCTTAACGATACTAGTTTTAAAGAGCTTTAATTCCCTGCCCTTGATGAGGGCAGCTTTATTTTGCTTTCTTGTGAAGTTGTTGTTGTATTAGCCATGTGGCTGCTTCTCATAGGCTAGGCTTTGCTCCCAAAATGTTTATTTTGTGTGGGGCAAACAGAGATTAAAGAGAAGTTCATTGTTTCCACCAAGTTGCCCACCGAACTCAATGGGACCTTTTCTCAAAGCTTCAACATTTTTCTCCTGGTTTGTTATCATTAATTAAGAAAAGGTTTTTGAATGGTCTGTGTCAATAGGATCATTCCCCTACGCATGTCAAACTGCTTTATTCATCAAAAATACTTGAATAACATTCCTTGAATACCTGGGTAAAATGAAAACTTGGGTGGATTGGGGCCAAAGCCAACGACTACTCGATATGTAAACGTTGACTACAGTGCTTGTTGTTTTCAGCCTGAAAAGGACTATGGGTAATGGAGTCTTTGTAATTTTAAGATTCATGGAGTTTCTCTAATATTTGACATTTAGTTTTTATCCATTTGTTTTTTTATATAAAAAAAGGGGATTATAAGAAAGAAGCACTAGTTGTTTCACTGTGTTCAACATCTGGATCCGATAAGCTCCATTGTGCCGTCTGGCGTCTGCTGATCCCCCAAAAATAGGGGGAAAAATGCGTTCCAGATGTTTTTATCCCACTCCTGGTGGAACAAAGCACTATGAAATAAAGCACTGTTTCATTTTTCTCAAGAAAGATATACCTCTAGTACCTCACTGGTTTTAGAGTTGAGGCTTTTCGCTGTAAAAATAGCTGCGCCCCATTAGGTGAGTTTTGGTGAGAGGTTTTAGAGATGGTGTGAGTTTCATAGCAGCCAGGTTTGGAGCCATGCAAAGCAGCCTGGGTCATTTAAATGTTCTTTTTGTGTAAAGGTTGACTTTACTATGGGGGTCAAAGGTCAAGCACAGCTGGGCACACAGCGGTTTTCCGTCCTCTCGGCCCACCGTCAGAACAGTTCCTCTACAAAGTTTCCATGATAGATTGGATGCACCTTTTGATAATATTACCCCTAATGTCATTCATGTGTGTTATGGAAGAAGAGGGCAAGGTTGTTACTGACTGATGTAACTGATGCAGAATGTTTATGGCCTCCAAACCTGGTGCTGCAATGGAAACCTCTGGAACTGTTCTGTTCTGGCTGCAACATGGTGAAACACAGACACAGGTACCATACTGGTGGAATTTCAGCATTGCAATCAAGTAATAAAAACACAGCCATGAAACCCAAAATGGAGGAAGTTCAGTTCAGAGTGCAATCCCAAATCTCAACCCCATCATTATTAGTAATTGTTTGTCCCTTTTGCTCGAGTTTTTCAATGGCCATATTCTTATCCCTCAATATGGGAAATCCTTTGAGCCCATTTTACTCAATCAGATAAGTGGTGGTTCTGTGGTGTGAAAAGGCCTGTTTTTGAGTGTGTGTGCGTGCGTGTGTGTGTCTATCGTCGTGGTGCAGGGAAAGGAATCTGAGTTTGCTGGACTGTGGAGAGAAGCAGTGACCCTGCAATCTCATGATCCACTTCAAACTGTGAATGTAGCCATTATGGTGTGGAACTAAACTGGCTGAGCCGTTGAACGGTTCATGGTTTAGTTTACGACCCCTAGCCTCCAACCAGCTCCATCCAACGCCTGATCAACAGCAAAGACTGACACTCTTCTTTTTATATCTGGGCAGATGACGGAATGCAATGGCTGATTAAAGATCATTCCATGTCAGAATTTTTGACTCTGTCTGTCAGATTGAAGGAGATCCTTTGTATGCCAATCATGTCATAAATATTTTTGTGTCGTGTTAGGGACAGGGAAACACTGTTCTCTCAAGAGTTCATAGAGAGACTGCTCCAAAGGACCATGGGGCATCTTATTGGCTGTCTTCCCACAAAAGCTGTAGAGCCAGGTTTTCCAGGACAGTGATTTGACAGGAGACAATGTTCAGGCTTGGACATGATCCTCTATTGAAAAGGAGAACATAGGGTACTATCTTGATTTCATAGTGAAAAGTTGAGACCTTTCAGATAATTAAGTCAAGATGCTGTTGGTTTAATTTCCAAAGCCCCAATAATGGTTGTAGGGATTTTAGTATTTTCAATAGTGTGTACCATGCCAGTCTTTTACATTTTAGTCATTTAGCAGAACCTGTTATCTAGAGCAACTTACAGGATCACTTATGGTTAAGTGCCTTGCTCAAGGGTATATCAACATATTTTTCACCTAGTCAGCTTGGGGATCTGAACCAGCAACCTTTTGGTTACCGGCTCACCACTGTTAACCACTAGGCTACCTGCCACCCTTTTCTTGCAGTTGGTAGAGTAGTGTCAGGGCCTATGCCTGTTTTCACTCACCATCTGTGCTGTATACACTGTAAGACCATAAGTGGTATAGGCCTACTTCTTACTGTAGCTCTTTTCCAGCCAAAATCATTGGGTATTCACTATTCAGCTCTCCAGGATAGCAGCACTGTTCTCTATTAAGGGGTATTATAATGATTGAGCATGGAAAGCAATGCTATGAGTCATCCTTTCCAACCCCAATCCCCATCCCCAGTCAGCCCTAGCCTCAATCCTAGCCACAGCCTGGGCAGCAGAAGTACTGAATGAAGCATTTTAGGGGGAAATCGAATGATTATCTTCCCTGGTAGCTAACCCCACTCCAGAAACCTCACTACTTCAGTTGGAGCCGTTCTATTTTTCTTTATTAGGTAAGATAATGTGCAGGGGAGGGGGGGAGGTGATGGTTGGAAAGACTGTATGAAAGAGAGACAGACAAACAGACAGACAGAGAGAAACAACATCTGCTCACTCAGCATCACTACAGTTAGTTTGCTCTGACCTAGGGCAGGACAGCAACCACAGAGGGAATTACGCCTGCTTGCAGAGCTGCTATAGATGGAACAAAATGAGGTTGAACAATACACAATGGTACATTTACAGTGTGGGAATTTTTTCTATTTGAGAATGAGGTCCCTGGCAGGTGGGCTCTATGTCTCCTCCTATAATGTCAGTGGTAGTATCAGGCCAGGGCAGGACAACCAATCCCCCCACTCACTCAAAACTGGGACATGAATTGGTTGCCATGGAGACATTGTAAGCAAGTTCCAAAGATTTTTCACAGGAGGTTGGATCTCCGGCAAGTTTCGTCTGTGTACAAGTCTGACTGCATGGTGTTTGACTGGTCATTAGAGCCCATAGCAACATGGTTGGTGTACTCCCACTATTCACTTATCCTTCAAGAACAGAAAGCCATTTTTTTCTGAGCAACACAAGTTGGTTTATAACATCAATCTAGTTCCTTTCCTCAAAAAGAATAAACCCAAAGCAAGAGGGTTCTCTAAATCATATCCCCAAACCTAGAACATATCATGTTCATCAAATCACTGGAGGCTGTTCCTTAAACCTCTCAATGATTCATGTGTTCTTGCTTCCAGAAAATATTGTAGCTAATAATTATATATTGTTTTTCATGTTTCTAAGGCACAGGCTTGAAGTTTATTTTCATGAGTAATTTTGTTATCATTTTGGTTGTCATGTTGAATTTTGATGGAGGCATACAATACTTTGCATAAGTAGGCCTCAAAGCCTGTATGAAAGTATTTCTCTGTGGCTGAGCAACAACTTTTCTGGCAAAGCTTTCTCGGTCATTGAGTTCACTGATGATGCCATGGAATTATAGTTTGTGTCTGTGAATAAAGGGATGCATTCTACTTTCAACTCATTCCTGCATTTGAAAGAAAACATCTCAGGTTCGATTCTCATCATTTCCACAAAAGTCCAAGCGATTCACATAATTGGTTCAAAGTGGGTCATTCTAGCAACAGCCAGACAGTTGAGATCCAAAAGTCCGATAGTGTGTGTGTGTTAGGCCTTTATTAGTGTTATTCTGTTATAGGGTTATAGAATTTTCTCTCTGCTCTGTTCATCTTGTTCATGTCTGTCCAAAGAGCTGGTGGGGGACATGGATTGCTATGGAATGCGAGTGCTGTCTTGTTTTGTCGTTAGTCGTCCAGCAGTCAGCCCCCAGCCCTCAGAATGAGATCAGCAGCAAGAGAAACAGAGGATGCAAGGGAGCACAAGGAGCGGAGAGAGACGGAAAGATTGAGAGACAAAGAAAGTGAAAGAGAGACAGATAAAGAGGGAGAGGGAGATAAGTGGACTGAGAGAGAGAGAGAGAGAGAGAGAGAGAGAGAGAGAGAGAGAGAGAGAGACAATGTGTGAAACAGAGAGAGAAAAGACAGAGTGAGACTCAAGAGATAGAGGGCAGAGTGAGAGAGGGCAGAGTGAACGAGGGCAGAGTGAGAGAGCATGGAGGAGTGGAGGAATGCAGTTGAGTGAGGACAGAAATAGAAGACAAGACAAGGGATTGACTTGACAAGTACAGCCCAGACTTGCTAAGAGGGAGCCACATAATAGCTGCAGAAGGAGAGAGAGAGAGAGAGAGAGAGAGAGAGAGAGAAGGAGAGAAAGAATGCCTGTGTGTCTCGAGAGTGCCATTTCTCTGCAGTCAGTCTCTCTGTAAACTGAGTGTTTTAAGAGTGAGCAGCAGCAACCTGCTTGAGTCAGTTTTTCCATCTTAGTCTGCTGCTGTGGAGGGGAGGGAGGGAGGGAGGGAAGAAGGACTGAGACGGCTCATCGCTCGCTGTGGAGACAATGAAGCAAACCACCTGGTATTCTCCCTGCTAAAGCAATAAGACCAGGGTTAACGTCCTGACAGAGTAGACTGAGAAGACCAGGACTAAAGTCCTGACAGAGTAGACTGAGAAGACCAGGGTTAAAGTCCTGACAGAGTAGAGTG
The DNA here is from genome assembly GCA_003317085.1 of Hucho hucho. Taxonomy (NCBI): domain Eukaryota; kingdom Metazoa; phylum Chordata; class Actinopteri; order Salmoniformes; family Salmonidae; genus Hucho; species Hucho hucho. Next base: position 63,027 of record QNTS01002091.1, on the reverse strand, counting down.
AGAAGACCAGGGTTAAAGTCCTGACAGAGTAGACTGAGAAGACCAGGGTTAAAGTCCTGACAGAGTAGACTGAGAAGACCAGGGCTAAAGTCCTGACAGAGTAGACTGAGAAGACCAGGGTTAAAGTCCTGACAGAGTAGACTGAGAAGACCAGGGTTAAAGTCCTGACAGAGTAGACTGAGAAGACCAGGGTTAACCTCTCAGGGAGCAGCTTCCGAGGTGACGGTTTTGGAGAGCCTGGCGTGCCCAAAGTAAAATGCCTCCCATTCAGGCCCAGAAAATAGGATATGCATATATTTAGTACCATTGCATAGGAAACACTCAGAATTTTCCAAAACTGTTAACCATTTGTCTGTGAGTGAAACAGAACGGATATGGCAGGCAAAACCCCGAGGAATTTCTGTCCTGGAAAAAGTGATTTTGACACATTGCTCATTTGGGAACCCCTCCCTCATGAAAATGACCATATAAGGGCATATGAATGCAGTACACATCGCTTCCTTATGATGTCAACAGCCTCGAGATGGTGTTTTCCTCCATTTTGGATGCTTTAGACCAGAGAAAACGACCAAACAAGNTAAAGTCCTGACAGAGTAGACTGAGAAGACCAGGGCTAAAGTCCTGACAGAGTAGACTGAGAAGACCAGGGCTAAAGTCCTGACAGAGTAGACTGAGCAGCACAAGCCAGCGCTCACTCACACACACACGTGATGAACGAGTTCACACATGCAGGCAGATGCGCATGCACGCTCCGTTAGAGTGTGAAGTGAGAAAGCTGCTGTTTTTTACACTGTTACACTAGCAGAACTTGGCAAGGTGAAGCGACCGTCTGTGCTCTCATACTCCCTAAAGACCATCGCTTGGAAAAGCGGGGAAAAAAGCTGCAATATTACTGTTTGTCCCTCTTGAGCCACTATAGCAACAACACAACCAGAAACCCTTCCTCAAATGAAATCCGTCAGTCCATCCGTCAGTCCATCCGTCAGTCCATCCGTCAGTCATTACGGTTTTGCAGAGGTCTTAGTCATGCAAATAGTCTCTCGTTGAATGACAACTAGGAGTAGGACCAATCACAGACCAAGGGGCATAGACTTCATCTACCAAACTTCAACTTGCTTCAAGAAAAATGGTGTGCATGAACAACACAAAAGAAAAACTCCCGAAGACCAAAACATCACACAATTGTTGTAATGATATATGCACAAACTGTTACGACTGGAAAGCTTAAAACACAGCGCGCTGAACGCTATATCCACATTCAGTGCAATGTGTGCGAGCCTTACGTGTATGTGAATAAGAGTGTGTTTTTGTCTCGGTGTGAGCACACAGTTTAGTGTGTGTGTGTGTGTAACTGTCTGAATTCCATGTGTTCTTTGTCTTATCTAGTGTTTCCTGTTATTCAGAGTGCGATTGCGAGCTAGCTGAAGTTGTTCTCTAGGAACTCTGTCTGTCTGACTGTCTGTCTGACTGTCTGTTGTCTTGTGACTGGCACGCTCACAACGGCCTGGTCAAGACCAGAGAAATGAGAGCTATGGAAACAACTGAGCCAGTCTCTCTGCACTCTCCTCTCTGCTCTCTGCTCTCTCCTCTCTCCTCTCTGCACTCTCCTCTCTCCTCTCTGCTCTCTGCACTCTCCTCTCTCCTCTCTGCTCTCTCCTCTCTGCACTCTCCTCTCTGCTCTCTGCTCTCTCCTCTCTGCACTCTCCTCTCTGCTGTCTGCTCTCTCCTCTCTGCTCTCTCCTCTGCACTCTTCTCTCTGCTCTCTCCTCTTTGCTCTCTCCTCCCTGCTCTCTCTCTCTCCTCTCTGCTCCCTCCTCTCTGCTGCCCTGCTCAGTCACTGGGAGAGGTACTTCTATGTGTTTACTGTTTTCGATATCTATGCTTCTGTTTCATATGAATACTGTTTTGGGTAGCTTGTGTGTATGTGTGTGTGTGTGCATGTGTGTATGAGAGCGAGAGAGAGAGAGAGAGAGAGAGAGAGAGAGAGAGAAAGAAAGGGAGTGAGAGAGAGAGAGAGGGAGACAGAGAGAGAGACAGAGAGAGAGACAGAGAGGGAGACAGAGAGGGAGGGAGGGGTAGCACTTTTCCGGAACAGGGATCGGTTCAGTTGTAAGCAAATGGTAAATCAGGCAGACTGCTGCGATGCACAATGGGTTTATTGTAGCTGACATTAGTGTGTGTTTGCGTGTGTGTGTGCATGCGTGCATGTGTGTTGTGAGTGTGTGTCCTGTCAGTGTGTCTATGTAGTGGGGTGTAATGTAGTGTACTTAATGACCACAGGCTAATCTTAGGGGTGAGTCATATGATTACAAAACCAACACCCTCAGGTCAACCCTGATGGCTACCTGTCAGTTGGGAGGGTGACTGAGGGCATGAATGTGTATTTGCGCATGTGTGTGTTTTTGCATGTCTGTGTGTGTGTGTGTGTGTGTGTCTGTATTTTGATCTAAGGGGTTTAATTGAACATTAGCCAAATTATTCTGATATATGTCATCATATCAGTCACAGCCCTTTCCCTTATAATGCTCAGATTTGACATCTGTACACGTCACTTCTGTCATCCATCCAAGTTGGGATAAGAGTTAAAAGACCCCCCCACCCTCCCTCCCCCCATCTGGGATGCTGCGCTGTAGGAGGGGGAAGTTCTGCTTCCCACTCTGCCCTGGTTGTTTTCACTGCCCTGGTCTCTTGGCGACGGGCTGACAGACAGTCGGACAGACAGGCGGGTGGACAGAGTGTCGGCCACAGAGACAGACTCCACACTGCTGCTAATTGCTCTTTGTCCTCAGCGCCAGGTCAAGCATGTGCCTCAGTGCCTGGAGAACACAACCAGCCTGGCCTCAGCCTGCAGGAGGAGGGAGGGGAGTAACACTGGTTACATCCCAAATGGCACCCTATTTCCTTTTTAGTGCACTACTTTTGACTAGGATTTATAGGGCTCTGGCCAAAAGTAGTGCACTATGTAGGGAATAGGGTGCCATTTGGGACTCAGACACTGCAAGAGGGAAGAATGTTAATCCTGGTTCCTGCTCTGTAAAAAGCTCCCCCTGCTTCACTGGTCCTGTTGCCGGGAATGAGATGCGTCACACTGAATGGACAACAGTCACTGAATGGACTTTGGTGTGTGTGTATGGGGGGGGCATATGTGTTTGCGTGTTTGTGTGTCAAGACTGCGTGAGACGAGGGGGTCTGCAACTGTCTTGGCACCCAGTGGAAGTCAGGATTCTAAACCTGCCACTGGAGATACTGTTCAGAGAGAAAGACATCAAGGAAGGACGGGAGGGAAGACAACAATGTCTATTCCACGATGATAGCAACGTTGATTCAATCAGTGTATGCCCAGTGGGGGAGGGAGGGAGTGAAAGAAGGGTTGGCAACCACATCAAGCCTCTCCCCATTGCGAACGTTCTCCAGGAACAGTGTGAAGAAATGTAAAGCTTTTTAATCTCATGTTAATACACTTTCACTTACAATATATTTTATGAGTTCATTATCCCTTACAGTGCTGCTACAGTACGTCCCAAAGCCAGCCTGTCTGGCAAAACAGATCTATAAAAAAGGCCAACAATGAAGGTCTCTTCACACACACAACTTATACAGTACCATAAAGACTAACAGGAGAGTGTGAGTAGATGGACATTTAGCACCAATATCAGCCTGAGGGTACTGAAGAAAATAAAAGGACAGGGGGAGAGGCAGAGAGAGGGAGAGGGGAGAGGAGGAGAGAGGGAGAGGAGAGAGGGAGAGGGGAGAGGAGGAGAGAGGGAGAGGGGAGAGGAGGAGAGAGGGAGAGGGGAGAGAAGGAGAGGGGAGAAATGGTGAGAGGGGAAGAGAGGAGAGAGCATAGCCACGAGAAGTAGGGGTTCTGAGGGCGTTGCAGCACTCCCTGAAAAATCTTACATAGTGCTCTGCTTTTCACCAGGTCCCATAGGGCAGTTACATCCAGGTGTGTGTGGGTGACTTCAGGGGGTTTAGTTATTGTTCTGTGTCAGTTGGATCTTCTCCCTGCTGTTCTCTGTTTTAGGCTGCACTATGTGCTGTGCTGTGCTACTGTAGCTATGACCCTGTGGTCGGTTTCAATGTTGCAGAGCCATTCTGCGTCCAAGGTTCTGTAGCTGTATTGGCCCCAATATGTCATTAAGCACTGGCACAGAGAAGGATGTGTGCCTGTGATGTGTCTCTGCTCCACTGTGTGCCAAGTACGGGCGATGAGAGAGAGAGAGAGGGAGGGAGGAAGGGAGAGAGAGGGGGAGAGAGAGAGAGAGAGAGAGAGAGAGGGAGAGGGGAAGATGGAGAGAGAGAGGGAGGGAGGGAGGGAGAGGGGAAGAGAAAGGGGGAGAGAATTTCATTTGATTATTAAATATTGAAGAATGAGAGCTGTATAGAGTGCTTTTGCTGTAGAGTAAATGTATCCACCCAAAGCTCAGTCCCAGTACCAGTCAGTCTCACACAGACAGCACCTCTCTGTCTTCTCTGGGAGGTCTGGGCTGTGGTCAGCCTGTGTTTACCCAGGGAAAAGCTCTGGACTTAGCTTCAGTCAGGGTCCATCCTGTTCCTAAGGTGTTGCTCCCCCAAAGGGAGCTGCCCAGCTAATTAGACAAACACTTCATCTTAATAAGGTGGGATTGAGAGCCATACCTGTGGGCTAGGATGTGGTTAACTGCCACCTCAGGAGGGTCGTAGGGAGGTGAGGGAAGTGTGACTGAGGTTTGGAGGTGTGTGTGTTTACCGAACTTTAGTTATTGCTACTGCTGTTGAATTGGGCTAAACACACATCCACAAACAGAAACTTGCACAAACATATACAGGACAGCTTATAGAAAAAACTTGTCATAAAGGCTAAGCTGTAGGGTGTTTACTCTCTGTACAGATGGGAGATGTTACAGTATGTCACCCCCCTTCCCTCTCCCTCCTGTCCAGTAAGAAGCTTATTGCCACTCTCCCTGTCCATGCCCCCTGGGTGACCTACTGCTGCAAGCTGAGTGGTTAGTTTGGGGCGCAGTAGGGATAGGGGGTAGGACACCCCCTCCTGTTTACCACCATGTACTGATGAGAATACCTTGAACACAGCAGACAAACAACAGATTTTCCTATCTGCCAAGAAGGAGAAGAAAGTGAGAAAAGACCAGCTGAGATCTGTGAAGGAGTGGATGGATGGATAGAGGTAGAGGAAAATACCAGATGAGATCTGTGAAGGAGTGGATGGATGGATAGAGGTAGAGGAAACAGAGAGGGTATTCTGATGACAACGGTTTCCTCACCAAAAGCTGCTGATCTTCATAGGATTAGGTTGTGTCAGAGAGGACTGGCAAAACCAACTGGCCTCTACAGGGGTCATGACATGGTTAGCATTGACTGGTTGATCACAGCCAAACTTCCTCCTCTTCCTCCTCCTCTTCCTCCTCCTCCTCCTCCTCCTCCTCTTCCTCCTCTTCCTCCTCCTCTTCCCCCTCTTCTTCCTCCTCCTCCTCTTCCTCCTTTTCATCTCCAATCACTGCAATGTGACTCATATTGCACTATATAGGGAATAGGGTGTCATTTCAGATTTAGATGATGTATTATTGAATTGCTTATAATATAATATAATAATAATATAATAATAACATAATATAATAATAATAAAATATAATAATAATATAATATCATAATAATATAATATCATAATAATATAATATATTATATAATAATAATAATAATTGTTATTATTATAATAATAACGATAGTAATAATAATTATAATAATTATTATAATAATAATAATACTAATAATTATAATAATAATAATAATAATAATAACAAATAATATATGCCATTTAGCAGATGCTTTTATCCAAAGTGACTTACAGTCGTGTGCATACATTTTAGGTACGTGTGGTCCCGGGAATCAAACCCACAGTGCTACTACTGAGGTAGTCCTATGGCTAGTTGGTCTCTCCAATGAAGCCATTCACACTGTTTGCTAACATAATTGCAGTCATCAGCTAATAGCAGCTGTCAGTGTCATCTGTTGTGGCTGTTTGCTAAGTATAGACCTGTTAGCTAACTTTAGTTGTTAGCTAATTGTAGCTAATTTGCCAGTTTCTAATGTTAGCTTGTACTAGCTGTTTGCTCATTGTAGTTACTGTAGTAGAGTAGACGTCTCTACAGTTGAGTGAAATGAAAGCCAACACCCCACAACCCTTTAACCCTGACCTTACCTAGCAAAGCCCAAATAAACAGACACGTGCTTCTAAGTCAGTGGGGTCAGATATCACCTTGGGAGAATTTCAATGACATACTAGCGTCCTCTCTCCTCTCCTCTCAAAACCCATTGGAGGAGAAGGTCAGACCTCAGATTTTTCCTCCAATGGATTTTAAAAAGGAGGCGAGGAGAGAGGACGCAAAGAATATGTAATTGAGATTGGCTTCTGGAACTGCAGAGTGGAGTAAACGGGACTTTTATTACGTATATGGGTTATTTATGGATGGGGTATCTTGTAATTTGCGACCATAGACACCCCTAAGAAGTTGTAGTCGCTAGAATAGAGGATATGGCTGGTCGCTAGAATAGAGGATATGGCTGGTCACTAGAA
>QNTS01002091.1:21432-53589 GCA_003317085.1 Hucho hucho | reverse complement strand
CTGGTTGCTAGAATGGAGGATATGGCTAGTCATTAGAATGGAGGATATGGCTAGTCATTAGAATGGAGGATATGGCTAGTCATTAAAATGGAGGATATGGCTGGTTGCTAGAATGGAGGATATGGCGAGTCAATTGAATGGAGGATATGGCTAGTCATTTGAATGGAGGATATGGCTAGTCATTAGAATGGAGGATATGGCTGGTTGCTAGAATGGAGGATATGGCTGGTTGCTAGAATGGAGGATATGGCTAGTCATTAGAATGGAGGATATGGCTAGTCATTAGAATGGAGGATATGGTTGGTTGCTGGAATAGCAATCTGAGGCACACGACATTCACCAGCCACTGATTACTTTAAAATTCTTGCCTAACGTTGGTTAGATTAACCTATAGCGATCATACTGTAACTCATTGAGTGTGAATGTAATCAAAGCCCTAATTGATTTGATGTAGTCTGCCACATTCCTCCTACACAAATCCCTAAGTGATTTGATGTAGTCTGCCACGTTCCTCCTACCACAAGGCTCTCCTATACCTACCACAAGGTCCTAATCTAAGCCTGTTGTTACTATGAGACCTCAGTGGGTTTGGGTGTTTTCAGACTGTAATCTTAGTTCCCATCAGTTAGACTTGAGGGTTGACTTCATAGACAGAGGCCACTGTGTTCAGCCACTGTATAATCAGGAGAGAGAGAGAGAGGCCCTGAATATATTGAGCCAGGTGGGGGTTACATTCGATTGAAGGAGGAAAGCCTAGGAGTGTGTGTGTCTTTTTCCTGATTCATGTTTTATGCATGTACAGTATGTTTGCGTGTGCCTGCATGAGCCATGTGTAAACTATGTGAATGAATGTGTGTGTGTCCACACGCCTGTGTGTGCATGTCTGTGTGTGTGACAGTCCTGTCTTGATGTGGTGCCCGGTGGCCGGTGGCCAGGGCCTCGTGGTCCTAACAGTCCGTCAATGTTCTTCTTCTGTGGTGGCTGTGGTGTGGTGTGGTTTCATTCCTCTCTACCTCCACCCTTATAGGCCTCCAGTATCCCATGGACCTTGTGGCTGGGTTTCCCAGGAGACCTACAGACTCGGGGCTGTTAATAATATAAGCCATTTAGCAGACGCTTTTATCCAAAGCAACATCCAGTCATGCGTGGGTGGCTCTGGGAATCAAACCCACAATCCTGGCATTGCCAGCACCACACTCTACCAACTGAGCCATACAGGACCTGTTGTCAGGTTGAGGATTAACAGTGTGGTGGTATGGGAGTGACTGGGAGCAGGATGGGAATACCAGGCAGCATTCCCAATGGCACTAGATAAAGGAGAGTCAGCAGGTATATTAATCTACTGAGTATTCTATTGTTGTAGATACAGTCTGTTCTCTGGGGACAATACAGAGATATTGTCTATAAAGAGAACAATGACTCTTCTTTAAATACCTGCAATAATAATCACTATTTGTTTGACAGTTTTCCTTTAGTTTAGTTTTAAGATGTTTTCCCATTTTAAGTAGTTGGCTAGTGTTGATTTAAGTTTGTTTCACTTGATTTTGACAGTGGGAACTATCCAACCCTAGTAAAGATCTTTAGGACAAACTATCTAATTTCAGTCAGTCAGCCTGGCCAGTGAAAGTCATTCTCTAGTTGCTGGGTACATTGTATCACTCACTCCATTATGAGCTGATGATGAGAGACAAAGCAATGTCTTTGTTTAGGCTCTGCAACTACTTCAAGAGGCTCTGTCATTCTGTGGTATGTTTTGTTGCAGGGGTGCCTCGTTCTCATACTGGAATGTCTTAGAGAGAGGGTGGGCAGGGAGGGGTAGGTGATGGGTGGGTGTTGGTGGAAATTACTGCACCTTCCCCCAGATATGGCAAAGTCATCTGGTGCGTCTGTCAAATATGTCCCCCCTAGCATTGGGATAATGTGTTGCGTTCAGCTGCTGCTCACATTTGGATGGAAAGACAATTATGTAGTTAGATAATAAGAGTCTTCCGATTGAAGACAGGAAGAGAGGAGAGGGCCAGATCATAGAGGAAGCAAGGGAAGGCTCCAGATAATGAGGGAGGGAGAGAAAGAGAGACAGGAAAAGACAGGAAAAAAGAGAGGGAGTTGGCGAATGAATCTCCGCATAGTTCACATTCTTTCATCTGACTCCAATCCCATGTATTTTCCTCTTAATGGTCTACCCCCCCCCACTCTCTCTGTTTATATGACCTACCCAAGTGTCGTTAGGTGTGTTTACATACAGTATATGTGTGGGTCTGGGAACATAAGCGAGCTGTGTGTGTGAGCTGTTTGATTTGGGTCAAATGTCTGTCCAGAATCAGATATTGTACACTCTACAGCGTGGAATACAGATAATCAAAATCACATTTTCAAGTCTTTCTGTAGCTAGCTGACAGTGATGCAATGCAGTAAAGTGGAAGTTATGAAGGAAGTAATTCCCCCTAGTGCTGTGGATGGTGATCCATGGTCATGTGAATCTGTAGTGGATTTGGATCTGTCTTTTTGTTTAGCTGTTGAATGGTTTATTTGAATTGATCTGCGCTGCACATGAGAGACTGTGTAATGACCTCCAGATGGAGGAAGTAATGGGGCAGTGGGAAGAGTGCCGTCCTCCCTCCCTCCCTCCCTCCCTCCCTCCCTCCACCCTTTTCTCTCCAGATGGATGGAGCTATTGAAAGCTCCTCTCTGAACAGCATCTATAAATGTGTGTGGTCCTGGCTGACCTGGCTGACCTGGCACCTGATCCTTCCTGCTTTACCTGTGTGTGTGCGTGTGTGTGTGTGTGTGTGTGTGTGTGTGTGTGTGTGTGTGTGTGTGTGTGTGTGTGCGTGTGTGTGTGTTTAAAGAGTGCCTTTTTCAGTCCAACTGGAGTGGTTCAACAGAACACAAGAATGCAAAAACAGAGTGCCAGAGAAGGTGTGCTTTTGTCTTTGTTTTCGTTCTTAAAACCATGCCATAAACTGCTCCAGCTGTTGTTTTCCAACATTCAAACCCCCTCCCTTTTGTATTGGCCTCCCTCTACTACCCTGTTAGACCCTTTCCCTATGTTGTCTCTACATGGTCCATCCCTTCTCCTTTCTCCAGACCCATAGTGTGTGGCTCTGCTCCGAGCAGTACTGGGGCTATGCTATATTCTCTGGGCAGTATCCTTGAGGCAGAGACCATCGTAGCATTGTAGCATCTGGCTGCAGACACATCTGTTTGTTCGCAGCTCGTTAGGTTGTTGGGGTTGTTTTGGCCAGCAAGCGTGCAGTCAGAGGTCAAACCATAACGTCAGACCCTGTTCTGACCCGACCGTGCTTCTCCTGCACCTGCGGTGCTCTGGAGGAAACCCCAATGCCCAGCCTGAGAGTGTGCTAATTGTATGTTTGTGGGAAGGAAGAGGAAGGCAGCTTTTGTGGAGGAATAAAGGGATGGAGGGGTGGACTTAGTTCATATGGCAGTAGTTCACCATAGCATCCAACTTCCTCATAACGCCCTAATGGTTAAGATTTGAAATGTGGGCACAGTAATCTGATCCTAGATCTGTAGTTAGAGTGTAGGGCACACTCTCATAGTTTAGATTGGTTTTATAACTGTACCCCTGTCTCGTCAGTGAAAAGGAATAGGGGTGAGAGGGGAATGGACAGATAGAAGGGGTCTGGAGTGCACCTACTGTACTGGAAGAAGGTCCCAGCTAATGGCTAGTGCACATGTGTCAAACTCATTCCACGGGGGGCCAGGTGTCTGCAGGTTTTTGCTCCTCCCTAGTACTTGATTGATGAATTAAGGTCACCAATTGTTAAGGAACTCCCCTCACCTGGTTGTCTAAGTTTTAATTGAAAGGAAAAACCAAAAACCAGCAGACAATGAGTTTGACACCCCTTGGCCAGTGAAAGGAGGATCTGTTTTTTCTGTCTACAGCCTAAGTAATTGGGTTACTTGACATGGATACTGACTGTCTCCCCTGTTGTGGGGGTCTTTCAGCACTGTGGATAATTGTGAAAGATGTGTGAGTCTGAATTTGAGTCTGAGTGTGTCTGATATGAGTTGAACCTAAAATATTTATATTTTCTCTTTCTCTCTGTAGTGGAGCCAGCGGACCTCTTGAAGATTTTAGATTTTCCCAGTTTACCTGAAGGCGTTACGAAAACCACAGGTTTCTGTGCACATAGGAAGTCAACAAAAGGAGCCGATGTAGCTTACAGAGTATCCAAAGAAGCCCAGCTCAGCGCCCCCACCAAACAGCTGTACCCTGGTAAGTACCTGATCATGACCGTTCACTGATTCGTTGATCTCCTTTGACCTCTGAACTTAAATGATACCTGTTCCTTTCTTTTCATGTTTTCCTCAAGTACATTACTGTATCTCTTCTGATCGAGATCGTCCCTCCCTCTACTCCAATGTACAGATTGCCTTGTTCACTCAAATATCATCTAATGCGTTTAGCTTTTACAGGAAGATTCTTCCTGACTGGTGTTGCTGCTCCCCTACTAATTATGTTCCTATTGGTTACTTGTGGCCTCTCCTCTACTAAGTCTGTTCCTATTGGCTACTTGTGGCCTGTCCTCTACTAAGTCTGTTCCTATTGGCTACTTGTGGCCTGTCCTCTACTAAGTCTGTTCCTATTGGCTACTTGTGGCCTCTCCTCTACTAAGTCTGTTCCTATTGGCTACTTGTGGCCTCTCCTCTACTAAGTCTGTTCCTATTGGTTGCATGTGGCCTCTCCCCTACCTCTGGGTGTTGACCCATATGAACTCGTTGACCCCTAGTCAATAATAAAACACTGGTTTAAATCAGTGGTGTAAAGTTCTGACATGGATGGAATGTCCCAGACTGCAGTAAAACTCCCATATGATCTGTCCCTTTTCCTCCCACCTGGCCCATTCCTCCCCTCCGCTCTCCACACCTACCCCCTGGCTGAAACCGCTCCTCCCTTCCCCTCTGCTCCCCCTCCACCTAGGGATCTGTTTTATTGGCCATTACTTCATGATCGTTGTCGGTCATCTGGAGCTATGAGTTATAGCTTACAGTGCTGCAAATGTGCAGACTCACCCCTTGCTATGGACCCTCCTACGCCCCACAAACACATAGACACACACACACATTCACACATGCACACCAGGCTGTCAAACAGCCTTCTACCGCCACCTCTCTCAGGGCTTCATGCACCATAATTCAGTTCAGTAAGCATTAGCTCTGATTAAAATGTAGCCAAACTCTATAGACCTGCCAGGTTTTGGCTGTTTCACGCCTGTTGGCCTTACATGAACAGTTCTGGCCACCAACCTGAACTATTTGTTTGGGAGCAGAGTCAATGTTGAATGACTAATATTTATGATGATCCAAAGCCGTCAATATTCTACAGAAAGAAGATTAGTTCAGCATAACACCATACTTCATTTTAAGTGGAAGGATATGAAACACAATCTCACACTCTCTCTCTCTCTCTCTCTCTCTCTCTCTCTCTCTCTCTCTCTCTCTCTCTCTCTCCCTCCTGATTCTTCTTTACGATTCTCTTCACGTCTGTTCCGAATGTGCACATCTGCGTTGAATAGAGATAGATCTCGTTCTAATTCAGACATGCTAAAAAAGAAAAGAATGAAAGAAAAAAGACTGGACAGAGTCAGAGAGGCATACTAATTCTTACATTTTGGAAACCTCATATTCAGATTCAGTGGGAATTATACTCCAGTAAAATTCATAGGCCTGGAAGGAGTGGGAGGATGGAGAGAGTCAGGGGGAAAATAGAGGGACTGAGGGAGAGGAGGGGGTTCCACTCTTCCCCCTTCTATTGTGCTGACGTGGCTCTTGCTTACTGCAGTGACCAGCACAGCAACACTCAATTTTTTTTTTTCTTTCTCTCTCTCTCTCTCTCTCTCTCTCTCTCTCTCTCTCTCTCTCTCTCTCTCTCTCTCTCTTTCAGTGCTGCTTTTAAATTTTTTTATATTTTCTCTTAGTCTGTTTTATCTTTTCTTTCTCTTACTCTGCGCTAACATTCAGCGCAGGGAACACATAATCCAGACCCACTGTCTCTCAGAGAGATGTATTAGCTAGCCAACGTTCCTTCCTGTTGCATGCTGGGTAAGACTGACAATATTTATTTATGCACATGGTCGAATGTGTTCTCCAGACAATCCCAAGAATTTAAAGTGATTGAGGGAAAGAGTTGGAGAAAGAGAGAGAGTGTGTGTGTGTGAGAGAACCAGCTAGTGATCAGGTCAATCTTCCTGACCAACCTGGGACACTGTAAAAACAGATGTGCCAAAGCCTCAGACTCAGCACAGAATGGACACCCCTCCCCAACAGTAGTGTCACGGTTCATGAATTCACCGGCTCTCTCTGTGCGTGTGTGTGTGCGAGTGTGGGTGTGGCCGCTGATTGCCACTCTGCTTGTTGTCAGCGCCAGCTGACACTCATTAGGTGTGCCTATTTATACTCGTTGTCTTGGTCTTGTGTTTGTCAGTTCGTTGTCTTGTTTCCGGGGTATCGAAGGAAAGCAGCATATCCACATCCTCCTCGAATGCCCCCGCCGCAGCACTAACATTCAGCGCAGGGAACACATAATCCAGACCCTACGTCCACCGATCAGAATTGGAAGTGTCAGTCACATACTGCCGATGAAGTACTGGCAAGGAATTACAGACCTCAGCTACGACCTTCTTCAGTAGGCGAGGTGATCGGAGCTGCTCCTACTCCGCATCAGATGACCCAGCTTGGTACACCCCACACCTAACAGGCATGAATGTAGGCTGGCTGAATCCTTAGCACGGGACTGGAGGGCAGTGTTGTAAAAAAGAGGCTCTTCAAAAAGTCACAGCCTTGGTGGCGTGCTGGCCTTACGGGACTTGACAAAAACTCTCCAAACCTGCATAACAGACTCATAAAATGGAGTCAAGCCAGACAACTCACCCCCCTATAGCTTTAAGAGGAAAATATGCTTGTCTAAGCCCAAACAGCTCACTCTCCTCATCAATGTATAGGCTGTGTTGACCCACAGTACAACAGTCTCTGGGCTGCTTGAAGCCGGAAAGACATGATCCTGGAAGAAATGTCCACCAGACCTTGCCCTCCCTCATGCAGTGGCAGGTACAGGGCCGCAGCTTTAATCCAATGTTGTCCAGACCAAAAGAAATTGACAAGGGTCCTCTGAAGCTCTTGTATCAGACCGGGGGGGTGGCTGTAAAATCATTAGTCTGTGCCACAGGGTAGAGGCAGCTATGTTATTGGCTACCAGCACCCTTCAAATATATAAGACAGCTGGGGTAGCACCCATTTCCACCATGACAGTCTGGCACACACTTTCTCCACTACACCCTCCCAGTTCTTTTTCTGAAATACTTCAGAGCCAAAAAAAAAAAAAAAGTCTTCATCCAATCTCTGCCCCACTGAATCTCCCCTGGTAACTGTGGAGCGGACCCCGTCTGAATCTGACATGCCCACAGCGATTTCCTCTTTCCCAATTAACTCTAGTTGAGGAGGCCCCCTCATACACATTGAAAGTGTTTGAGAGAACCTTAACATCCTCACCCCCTGTAATAAAAACTGTCACGTCATCTGCGTCGGCCTGATGAGAGCTGTATAACTGCAGTGGACAGCTCCAGCAGAGTAATGTCAGAGTCCAAAGCAGCTCTCTGCTCAGGTACCAATTGAGGAAGTCCATGTAACAACTGTAACAACAGCACACAGAGAGTCACAATCCTCCACCTTATAGAGGGAAGAGTAGAAATCCACGCCATGTTGGCGCATCTCACCGCCATCCGTGGTCACTTTCCCATCGGGGAGACGAAGCCAGACCATCTGTTGGCGTTGCAATGTCGACTGCCCAAGGTTTTAAAAAAAGCCCTAGGAGCATCCATATCATTGAGGGTAGCACAGCGAGACCTAATCAAGGCACCCTTCACTCTTTCGTGTAGAAACAACCTCAGTTCATGTCTCTTGTCCTGTAAGTTCATGACTAGTCCGGGGTCATTCTGAGTGAGCAACTTCAATTCAATAGATTTGATGTCCTGTTCAAGGGCCCTGATAGTCTCTTTAACTTCAATACGAGACAGAGCAGGATACTGTTGACAAAACAATCGTATTTTGGCCTTCCCAACCTCCCACAATTGTCTCCCACAATTGACAAAACAATCGTATTTGGGCCTTCCCAACCCTCAATTTTTCCCAAAACAACAAAAACCTTTCACAAAACATGACATCATGTAACAATATAACAATTTAACATTAAAATACCAGTAAGGTGATGACCTTCGTGGACAGGACAAGTGAATATCAACAGACACATTATGGTGATCAGAGAAACCCGCAGGAGTAATGTCACACCTTCCAACCCTACTACAGTAGTGCTCAGATACATACAGCCTGTCTAGCCTTTCTGCATTGACACCACCTTCATTAACTTTGAGCCAGGTGTACTACTAACTTTAGCATTCCTTACTCTCCACACATCAGAAAGCTCAAACTCAGTTAATAGACCAGACAGGCAAGTAGCTTGGGGCGGCAGGGTAGCCTAGTGGTTAGAGTGTTGGACTGGTAACCGAAATGTTGCAAGTTCAATTCGCCAAGCGGACAAGGTACAAATCTGTCGTTCTGCTCCTGAACAAGGCAGTTAACCCACTGTTCCTAGGCCATCATTGAAAATAAGAATTTGTTCTTAACTGACTTTGCTATTAAAATAAAAAAGCTGACTGCAGGTGAGGTTCTTCAGCAGTAAAATCATACAGTCTTAAGGTTTCCTTTATTTGATCAAATACAGCAATACACTCTGTACCCTCAGTAGGAGCATAAACATACAAATAAAAAAATAAAAAACTACATCCACCTTGACCAATAAAACCCGACCCTTGACAATCTCACAACATCTATGGTGTCAGTGTGGATTCGGACTCCTTTTGTTCTAACGGTGGGGTCGTGACTTTAATCATGGTACTGACTCATATACGACGGGGAGGGTGGTGTATGGGGTCAGTTGGAGTAATCGGAGTAGTGATACACAGAGGACATCTTTTTGATGTAATTCGCTTTTCTGTTTCATTACTTCTAATACCCAAGCCCTCTTATTTAAGTCCTTTCCCCCAATAATATTGAGAGAACCTACCGTTAGTACCTCCATATAGAAAAGAGAAAGGAAAAGCAGAAGAAACCACAGAGAAACCAGACAAAGATAAAAAAAAAACACCCTATGAAGCATGATCATCATCATTGTTTTAATTTTCTCTTAACCTGACCACGTTTCCCACTACCTTTTTCTGCTGTAACAGCAGTGACACATTTCCTCAAGCGAAAACGCTTATTCTCACTCAACTGGTCTAACCCCACCGTCTTCTGTAACATCACAGCTGACCTCACAAACTTATCAACATAACAAAAATCTACCAATTTGACAGATTTCCCAAAAGTCTGATCCAGGAACCCATTTACCTCCTCTAGATTGTAAATTGAGTCGTCGCCAGCTGCTATCATATCAAGAGAGATATCCATATCCTTCTCCTGATCCTCCTCAACTGAGGCCACAGACCCCTGACTCCCCTCTAACACATCCCCCTCAACACTCCCCACTTGCACCCCATCACTCGTACCGGGCATCTCCTCCACTACCTGGGAGACTAGCCCCACCTTAACCTCTCCTTTATCCCATTAATCGTAGTGGGCATCTCCTCCACTACCTGGGAGACTAGCTCCACATGAACCCCCTGCTGTACCCTATCACTCGTACTGGGCATCTCCCCACCAGTCTGAGGAAATGGCTCCCCAGATCCGTCCTTACCTCCTACACCAATATTTTTCTGCTGCATAACAGACGCTACGTTGGCAACTTCGTACCCTCAACACGGACAACTTGTTCCTCAGCAACAGGTGACTGCTCTACCACTGTTGGCCCACCTCTCCCTACATCAGTGGGCCCAGGCGTTGCAAGGACCACCAGTGCCCCTCCCTCCGCCTTCTCCCTTTTCGGGCAAGCATGTTGCTTATGGCCAACATCCCCACACTCAAAACACCTTTCACTACCCGTATTAGCATAAGCCATATACAGTCTGTTGTCATACTTGACTTTAAAAGATAACTCCAAAGTCTGCTCCGGTGAGTCCAAAAACATAAACACCTGTCGACATAACCTGTTTCAGAGCCGGGTGTTTGCAACCCAACAATCTTAATTGAACTTCCAAACTTCCCAAACCGCAATATCCCACACTCCAATAGCTCAAAGAGAATAAACGGCGGTACATTTCTCCTTGTTGACGGAGAAAAAAGCGGCGTAACTTGAATAAACATACCTTTAAGAAGTACGCCATGCTCAACTATACGGTCAACAAGACGCTCTTCTTTAAGAAAAACCACCACCGCTTTATTCATCCCCAACGCATAAACAACATTCTCATTCTCTCCTACGGCGACCAGAAACTCCTCCACAGTGACAGTAACTTCAGCAACACACCTAAAGCTGTGCCGAAGTGACAGGGACGGCGTCCCCATGTGGGTCGCCATCCCGCCAAAGCCAGGACAATTTCGACAAGAAAAAACAATATACTTCATTCTACCACAACAAATAAATGAAATAAATAATCACCTATCATGCATAGAAAAAGGAAAACCACCAAGAAAATTAAAACAAGAAGGAAAAAACAGACGATCTAACTCCAAACAACACTCGCACTCGCTCATACAATTCCCAGCATGCACCAAACACTCCCAGCATGCTCTCTCTCTCTCTCTCTCTCTCTCTCTCTCTCTCTCTCTCTCTCTCTCTCTCTCTCTCTCTCTCAGAGAGAGAGAGAGAGAGAGAGAGAGAGAGATCGGATACGGCAGTAGAGGGTAGAGAGAAAATCCCCAAATCCCATTCTTGGGAGTTAAGTTGTCAAAAAATTAAGTTGGTTGACAGCCAAGAATGTCTCCCTGATCACAAAAGTTCTCCGCGTGGCTGTAGAGTTCTTAGGGAATGAGGCTAGGTAGCCTGGAGAAGGCCTGGATGAGTCAAATCAAATCAAATCAAATTTTATTTGTCACATACACATGGTTAGCAGATGTTAATGCGAGTGCAGCGAAATGCTTGTGCTTCTAGTTCCGACCATGCAGTATCTAACAAGTAATCTAACATTTTCACAACAACTACCTTATACACACAAGTGTAAAGGAATGAATACGAGTATGTACATATAAATATATGGATGAGCGATGGCTGACCGGCATAGGCAAGATGCAGTAGATGGTATAAAGTACAGTATATACATATGAGATGAGTAATGTCGGATATGTAAACATTATTTAAAGCATTGTTTAAAGTGGCTAGTGATACATTTGTTACATCCAATTTTCAATTATTTAAAGTGGCTAGAGATTTGAGTCAGTATGTTGGCAGCAGCCATTCAATGTTAGTGATGGCTGTTTAACAATCTGAAGGCCTTGAGATAGAAGCTGTTTTTCAGTCTCTCGGTCATAGCTTTGATGCACCTGTACTGACCTCGCCTTCTGGATGATAGCAGGGTGAACAGGCAGTGGCTCGGGTGGTTGTTGTCCTTGATGATATTTTTGGCCTTCCTGTGACTTCGGGTGGTGTAGGTGTCCTGGAGGGCAGGTAGTTTACCCCCGGTGATGCGTTGTGCAGTCCTCACTACCCTCTGGAGAGTCCTACGGTTGTGGGCGGAGCAGTTGCCGTACCAGGCGGTGATACAGCCCGACAGGATGCTCTCGATTGTGCATCTGTAGAAGTTTGTGAGTGATTTTGGTGACAAGCCGAATTTCTTCAGCCTCCTGAGGTTGAAGAGGCGCTGTTGCGCCTTCTTCACCACGCTGTCTGTGTGGGTGGACCATTTCAGTTTGTCCGTGATGTGTACACCGAGGAACTTAAAACTTTCCACCTTCTCCACTAGTCCTGGAGGAGGCCTGAAAAGCGGATGTTTGATCCACATAAAGGCTTTTCTTAAAGGCCTCTTAGAGTTCAGACACAAGGCTACAGGACATGTCCTCTCATGCACTCCAAAGTCCTGTTTATTTTGAACTCAATGAAATGGCTGAAAGCTCAAACTAGGGCTTCCCTTCTGTTTATGATAAACTTATAGACTTATGAAATTGTCTCAAGCAGTGCTCAAAACTCTTCTAGAACAAACTAAACAACATCTGAATAATTCTAGATCTTTGAAAAAGACATTGCAGAACTTTAAGATGCAAGAAAAGTCATTGAGCCCTGTGGTCTAGAGTAGTTTAAAAGACGTCTGTGGTGTGGTCAGTAGTTGACTCCAGCTGTCCACCTCAACATGGAGAGAGAGGGAGGGAGAGTAATGCATGCAGAGCAGAATTAGGCAGATACCCGCTAATGATCAAAATCCAGAAAAGAGAAGTTAAATTTAACAACCACCTAAAAGGAAGTGATTCCCAAACCTTCCATAACAAAGCCATCACCTACAGAGAGATGAACCTGGAGAAGAGTCCCCTAAGCAAGCTGGTCCTGGGGCTCTGTTCACAGACACAGTTGGTTCAGTTCCTTCTCTCTGTTACCCTCTATACTACTACTAAACTTTAGCTCGTAGCCTGATTTGGTAGGACTGTAACATCCTCCTACCCCCCCCAACACATTTTAGATTAGGAACATTACGAGCATGTTCTGTCAAACCCACAGACATTTTCTGAGCTGATGATGTGTTGGGAAAGAACGAGTGTAGACATGCAATCATTAAGCAAACGTGGAAGAAGTGATTCATTAGAGGATGGAGGGGCTGAAACAGAGAGATTCTGTACTGTGGTGGTTTCCCATCTTCTCTTCAGGGATTATAAATAGATGAACAGACCAACGGGACAGTTTGCTTCTCTCAACATGTCCTTACCTCTGACTCTAATGTTCAGACTCCTACGTCAGAATAGTCTGGAATGTTCTTTATGAAAGAACTCTCTGTCCCTCTTTTACAGTTTCCCAAAGAGTTGAGCAGTTGGAAGTCAAAAGACACTTATACACATACATTGACATATGCACATACTCATCGTTTCAGAGATGTTACACATGGTTTCCATGGTCTACAGTAGGTTTCTCTCTCTCTCACACTCAGTAGGGTTAGCCAATGAACAATTGATAACATTAGTGGGCTACAAACTGTAAGGAAAGACTGAGGTCGTCCCACCTCTCACAGACAGCGACTTTTATCTCACAGTGGGGTGTCTTGGGATCCATGCCTATGGCAGGACTGTAGTAGCTGGGTGGTCTCCTCTCCTCCTCCTTCTCTCTCCCCTCTCCATTCTCTCCCCTCTCTTCTTCCTCCTCCCTTCTTCCAGATTGGTTTGGAGGAGAAAACAGGAGTGGTAGCCAAAGAGCTCGAACAGAGAAGGCAACAATTAAATGACAAGCTGAGGAAAGCCATGTCACAATTCTGCTCCTCTCAGATCAGTCTTTCTGACAGAGCACATGTTCTAGCTTTCCCTTTGCTTTTTACAGGTGACTTGCTGTTCATTACTATCTTATCTTTCATTGGGGGGCCACTACCACCACTCTCTCTACACGCATGCACACACACAGAGAGCAGATGTGGATGGGGAGTTAGACACAGAGGTATGCCAGCAAAGCGAAACCGGAGACACAGTGGCAAACCAAATCACTCTCACCGTCCTCTCCCCTCTTTAACCAATACATACCGAACACAGCTATTAGCTACAGCACGTATCGAACTCATCTTTTGTATGTACCAATTATCCTAAGAAGCTGAATAACTCAGTTCCACATACTCATAAAGTTGTACTGTTACTAATAATGTTATCCATTTATTACAAGTCACATTCATTGGTTGCTAGAACAGGATGTAACTCATCCACAGTGTCTGATTGGCTGTTGGGGGCATCCCACGAGCTATCACTAGCGACTCCTGCACGGTGTTTCCACATTGGTGCGGCTGGCTTCCGGGTTAAGTGGGCATTGTGTCAAGAAGCAGTGCGGCTTGGTTGGGTTGTGTTTCGGAGGACGCACGGCTCCTGACCTTCGCCTCTCCCCAGTCCGTACAGGAGTTGCAGCGATGAGACAAGACTGGGGAGAAAACGGGTTAAAAGTAAAAAATTAAATAAATAAAAAACACAGCAGAGCTGAGAGCCAACTCCCGACTAAGCTAACGGGAACCACTCACAGTGCGCTGCAGCCCTAGTTGTGTTACAGTGCCCTTTCAGGAGGGTTTCAAATCTACAATGTAATAATAATTCAACCCAGACTCTCTCTGTCTCCCCCTCCTCTCTCTGTCTCCCCCTCCTCTCTCTTTCTCACCTTTTTGTCACCACAAAACTGTTCAGTCACTCTACGTTCCATCGTTCTGCTCATGAGCAAGCGATCAGATGTTGCCACTCCCTGCACTACTGAGATGAGCTGAGCTTAGCTGGTCTGCTCCAAAGGGTTGACTGAGGACTCTGGAGCTGAGCTGAGGGGTAGAGAGGAATGCACCAGTGGCAAGTTGGCAACTCTTACTGTAGCTTGCTCTCATCTCTCTTCTTCTTACCATGCTCTGTTCTGCTCTCCTCTCAAAGCATCTGCCACTCAAACTCAAGCAGCTGCTGCCGCTCTTTCTCTCTCTCTCTGAGCCAATGAGAATTCCTCTGGAACACACTGCCAAGACGTGTAGACACGGCATGAAGTGATTATAGGCCTGTCTTTCTGTCTTTACTGAGTGAGAGAGAGAGAGAAAAAGAAAGAGAAACAGTTAGTGAAAGAGATTGACAGACAACGAGGAGAGAGCGAAAGTGGAGAAAATAGAAAATGGCTGATGATGAGAAATCCATATTTTTCCATCAGTGACTAGAGCGCTTTCCCCCTCCTCTCTTTCCTTTCCTCCCTCCCTCCTTCCTCTCCTCCCTTCCTCTCTCCAGTGTCTGTCTGCTCCTAACCTCAGGCTCCAGAACCTTCCCACTGCTCTCCCGTCAAGGCGTCTTTCACCTCCAAGCCCTCTGATTGGCTGTCTGTCTCAGAGACGCTCTAATGCTGTGTTTCCACGGTGACCACAGCCTGGGTTCCATTACTGGGGCCGGGGCAAACACAGCCCCAGCCCCAGCTTTTATTTTCCTGTCTGATCCAAATGTCCAGGAAAGATCTTGCCTTCCCAGACGAGGAGTTATTAGTCTGGAGTTCCTTAAATTGTGAAGTTAGAAAATAAACAGGGAGATTTTTCCAAACTACAGTATAGGACTGCTTTACTTCTCATGTGAGACATTTACTTAGCCTTTGTGTCTAAGTGTAAATGAGCAAATACCGCCACAAATATAGATGTAGGATCTTAATTTGATCACTATTTTGTTGCTGAGAATTTTCATGCAAAGCAGGAAATGCAAACTTGTTTCTAAAGTTTGTAATTTCCACTTAGAAATTTCAGACTTGATTTGCCCTAATGACATTTGTATCAAAACCCTACACAAATGTCCATTAATTATAATCTACATAATAATTCACATTTCCTGTTACTGCAGGATTATTTTCCTGCTTTAGCAAACTGGCTCAAATTAAGATCCTACATCTGTTGCTTCACAATATGCTCATTTAGTAGTACAGCATAACTTTAGCGCCACACTCTCAGATTCTGTCTTTGTAGTTAGAAAAACACTTTGCAAAGACAACTATCACGCTAAGACATAATTCAGTCATGATGGTTTCCATAAACTCAGCAGGTTTCTACCTACTTCCTCTCTCCTTAAAACAAAAGCAGCTGTCTAGTCCTGGGACTTATGAATGGTGCCAGAACTAAATGTGAGTCTAACCTGCACATGTATGTGAGTACCCCATTGTCTTCTGGGAAAAGCAAGGCCCACCCCCTTGTTGGGGGGCTGAGAATGTCCCACAAGGCCTTGCTCTAAGGGCATATGTCTCACAGATGTGGCTGGCGCTCACAAAATGGAGGGATGGAGGGAGTAGGCATGCAGATGGAGGGATGGAAGGAGGGATGAAGGGAAGTGGGCGCTCCTCTAGAGGGATAGAGGGGTTTGAAACTTCCCCTACACTTCTCCTCTGTTCCTTTCACCCCTTTTTCCTGTTTTTGTTTGTCCCGTGTTTTGTTGTTCTATAAATACTCCTTTATTCTGGCTTTCATTCTCTTTCTCAGAATCTCTTCTCATATCCCCTTTATTTTCAAAAGTTTGTCTCTGTCCTTTTCTCTTTCTTTCTCTCCCTCCCCTGTCCCTCTCTCTATCTGTCTCTCTGGTGGAGGGATCAGGTCAGAGAGAGGAGGAGAAGAAAGGAGGAGAGGGTAGAGGGGTTTGGGAAAATTAGAAAGTGTTTTCGACGGCCGCCCAGGGAACACATGCTATTCTCCTTCCTGTCCTACTCTCTCTCTCGCTCTCTCCCTCCCTCCCTCTCTCTCTTCCAGACTTTTCACTCCAACCCTCCCAGCTCTGTGCTGTTCTGTTCAGTATTCTGGCCAGTGTTGGAGGGTTGGAGAGAGCTATTGTTTGCTTTACTATGCTCCAAGATGTATCCCCTGTCCAAGACGTTGTCATCTCCTCTGTCCCATGTTCTTCATCCTTTTCCCTGTTTGTTTCCTCTGCCTGCTTCAGTACATAACAATGTATTCACTGTGTGTCTCTAAAGGTTATCCTAGTGTAGTTTCAGTGCAGTACACCATTTATTTGATGGACTGCATTTTGGGATTTTATTCAGATTTTACTTTGGATTTTACTCTCTCTTGAAAACAATACTTTACATCAAACCCATGTAGGGGTGTGGTCCTCTGACTCTCCCGGTTCAGCACATTACATGAACTGGTGTATTATAACTCCTCTCTCTGTCCCCCCCCCTCTCTCCATTCCTCCATCCCTCTTTTCCCCCTCTTCAGCTGATGTGTTTCCTGAGGACTTCTCCATCCTGGCTACAGTGAAGCCTAAGAAGGGCTCCCAGTCCTTCCTGCTGTCTGTGTATAACGAGCAGGGTATCCAGCAGCTTGGGGTGGAGGTGGGACGCTCTCCTGTCTTCCTGTATGAGGACCACATGGGTAAACCCAGCCCTGAGGACTACCCCCTCTTCAGAGGTCTCAATCTGGCCGATGGAAAGTAGGTTCACCTCATTCCACACACAGTATTACTATGTAATTAGATAGTACACTGATATCATTACATAGTACATTATATATATAGTCCTTTATAGTCAAACTATCTCCTCTTCAGAGGACTCATCCCGGCCAACGGAAAGTAAGTTGACCTTGTCTGATACCATACCATACAATAAACCCTAGTCATCCTGCAGTATACCTTATCACTCTGCCTAGTGCTTACACAGCTTGTAAACTATGATATACAATGGCACACATATACTGCATTATATCGCACTAGCCGCTCTTCAGAGGCCTCAACAGTGACATCTGTTGTACTGTACCATATCAGACAATCTGCTGTCAGTTTAGCTGCTTGCTTCTCTGTAATCAGAGCGCAGGTGTGGGTTGGTGTATCTTTGATGCGTCTGGTGGACACCCTACTGTAGGGTTTAGTTGTGCAGGTGACCGGTCACCCATGTTCATTATCTCAATCTGCTGTCTGTCAATCTAACACATAGCTTGTTATCTAGCTAGCCAGTCAACCAAGGTAGTTTGTATTATATATAAAGACCTGCTCTGATTGACAGTAGCTGAGCTTTGTGCGCTATAGTGCCCTCGGATGTGTAGACATTGAACTCATGGATACATCCCTATCCTGAACAAAACATCCCTAATCCTGAACAAAACATCTCTATCCTGAAGAAAACTTCCCTATCCTGAACAAAACATCCCTATCCTGAACAAAACATCCCTATCCTGAACAAAACATCCCTATCCTGAACAAAACATCCCTATACTACTGCATGGTTGTAATATCAATGTTTTACTAGTCCCACAGCTAGTAACTGTAGCACAGTGAAACATGTGTGGGACTTTTTATCCATCTCAAAACTAGTATAACTGTAGTGAAACGTGTGTGTGTGTGAGTGAGTGAGTGAGTGAGTGAGTGAGTGAGTGAGTGAGTGAGTGAGTGAGTGAGTGAGTGAGTGAGTGAGTGAGTGAGTGAGAGAGAGAGAGAGAGAGAGAGAGCTAACCTTCTGTTCCTGTCCCCAGGTGGCACCGAGTGGCCATCAGTGTTCACAAACAGAGCATCACCATCATCCTGGACTGTAAAAAGAAGACCTCCCAGAAGCTGTCAAGGAGCCCACACCCCATCATCGACACCAAAGGAATTGTGGTCTTTGGGACTAGAATACTTGATGAAGAAGTCTTTGAGGTAGATCTGCTGGCTTATCTACCTGGTCCTTCTCTTAGTCCTATTCATTGATGGTGATATTTGGGATTTGTGTTCTAAAACTTAAGTTGAGTGGAAATGAGCCGTGCACAGATCGTCATCGCTGCCCGTTGAACTGCTAAGATGTTTTTGTTCTGGATTTTCAGGCTGGATTGTCTTGTTATTATTGTGAAGATTTAGATCAGGTGTTTTGTAAAGTGTTGCTGTGAACACTTATTTGGAACTGCAATGCTAGCTGTGTATAGCTGTGTATGTAGTCTGAGCAACCCCTCCCCTATTCTCTCTATCTCTTTCTCTCTCCGTCCAAACTCACTGCCACGTCTTTGTGTACACTAAGGGAGGCGTTGAACTCAGTCAGATAGTGGAATTTTTTCATTGTGAGAACTAGTGTTCACCTCCCCCCTCCCGCCATCCCTCCATGCCTTGTTCTTTAAACTATGCTTTGTGGTTGGAGATGACTTGAGATGATTTGGAGATCAGTGACAGACAGCCAAGCCCTGGGGGTTCTCACAGAGACCTGGAGACACCTGACAAGCATCGCAATATGAAATACTGCTGCTTATGCCAGAGATGGAGAAAAGATATAAAGGAAGTGGTGTATTCCTTCTGAACATTTGGTTGTAACTTTTTATAAAGGAGTTGCTAAGGGAGTGATCCAACTGTTCTTTGTACTTTTTAAAGTAAGCCCTGTGAAAAGGATGAAAGAAAATTGCACTCACTCGTCTAAACAGAACACACACACAAATACACCCCACAGTGGATAGTGTTAGGCCTGGGCGATATGGCCTAGTATCATATCACTGTATTTTTTAATATTTTATGGTATGACGGTATGTGTGTTCTTCAGGAGTAGTGTGTGACTCTAGGGTGGCAACATACATTTTAAGTGATTTCAATGGGTCTCTCTCCATTCTGATTGTTTTATACTATTCAGTTAAACTTCAACCCAAAATAATTTTCTGCATTTTCAAATTTCTGCATTTCCTGCTCTCATTTGATGTCATTTCCACACTTCCACGTAGGGCTGTATGATATTGGCAAAAAAATCTAGGTCTTGTTTTAAACCAAATGTTGCAATTGGGATTTGACATGCAAAAATTTGAATTGTTCTAATTCTATAGTTAGTAGATAATAATGAGCACTTGAGATGCTAAACATGAACGGTCAATTACTGTGGGACCGGCAGTCTTTTGGATGAAAATAACCAGCTGACAAAATGCCATGACCGCATTGGATCCACTTCATGTAGTCCAAAGATACTTCACTTATTTCATTGGTAACTCCTTTTATATAAATAATATTTTTGCTGTATGTTTTTTGTCAACCTGGACTCTACGGTTTAAGTGCAATGTACACGCATACAGTATGTTTGTGAGTGTGTGTGTTTGTGTGTGTGCCAGCTCCTGGGCGCATGCATGCGTGTGTTTCAAGTTTCAAGTTTTTTTTACTGAGTGAATACAGCCGTCATTCCCCCCACTGTGATCCAAATAACCACCGGTAAATTTTTTACAGATTACATCATCATCATCAGCAGTTCAGTTTATTGATCTAATAAGGTTTTAATTCCTTCTTATTGTAGCCTATAGCATCCTTCCTCATCAACACACATCACATCCAGCAACTCAAACAACCTAAACCCACAACAACAGGCTAGCGGTTACCGTGGGAACAGAACAGGCGGACATTTTGTGAAAGATGTTTAAACGTTCTGTCCTGCTGCTGTGTGTCTGTCAGCCCAGTTGGGAGACTGGACAGGCTTCCAGCTGCACTCCCAGAAAATGGAAAACATGCCACATAGTTTCCAAATTATGCTCAGCACTCTCCATTTTCTCTCACTCAGGGTGTTCTGTACTATAACCCCTACCTGCAGTCTGTGAATAGAGGAATTACTGTGAACATGTGTTGCATCTGCCTGTGAGCTTCCTGAGGAGACAGAGCCTGCTCCCTACATACAGCTGTAAAGGACAAGTTATGCTGGAGTGGTTTGTGGTTTGATTGTTGACATGGTTATTGTGGTTTGAGAGAGGGTGCCTATATTATGTTTAAGTACCATGTGTGAGTGTGGTATTTCTGTGAACTTAAGGGTAGTACTTACCATAGACATCATACCCTAGCTAGTAGTACCATAGTGACACAGACATTTTACTATGATATTTCATGACATCATTGGTTATAACATGACCATTGCGAATAGAGTATCTAGCGATAATGTCATTACATAGTTATAGAGTACTGTAGTTATAGCTGTGTTATATTTATTAAACCTTTTATGTATCATTAACTCATCAGGAAGTCATTAATCAGAAGCTAGCAAATGTTATGTCCTGTGTGTACATGTCAGAATGTGTCTATATGTGTGAGTGCATGTGTGTGTGAGTGTGTGCACGCACACTATGTCTGTGTGAGAGAGACCGCTAGTCTTGGCAGCGGGCGTCAGCAGACCGTGTCCCCTGATCTTGAACGCTGTTGTTTCCCATTGACAGTGCCAAGAAAAACCTGGGATCATTTAAGGCTCATCGCCAAGCAGCCAGGCAGGCAGGCAGACTAGAAACCACATTATGTGAAGTCAATGGAGAGAGAGAGAGAGAGAGAGAGAGAGAGAGAGAGAGAGAGAGAGAGAGAGAGAGAGAGAGAGAGAGAGAGAGAGAGATNGGCAGACTAGAAACCACATTATGTGAAGTCAATGGAGAGAGAGAGAGAGAGAGAGAGAGAGAGTCCCCTCATCCAGCTGGTCCTGGGGCTGAGTTCACAAACCTGTTCTACTAACACACTGAAGCCTCAGGACCAGAACATCCAATCAATCAGAATAAAACAAATTACATCACAATCAAAACAAAACTACATTGCTCATTGGGAAACACAAGCACAAGCACAAAGCAAAATGCAGTGCTATCTGGCCCTAAATCGACAGTACACCATGGCAAACTATTTGACCATGGTTACTGATCAAAACCTTAGAAAAACCTTGACAAAGTACATGCTCAGGGAATGTGTGTCTGTGTGTGCACAAATGTTGTTAGTGTGTTACAGCTTTAGGGATTTTCCAATTTGGAAATTCTACCTTTGTAAAAATTTCAGTCAGAACTAATGGAGAATATCCAGAACAGTTTACTCTCTCAGTAACTCTCCATTTCGGTAATAACATGCTGATCCTCCAAAAAAGGGTAAATGTAGACAAGACAGAGACAGAGAAAGGGGGGTGGGGTTGAAGGAAAGAGAATGCTAGAAATGGAAAGAGAGAGAATGAGAGAAAGAGAGAGAGAGAGAGAATGGGAGAGAGAGACCATGATACAGAGGTTGAGAGAGAGAGAGAGAGAGAGAGAGAGAGAGAGAGAGAGAGAGAGAGAGAGAGAGAGAGAGAGAGAGAGAGGGCTACACTTAGAAAAAAATGTATTACTACGTTAAATCCAAAAGAGTTCTACCTGGAACCAAAAGGGTTTGACCTTGTACCAAAAAGTGTTATTCTATGGGGACAGCCAAATAATTTATTTCTAAGAGTGTAGCCACATATATAGACAGTGACAGAGCTAGAGAAAGAGATGGAGACAGAGAGGTCTATTCACATATAGACAGAGCTAGAGAAAGAGATGGATAGAGTGAGGTCTAACCACATATAGACAGAGCTAGAGAAAGAGATGGAGACAGAGAGGTCTAACCACATATAGACAGAGCTAGAGAAAGAGATGGAGACAGAGAGGTCTAACCACATATAGACAGAGCTAGAGAAAGAGATGGAGACAGAGAGGTCTATTCACATATAGACAGAGCTAGAGAAAGAGATGGATAGAGTGAGGTCTAACCACATATAGACAGAGCTAGAGAAAGAGATGGAGACAGAGAGGTCTAACCACATATAGACAGAGATAGAGAAAGAGATGGAGACAGAGAGGTCTATTCACATATAGACAGAGCTAGAGAAAGAGATGGATAGAGTGAGGTCTAACCACATATAGACAGAACTAGAGAAAGAGATGGATAGAGTGAGGTCTAACCACATATAGACAGAGCTAGAGAAAGAGATGGATAGAGTGAGGTCTAACCACATATAGACAGAGCTAGAGAAAGAGATGGATAGAGTGAGGTCTAACCACATATAGACAGAGCTAGAGAAAGAGATGGAGACAGAGAGGTCTAACCACATATAGACAGAGCTAGAGAAAGAGATGGAGACAGAGAGGTCAACCACATATAGACAGAGCTAGAGAAAGAGATGGAGACAGAGAGGTCAACCACATGTAGACAGAGCTAGAGAAAGAGATGGATAGAGTGAGATGTCTAGCCAAAGATATTGACAGAGACAGAGGTAGAGAAAGAGATGGAGAGAGATGTCTGGCCGCATATTTGTATTTTATTTTACCTTTATTTAACTAGGCAAGTCAGTTAAGAACAAATTCTTATTTTATAGAGAGAGAGGTTGAGAAAGAGAGAAAGAGAGCGTGCTAGCCACAGATATCGACAGAGACAGAGGTAGAGAGAGGTGGTTGAGTGTGAGACAGGTTTTTGGTCCAGATCCTGGAAAGAATTAGGAGTTCTCTTCTCTCTCCACTGATGTCAGCCTTTGAACAGTGGCCATGTTGCATTACATCATCCAGAGGTTTCCATGGCACTGCTGATAGGTTGTCCCAGGATGGGGTAGCTGGACAGGGGGGCTGGAGGTGGAAGGAGAGGGGGAGGACGAGGTAAAGATAGAGGGAGGAGTGAGAGAAATACAGAGGGATGGATGAGGGAAAGAAAGGGGGAGATGGGAGGTAGAAAAACAGTGAGACAGCAAGTAGGTTGAAGTGAGGAGTAGATAGGTGGAGAAGAGGGGACTTACAGTAAAGACAGGGGTAATGCTTAGGCATGGGGAGTATGGAGTATAGATAGAACCTCTTCTTCTAAGAGTGTATAGCAAAGGAAAGGAGTTTCGCATGTCCTTCCTCTTCTTCACTTTGGAGGAACTCTCTTCTCTCTCTTTCCATCCTGGGTTTCATAACCTCTTCTCTCTCCTTTGACTGGTAAATACAAAGATAGATTGGAAGATAAGGGTTATTATAAACCGGGTAGTGCATCAGCCATGGGTATGATGCAAAACGACTTGTTTACTGTTCTAATATCATTGGTAACCTGTTTATAATAGCAATAAATATGCTTAATTATAATTCCAAAGACTCCCTTTAATAAGATTGACAGTAGAGCTAGCAGAAGTCCTATCAGGAAGATGTGTCTGTATTGGATTAGCATTTAAGTTCCTGTCCCATAGGTCAACAAGTGAAAGGAAAAGCTTTTGATTAAACCTACTACGCCATTACATACATTTTCATACATTTTCATTCACTGCCCTCAAATGCATCAAAGTATTCCTATTCTTAAAATAGCTGTTTTATCTAGTTTCCCTAGATTGGTGTGTCAGTTTTTCCAGCTGGGTCAGTAGTGGTTCATAAACCCAGCAGACTCCATGGTCCGTAGTGAGGAGGGGGCATCAGTGATGTCAGCAGTCCTCCATTGGGGCTCCACGGGGCTCCTGTTTTATAGTTTCCCTATTATTAGCCCTTAAAGCAGAGCTACTGTAACAGCAGTCTTTTAGTCATGAAAGCTGAATTCGCCCCAGCATATACAGTAAGTCATAACTCTAAATTACGTTTTGGCTAACTTTACCGCTAAAAAGTATATTTTTAGAAGTATTTGTTTAGGTACTTTAATATGTAATATACAGTATAATACCGGTAAAACTATATTTTCCTGTGCATTGAAACACTTTTTCAGACGCGTGTCACAAAGAGGCAGTAGGTAGTTCTAAAAGCAGCCTTGTTGTTGACTGATGCTAAACAGATGCTACAGTGCCTTGCAAAAGTATTCATCCCCTTTGGTGTTTTTCCTATTTTGTTGCATTACAACCTGTAATTTAAATAGATTTTTATTTGGATTTCATGTAATGGACATACACAAAAAATACAAAAAATAAAATAAAAATGGAAAAGTGGTGCGTGCATATGTATTGTATTCACCCCCTTTGTTATGAAGCCCCTAAATAAGATCTGGTGCAACCAAATACCTTCAGAAGTCACATAATTAGTTAAATAAAGTCCACCTGTGTGCAATCTAAGTGTCACATGATCTGTCACATGATCTCAGTATATATACACCTGTTCTGAAAGGCCCCAGAGTCTGCAACATCACTAAGCAAGGGGCACCACCAAGCAAGCGGCACCATGAAGACCAAGGAGCTCTTCAAACAGGTCAGGGACAAAGTTGTGGAGAAGTACAGATCAGGGTTGGATTATAAAAAAATATCAGAAACTTTGAACATCCCACGGAGCACCATTTAATCCATTAAGAATCCATAAAAAATTTTAAGAATAATGCACCACAACAAATCTGCCCACCAAAACTCACAGACCAGGCAAGGAGGGCATTAATCAGAGAGGCAACAAAGAGACCAAAGATAATCCTGAAGGAGCTGCAAAGCTCCACAGCGGAGATTGGAGTATCTGTCCATAGGACCACTTTAAGCCGTACACTCCACAGAGCTGGGCTTTACGGAAGAGTGGACAGAAAAAAAACATTGTTTAACCTGTTTGGGCTAGGTGTACCGTTGCATTTCACATACGATAAAATGCAGAGCGCCAAATTCAAATGACAAAAATAGTAATATTAAACATTCATGAAAATACACAAGACTACAGCCAGAATGAGGGACACCTGTATTTCCTTAAACTACTTCTTCATTTTTCAAAATAAAAGCCTGAAACCTTGTCTAAAGACAGTTGACATCCAGTGGAAGCCATAGGTACTGCAATCTGGGAGCTATTCCTTTCATTGTTCAATAGGGAAAGGATACGAATGGACAGGGAAGTCAAATTCTTTTTTCTGGGTGGATTTTCCTCAGGTTTTCACCTGCCATGTCAGTTGTGTTATACTCACATACATTATTTGAACAGTTTTAGAAACTTCAGAGTGTTTTCTATCTATTATGTGCATATCCTAGTTTCTGGGCCTGAGTAACAGGCATTTTACTTTGGCACGCCAGACTCTCCAAACTTCCGAACACTGCCCCCTAGCCGGTAGAGGTTAAAGAAATAAATAAGCAAACATGTTTGGTGTTCGCCAAAAGGCACGTGGGAGACTCCCCAAACATATGGAAGAAGGTACACTGGTCAGATGTGCCAAGCTTATAGAGACATACCCCAAGAGACTTTCAGCTGTAATTGCTGCAAAAGGTGGCTCTACAAACTATTGACTTTGGGGGGGTGAATAGTTCTGCACACTCAAGTTTTCTGTTTTTTTTTCGTCTTATTTCTTGTTTGTTTCACAATAAAAAATATTTTGCATCTTCAAAGTGGTAGGCATGTTGTGTAAATCAAATGATACAAACCCCCCCAAAAATCTGTTTTAATTCCAGGTTGTAAGGCAACAAAATAGGGGAAATGCCTAGGGGGGTGAATACTTTCGCAAGCCACTGTAAATTCCATCTCTCACCAAAGCCATTAGAACTAGCCTGTAGAGGTCAGGACCAAAGACTACGTTGATGATGGCAGATATGGTAAAGAAACAGACTTGGAGAGCCTCCATAGACCAGGCTACCCACTGGCCACAGACGTCAATTCAACGGCTATTCCACGCTGGTTCATCGAAACTTAATTGGAATGACGTGGATTCTTTTTTGATTCAACCAGTGTGTGCCCAGTGGGTATATACTCAGACATTACCTTAAACAGTTCCCTTCTAAATTACTCATCAATGCCAATGGGTTGTCCTTTTGTGTGCTGCTGTTCTCTGGTGTATAGTGTATCGTGGCTGTGTTGACCATTTGGATAGTGTATTGAATTTCTATGTCTATACAGTATCTTTTCACAGTTTGTAATGCAGTATAGAAGTGGACAACCCAAACAAATAGCTTCAGGTGGTTTTGACTTTGGACGCAGATTGAAGTGCATTGAAAATGGACAAAGTGAGGGGGAAATTATTCAAGATTGAAGAACCTTTACTGGTATGTTCAAATCAAATCAAATGGTGTTAGTCACACCCGCCGAATACAACAGGTGTAGACCTTACCGTGAAATGCTTACTTAGGAGCCCCTAACCAACAGTGCAGTTTCCCCCGAAAAATATGGATAAGAATAAGAAATAAAAGTAACAAGTAATTAAAGAGCAGCAGTAAAAAATAACAATATATACAGCGGTGTGCCGGTACAGAGTCAATGTGCGGGGGCACCGGTTAGTTGAGTTAGTATGTACATGTAGGTACAGTTATTAAAGTGACTAGATGACAAAAGAGAGTGGCAGTGGTGTGGAGAGGGGGGGGGGGACAATGCAAATAGTCTGGGTAGCCATTTGACTAGATGTTCAGGAGTCTTATGGCTTGGGGGTAGAAGCTGTTTAGAAGCCTCTTGGACCCAGACTTGGCGCTCCGGTACCGCTTGCCGTGCGATAGCAGAGAGAATAGTCTATGACTAGGGTGGCTGGAGTCTTTTGACAATTTTTAGGGCCTTCCTCTAACACTTCCTGGTATAGAGGTCCTGGATGGCAGGAAGCTTGGCCCCAGTGATGTACTGGGCCGTTCGCACTACCCTCTGTAGTGCCTTGCGGTCGGAGGCTGAGCAGTTGCCATACCAGGCAGTGATGCAACCAGTCAGGATGCTCTCCGTGGTGCAGATATAGAAACCCGAGTATCTGAGGACCCATGCCAAATCTTTTCAGTCTCCTGAGGGGTAATAGGTTTATCGTGCCCGCTTCACAACTGTCAACCTGATTCACTGTAGCCCCGTCGATGAGAATGGGGGCGTGCTCGGTCCTCTTTTTCCTGTAGTCCACAATTATCTCCTTTGTCTTGATCACGTTGAGGGAGAGGTTATTGTCTTGGCACCACACGACCGGGTATCTGACCTCCTCCCTATAGGCTGTCTCGTTGTTGTCGGTGGTCAGGCCTACCAATTTAATGATGATGTTGGAGTCGTGCCTGGCCCGTGCAGTCATGAGTGAACAGGGAGTACAGGAGGGGGCTGAGCACGCACCCCTGAGGGGCCCCTGTGTTGAGGATCAGCATGGCGGATTTGCTGTTACCTACCCTTACCACCTGGGGGCGGCTCGTAAGGAAGTCCAGAATCCAGTTGCAGAGGGAGGTGTTTAGTCCCAGGGTCCTTAGCTTATTGATGAGCTTTGAGGGCACTATGGTGTTGAACACTGAGCTGTAGTCAATGAATAGCATTCTTACATAGGTGTTCCTTTTGTCCAGGTGGAAAGGGCAGTGTGGAGTGCAATAGAAATGGCATCATCTGTAGATCTGTTGGGGTGGTATGCAAATTGGAGTGGATCTAGGGTTTCTAGTATGATGGTGTTGATGTGAGCCATGACCAGCCTTTCAAAGCACTTCATGGCTACAGATGTGAGTGCTATGGGTCGGTAGTCATTTAGGCAGGTTACCTTAGTGTTCTTGGGCACAGGCACTATGGTGGTCTGCTTAAAACATGTTGGTATTACAGACTCGGACAGGGAGAGGTTGAACATGTCAGTGAAGTCACTTGCCAGTTGGTCAGCGCATGCTCGCTGTACATGTCCTGGTTATCCATCTTGCCCTGCGGCCTTACTCACATCGGCTGCGGAGAGTGTGATTACACAATCTTCCGGTACAGCTGGTGCTCTCATGCATGTTTCAGTGTTATTTGCCGCAAAGCGAGCATAGAAGTAGTTTAGCTCGTCTGGTAGGCTCGTGTCACTTGGCAGCTCGTGGCTGTGCTTCCCTTTGTAGTCTGTAATGGTTTGCAAGCCCTGCCACATCTGATGAGCGTCAGAGCCGGTGTAGTACGACTCGATCTTAGTTAGCTTACTTCATTCACGCTTGTCCTTCTCCTATGATGCCATCTTGACAGATACTATGCTTAGTTACCCTGTAACAACACATTAGCTGGTAGCCCCTAATGTGTTATTATATGATCTTATACTGTTTAACACAGTTCAGTCCTCTAGCCCCAGAGACAGAAAAGTTTCCCTCCTGGATCACCTGGAGAATTTCCTTCATTCATGGCAGATGTATGGGTTTCAACCCAAACCCCCCCTCCCCTTCCCTCAACCCGCTTAATGATTGGAGCAGGCCCACACGTAGAAGTTTGCCCTCAGCACTTATTTTGTGGCTTTCAGCAAAGCGCCAAGCCAAACATTCCTATGGTGCACCTCTGCATCCCCTCCCCCCTGTGCCTCTAGCCAACGTCATAGTCAGAAAGAGGGACAGGAAATGGGAATACAACCTGAGTCCACCCATAATCCTGTGCGGTGGAGGTCTCTTTAGCAGACAGAGGGGAAGGGAGAGGAGAAAAGAGAAAGGGGAGAGAGAGAGGGGATGAAGGGTGTGGAGGGTAACCAAAGAGGAGAAGAGTGAGGAGAGAGAGGACCCAAAGAAGACCCAGAAGCAGGACAGGAGCAGAAGGGGTTGAGGCAGTAAGGGAGGGTGAGAGGGTGTGAGAAGGGGTAAGAGGGGGTGAGGGAGGGTGAGGGGGTAAGGGAGGGTGAGAGGAAAGAGGAGGGGTGATAGGAGGGTGAGGTGGTAAGGGAGGATGAGAGGGGAGAGAAGGTGGGGAGAGGAGGGGTTGAGGGGAGGGGGAGGGAGGGTGAGAGGGGGCGAGATGGTCAGGGGGATAAGTCAGGTGGTAAACCGCCTGTTGCTTTTGGCTCCACTGAGCTCTGAGAACCCAGTACTGTCTAGAGGGCATACTGTGTGTGTGTGTACGTGTCTAGCAGGAGAGCTAAATGCCTTCTATGCTTGCTTTGAGGCAAGCAACATTGAACCATGCATGAGAGCACTAGCTGTTCTGGACGACTGTGTGATCTGGGTCTCTGTAGCCGATGTGAGTAAGACCTTTAAACCGGTTAACATTCAAAGGCCGCAGGGCCAGACGGATTACCAGGACGCATACTCAGAGCATGCGCTGACCAGCTGGCAAGTGTCTTCACTGACCCAGTCTGTCAGACCACCATAATCCCTGTGCCCAAGAACGCCAAGGTAACTTCTTTAAATGACTATCCCTTCCTGTACTCCCTGTTCACCCACAACTGCGTGGCCACGCACTACTCCAACACCATCATTAAGTTTGCTGTCGACACAACGGTGGTAGGACGGATCACCATCGTCAATGAGACAACCTGTAGGGAGGAGGTCAGTGACCTGGCAGTGTGGGCAGTGACCTGGCAGTGCCAGGACAATAACCTCTCCCTCAACATCAGAAAGACAAAGAAGCTGATCATGGACTACAGGAAACGAAGGGCCGAACACGCCCCCATCCACATCGATGGGGCTTTAGTGAAGCGGGTCGATAGCTTTAAGTTCCTTGGTGTCCACATCACTAAGGAATAATCATGGTCCACACACACCAACACAGTTGTGAAGAAGGCACAACAATACATCTTCCCCCTCAGGAAGCTGAAAAGATTTGGCATGGGCCCTCAGATCCTCAAAAAGTTCTACAGTTGCACCATTGAGAGCATATTGACTGGCTGCATCACTGCTTGGTATGGCAACTGCTTGGCATCCGACCACAAAGCGCTTCAGAGGGTAGTGCGAATGGCCCAGTACATCACCGGGGCGAGCTCCCTGCCATCCAGGACCTCTTTACCAGGCGTTGTCAGAGGAAGGCCCTAAAACTCTAGCTACCCAAGTCTGTTATACTGTTATCTCTGCTATCGCACGGCAAGTGGTACCGATACACCAAGTCTGGAACCAACAGGATCCTGGACAACTTCTACCCCCAAGGCATAAGACTGCTGAATAGTTAGTTAAATAGTTAACCAATAGCTACCCGGACTATCTGCATTGACCCCCTTTTACACGAACTCTTTTGATCCATCCTACACTGCTGCTACTGTTTATCCTGTTGCCTAGTAACTTTACCCCTACCTATATGTACATCCTGTATCTACCTCAATTAGCTCATACCCCTGCACATCGACTCGGTACTGGTACCCTGTGTATATAGCCAAGTTATCGTTAATCATTGTGTATTTATTCCTCTGGTTATTATTTTTATATTTTCCTCTATGCATTGTTGTGAAGTAAGCATTTCACTGTTAGTCTACACCTGTTGTTTACAAAGCATGTGACAAATACAATTTGATTTGGTGTCTGTGTGTGTCTAAAAGTGTCCTCATGCTACCCAGCTGAAACAGTTCAGAAGAGTTTGTGCATATATTATGACAACATTTTTTGACGTTTTTATTCGTTTTGGACTTCGGTAAGGTTTTTTTAGGCTGCTCGGGCACACAAATGTTTTTCTTGAGGCAAGGCGAAGTTGGTGGCCGAAGTCTACGCTCCTTCGTCATTGATTGGTCAACAGTATGGATTCTTCAGTAAAGTCTTTGTTGTCATTTAACGATAGACGACTCGTTTTCATGCAAATTTTTCTTGGTTAGATGTAAAATTGCGCGACTAAGATCTCGGCAAAAGCATCAAAATGAATGACAGATTTCTCAAGTTATCTTAGATCATGTGTCAAACTCATTCCACGTAGGGCCGAATGTCTGCCGGTTTTATTTCCTCCCTTGTACTTGATTGATGAATTAAGGTCACTAATTAGTAAAGAACTCCCCTCACCTGGTTTTCTAGGTCTTAAAACCCTGCAGACACTAGACCCTCCATGGAATGAGTTTGACACCCCTGTCTCAGATTAATTCGGACTATTTTGAGTAAGTGCATAATGGCTACGACATCTCAAAATGGACAAACAGTAATATTGCTGTTTTTTCTTGTTTTTCAAGTGAAGGTCTTTTAAGGGAGTATGCGAGCACACTCATTCGGTACTCCTAGCCAAGTTTGGCTAGGCGCCAGGTGAACTGAAGCATGCTGACACCTTAATTGTGTGTGAGGGTGTGTGTGGGGATATGTGTGGGGGTGTGTGTGGGGGTGTCTGTGGTGGTGTCTGAAAGGGCATTTGATGGTGTATATGGGTGACTGCAATTCTAACGGTGTGTATATTACTGTGACAGTTTGTGTGTGTGTGTGTGTGTGTGTGTGTCTTTGTGTCTGTGTCAGTGTGTATGTGTGTTACCAAGTCTAAGGTTGTTTCATCTCTTGAGTCAATAAGTCAGGACAAAGAGAGCAGTGGACCTACGTGGTGTTTTGTTCAGTGCAATTACCACTGTAATGGTGCCACTGAGCTGGGAGTAATGAGCGGTGCAGTTAGTAAAGTGTGAGGTGGCCCTTTCCCAGGTTCCCATGTCACCCACCCTGCACTGCAGGCATCAGCTGGAATGGGGATAACATCATCACTTTATAGCCGTGCTTAATCAAAACAAGCCTTTCCTGGGTTTTATGCTTGAATTCTCCAATTACTGTCTGTGGAGTGTGAGAGTGTGTGTTGCGTGAGAGAGAGAGAGAGAGAGAGAGAGAGAGAGAGAGAGAGAGAGAGAATCCTCTTTTCGGTACTTCTCTTTATAGTGAACCAGTTAGTATGCAGCTAATATGAATGCAACTCAAGCCCTCACAACTCTCACCTCACATGCCATTAAAATATACGAGCAGATACACTGAACTTAACATGCTGCTTGTGATTATATGAGGATGATTCATTTGTCCAGATGATTGGCATTACATGTGGTAGAACCATAGAACGCTCTCCTGCCGCCACCTGGGCACAACTGGAACAGCAGTGGTTACTGTCTTGAAGGTCGATGGTGGACCTTGATCTATTGGAACACACTAACAGTGCAGGAAAAATGCTTTAATTTTGAGATGCTACAGATACAGGCAAACATGCACATTCTCTATTTTTCATTTAGATGCTTTCTCTATCTAATTTAGAGCCCACACACATAGCCTTCCCTTTTAACATGCTGTACGTG
This sequence comes from Hucho hucho, assembly GCA_003317085.1. Lineage (NCBI taxonomy): Eukaryota > Metazoa > Chordata > Actinopteri > Salmoniformes > Salmonidae > Hucho > Hucho hucho. The sequence goes on along the minus strand of QNTS01002091.1, from coordinate 21,588 downwards.
AGTAAAATCAAGTGTGTTTGGCCTGCTACTCCACACCTCAGACTGCTACTCCATAACTCAGACTGCTACTCCATAACTCAGACTGCTACTCCATAACTCAGACTGCTACTCCATAACTCAGACTGCTACTCCATAACTCAGACTGCTACTCCATAA